>JAHLJT010009419.1:93740323-93922477 GCA_031308135.1 Acheta domesticus
GGGGCGGGCGGCGGCGCGCCAATGGCGGCGCGGGCGGCGGCCGGTCGATAAGTCTCTCCGCCGCTGCCGCCGCCGCCGCCGCTGCCTCCGCTGCCGTCGCGTTTTCGGGGCCCGACTGAGGCAGCGGCGCTGGCGGCGGCGGGGGCCGCGGCGGCGGCGGCGACGGTGGAGGCGCCGGCCGGGCCACCGGGATCCCCGGCGCGGCTCAGAACGCGTAACGAAAATCGATGCGGCGAACGAGAGCTCCTGAAGACGACTGAAGTGCGGGTCGTGGGCCGCGACATGACCTAACCGCCGCTCGAGATCTCTTCTGGCGCTCGTCGCCGGCGTCCTCGGCGATGGCGGTGCGGCGGCGGCCGCGGCGGCGGGCGCAGGCGCCGAGTACGGGGCCCAGGCACTGCTGGAGACGGAGGTGTGACGCTGAGCAAAGGAGAAGAATTGAGGATGAGGCTGTAGCTTAGCCGGGATTTTGTTTGGGGGATCCAGCAAGTCTAGCTCAAGATGGGGTATTTCGGTACAGGTGATTGGAAGCATTGCGAGGAGTCACTCGCGGTTTTAGAAATTCCCAAAATACCGGGATGCTCCCTTTGTAATCCAAAAGTCCTATCAATGATTTACTCGCGTTGTCATCACATTTGCTAGAATGAATGACTTCTATTGTTTCTTTTAATGAAGATCAAAACGAGCTCATCGATCTTAGAGACGGAGTTCCAAATAAGATTTTGTCCGATTTCCATTGACTTAGAAATGATCATAAAAGGCTACAGAGAGGTGGAGGACACGATCACCACTAATAAATCAAAGCTCCGAAAAAAATAACTGCATTGAGTAGAACTGAGGAGACAGTTACCACAGCTGCAATGACAATAAATGGTGCAACTGCACTTGAAGGGTGAAAAATGAACCAATAGCGAACAACAGCAACTCATACGGAAACGTCTACATAAAATATGCCGAGGCAGATAGAAAAAGTATTAAAGCATTTTTCAATTAAATCAATCAAATAAAATAAATCAGACACCAGTCAATAATGTATCTTATGTCTTGAAGGGCCAGGTGAGTTGTACCGTATTTACGCGAATCTAATACGCACTGTTTTTTACCACATGCAGTACGCAAAATCGTGGTGCGTATTAGATTCGAGTGTAAATCCGTTCCGTAGAACACGAGCAACTTCATTCAATTTTTTCGTTCATTCAATCACAATGGATTGCTGGAGTTTTCAAATTCAACTTCGTTTCATTTATCATTGGCCTGTTATTAATGGGTTTTAGTGACAATATAAAGAAGAACGTCTCATGAGACAGCCTTAAGATGAAGAAACAGAGAAGAACGACTTATGATGCTTCATTAAAGCGTAAAGCATGCAGATAGCAGTAAAGCAGTTAGCAGTAAAGCACTTAGAACGCTATTTAAGTATGCGATAAATTCGTCGTTGTATTACATAAAGTTAAATAAAATACCGTACCTATTATTTTGTGATTGATGCACATTACATTCGATACAAAACCGTTTTTCAAATACGGGGTGCGCGTTAGATTCCATGGCGCATTAGATTCGATGGTGCATTAGATTCGCGTAAACACGGTATTTCTTGACTTTAATTATGAACATGAACATGAATATACTCGAAAATGTGAATATACTTCTGACTCGTAGATCCAAAATCCATAAAAACAAGTTAATATCAAATTCTGACATTCTTACAAAAGAAAATCAAATATCTCGGATAAAAGAAAGTGTTTGGGAATTACTTATGTAAAACATTCACACTGAAAAATTTCCAAGTATAAATTCGATTTTTTCACATAATTTATCACAATTAAACGATGTTCACGTCTGTTCGATCAGCGAAGACCATGAATCCATTCACAGTGTGATATTATAGCAGCCGGTATCTGGCACCGGGAGGATTCCGAGCAATCTACTGGCTACAGTGAACAATCGACTGTCTGTTGTTTCCCGCAAAGACTCCTTAAGAGGTACGATCACTTAAGAGGGGTTGCCTTAATAATTAAGATTTTTTTAAATAAGGAAAGAAATTGTGAATGGGAAATCAAAAAAATGTTTTTTATTTCGCCAGTTGATTGTTCAGAATCTTCCCCGAGCGAGAGATCGATTGCTATAATAACACATTTTGAATAAATTCATGGTCTTCGCTGATCGAACGTACGTGTACGTCGTTTTATTGTAACGAATAATATGAAGAAATCGAATGTGTACTTGTGAATTGCCCAGTGTGAATGCTTTACATCAATATGAAAGAGAAACATACAAACATTTTTACCGTCCATTTGATTCCGGAGATATCTTGATGGAAACAGCCCCAACCCCATAGCCGGATGAGAATTAGACGAATTTCTACAAAGCTGCTTTTTCCCTCTCACTTGACACACATCTGGGACTAAGAAACCTTTATGTGATGTGCCTGAAATGAAAATGTATTTTTTGTTTATTATTTGAAATTTTAATTATTATAGAAATTATTTATCATTATCAGACAGCTGAACATTTCATTTTGGTTTGAATATTTTATTTTCCTAAGACACTGTCTTCAATATTTAAATCTCGTAATATGCCCTTATGAATATTCGTTTATCACCTATTGTAGAAATTGTCCTTTCTTAAATGTCTTCTTCTTTCTTCTCAGAAGGTCACTATTTGCAGCTTAATTTCACGTAGGTGTTTTAGCATTTCCCTCAACAGGTGTGCCTAACGTAAGCTATGCTACTAAGACATTTTGCAGACTTCGCATCACGTACTCCCATTTCTCAAAAACAAAAGAAGAAAAACACGTTGTTGCTATTATATTGTTAAGTAAGAATTCACAGGGCTCCGACGACGTTGGAGGAAGGTTTGGGATGGACTCCGGTGGCGAGCCGATATTCCATGGGAGCTCGCGGGGGGAGGGGATTGAGACTCTAGCGTGACGCGTGCACCGGCGCGGAAGTCCTAGGGGCCCGCGGCCTCGCGGCTCTCGAGGAACGTGCCCCGTCCTCTACCACCATTCCCGCCACCCCCACCGCCATTCAAGTCGTCGCCGTCGCGGCCGCCTTCACCACCGCCGCCTCCGTCGTCGCTGCCGCCATCGTCGTCGTCACCATCCCCGCCGCCGTCGTCGTCGTCGCCGTCACCATTGCCACCGCAGACGTCGTCGTCACCGTCGTTGCCGTTTGTGATGCCGTTGCCGTTGCCGTTGTCGTTGTCGTCGCAGTTACCGCGGATGGGGGTCTATCGCCGGGATGGTAGCGGAGGATATGTAACTTACTCGTTAGCAACACTTTTTGAGTATTTTTGCAGAAACCTGGTTGTATCCAGAAAAAAAAGGAGCTTTTAAAAGCGGATTTGGAAAATAATCCTCATAATGTAAGTTTTTCATTCGCTGCTGGTTACCGAAGATGCCAGGGCGTTAATTGTTAGTATGATCATAAAATTTTAATTCAGAGGTGGAGCGCAGATTTTCTCTCATCATTAATTTCCAACCAAATGAATGATAATATGAATGATATCACGTGGATATTTGCCATTGTTTTTCACCCCAAAATCACAAGTTAAAACAAGGCTTCAGTAGAATTCGAACTCAGAAATTTCGGTTCCGCGGAGAGCGATTGCCGCCAACTGTTGGGCGACATTGAATTTACGATACCAAGAAAAAGAAGACTTTTAGTTCCACTGGGGGGCAATCAACAAAGTTTAAGAAATTTGCAGAATAAAAATATAAAAATGCATGTAACCTAGATATATTCTATTAATTCACTATTATTGTAAAGCTCACAGAGCTTATAAAATCATTTTTAAATATTAAAATATGTTGAAAAATATGTTTGACCAAACACTTGACATTCGTAACATACCAGTTCTGTCGATACATTATTCATCACGGAGGAATCTGTATTGCAACGTAAGTCGCCAATTTGTCACCCGGATTTAGTACATCAATGGATCTGAAAAGAAAGTCAGAGCCGACAAATAGTTTTCCCGAATATTACTATATTAATATTATTACACATTTATAAAGTAAAATGAAACATGTTTCTTCAAAAGGAATTTGAATGTCCTTAAAAAGCGTCACGTTAAAAAGAGCTCTCTAACACCTAACAATAACGAAAATTCCTAGAGGGTATGAGGATTCCCAATCAAAAACTGATGCGAATCTATTTTTAGTTCTGTTTCGTATTTTTTTATATATACACTACCGTGTAGCGCAGACAAGCAAGGAAGAGCTTGAAGGGGGTTGGCAGGCGAGCGAGGAGGAGCGGATCAAGCAGAGCGTGGCAGAGCGGGGCGTGGAGAGGATCTAAATAAATATAATTCGAATTTACATTAAACAAATGTCCCTCTTTATCGTAACTATAAAGCGATTCTGAATAATAATTAACAAGGCAACCCTGAGATACTTCAGTTACGTATAAAATTAAAGTTAAATTTTATTTTATGGTTTTTTATTAATTGTAATGCGATTTTCTCAAATATACCTAATACCAGAGAAAAAAGTTTCAGTAGATATGGCTGATTATTTGCTGTTAATTATCAGTCTACTAAACCTATACCAAAGCTATAAAATGCTGTTGTGGGATGCATGTTCGACCAACATGTATGATGGTCAGTTTGATGAATTGATTCCTATTTCCAGGTGCGTCAACTAATAAGGTCATTACTCTCAAAAGTGTGCTGCATGTTTTTATCGTGGGAGGTGGCGGTGGGAGATTTGGTGACGACCTACACGTCGGCTTGCTGGGATTTCCCTACCAGGTATCTTCCACCAGCAGAGCACCGTCACAACCGCGACAAACTCTAAACACCCGACATTTATGCTAGTGTAGTGCATGTAATAAAGGATGATGATTATATAAAGAAGAGAAAGAAAATATCGCACGCGTTTCTAGGTACTTCATTAGGGTACTGCTGCGACATTTGCCAGGTACTAACCAGAGAAACCAGGGAAAAGTTTACCGACCAGACCACCCGGCCTCTAGAATTCTCCTCGAGACAAGGGCTGAATTCGACCCAGCTATGTAGCAAATGTAGAAAATACTGCGAACGTCGGACTCGAAGTCCCAGGACCTCCCGGTCACAGGCATCAATTGATGCCCTGAGCCACACAAGCGGGTATGATGATCAGAACAATGTGTCAAATGTCGAATATTTATTACTTGCTTGTTCAGAAATAATTTTAACAATTCGAGTCTTCAATTGCAACTTTCAAAGTGATTCAAATATTCGTGTAAAACATTTTAAAATAACTTGTCATTCATTAGACAATATTTTGATTAATCAAATTATTTTAGACACTTGAATAAAAATAGTTTCCCCTCAATTAATCAACAATATTTTTGTTGAGTAAATTACTCCATTTTATTCCATTCACCAATTTAAAAGCAAGTTTGAAACATACGAATACGTAGGTCTATTTTGAATACAATGGAGTAACTTTCATAGCCTCGCTTGACTGCCTGAGGTGTTAGCTGTGAACGACTCTCCGCTGCTACGAATTTGTTCCCGCTCCCGTTCTCGTCCTTCTTCTTCTTCTTCTTCTTCTTCTTCTTCTTATTATTATTATTATTATTATTATTATTATTATTATTATTCCTCTCTATCACGACTTAAGATGTTATGTCTTGGTTGAATATAAAATCTACTCCAGTTTGCAACCAGCTACCTAAGGAGTAGATCTAGGGACTGTCGGTGCCTGTACAATACATTGCGCAAAATGTGGGCTGTTCCAAATAAAGCAATTTCTTGCACTTCCCAGTCTTTTGAATTACTTGGGAGTTTAGACAAGTTCTTACACAAATTTTGCGGAACAAATCCCAGAGCACCGCTAACTATCGGGACGACCTTTGCTTTTACGACCCACATTCGGCTGATCTCGATTCCCAAACTCTTGTATTTAAGACTTTTCTCTGCCTCCTTGGTAACAACGTGATCGCAAAGTACAGCAACATCGGCAAGTAAACACCATTTTTTCTCCAAATCCCAGATACCTATATTCTGTTTGTCTGTCGCTATCGTGCGATCAGTTTGAATTTGTTAGTCGTACAATATCGTTCACAATCCAACAGACATCACAGATTTTGGTGAGTGTTCGAACCACTTGAGGCATGTGTTTGGAACTTCGAGGGCGGTACAGATCTGCCAGTGGAGGTAGCTACACACGCTGTCGAGTCTTTTCAAGTATCTCAATATCAAGGGATAATGAATTTCATTGGAAAATAACCTTGTTGATATGGATACTTCTGGTTATTCTGCTTCGTTTCCGCTGTGTATTAGTAGCTTGGTACTCCATGCCTTCATACTAGCCTTGCAAAATTCAATAAGTCTAGGATGAAATCGATAGATCTCCAGGGTCTTCAAAATCCAATCGTGTGGTACACTATCAAAGGCCTTTTGGTAGTCAATCGAATTTCGTTTTCATTTCTTTACATCATTCAAGATGACATTATTCAGTAGCAAAATTTCGTGGCAGCCATAAGAACCTTTACGACATCCTTTTTGTTCAGCTGGCATCAGATGATTCTTCTCTAGATTTCTGTACATTTTGTCAGCTATGGCTGCAGT
Source organism: Acheta domesticus (assembly GCA_031308135.1). NCBI lineage: Eukaryota > Metazoa > Arthropoda > Insecta > Orthoptera > Gryllidae > Acheta > Acheta domesticus. The sequence continues at coordinate 93,746,882 of JAHLJT010009419.1, forward strand.
TATAACTTTGTACAGTACTGGCAGACAAGTGATTGGCCTGTAGTTCTTCGCCAAAGAGCTGTCTCCCGCTTTGGGTAGCAATACGTGATGTCGCGTGTGAGCCATTCCGGGAGTTCCTTTGGATCCTTGCACCAGATCACCATGCGGGTAAAATTCTAATTTTTGGATTTGAATTCTTTGTATATCCTTTATATTGTGATTAGGGGCGAGGGTTAAAAGTACATTCCACTTTTTATGTACAAAATCTTCCAGGAAGCCTTTTTCAGAGAGGTTGAATCAACGTAATACTCGTAGCTTCTAGAATGGTTTAATGATTTTAGAAATATAGGGTGGGGTTCTTTCTGGGACGCGAACAATCGCGCATCTTTAGAATACTGAGTTTAGTTTGCACAGGTGGTTGTGTGTCTAGATTATCATCATCAGACAGAATATCCGCTCCTGTAAATGCACAACGGAGAAATATCAGGCGGCAACAGATTCATAACTGGGAGAAGTCAATCTCGCAAACGCGGCTTACTGTTCTATAGAGCCCTTTACCGTAGAAATATCATTTTTTAAGGTCGCTTTTCAACTACTAGTCACACAGCGACCACTGTAGTTACCATTGGTTTTTGAACTTTGGGGTTAACGGTAAAGGATTTCGCATTCTGAATGTGGACACATACAAACACCCATTCCACGGGCGGGGTTCGAACCCATGACTTTTCAGGCATGAGGCAGCTTCGTGATCTGGGCTATCAAGGCCGGAGGAAATAGCTTTACGTAGGGTTGAAAAAACTTCGTACGTTTCCTAGCTCTTATCGTAAGAAAATGACTCTCTCTCTCTCCCCCTCTCCCCCCTCTCTCCCTCTCTCACTCCCTCTCTCCCCCCCTCTCTCATTCCCCTCTCGACCCCTCTCTCTCCTCCTCTCTCCTCTCCCCCTCTCTCTCCCCCCACCCTCTCTGTCTCTCTCTCTCTCTCTGGAGAGGAAGTGACGAAAATCAAGGGAGAAGGAAGAAGGAGGGGCACTGCAAACGGACGGGCCCGCCCTGCCGCGATCCGCCCCCCGCTGCCGTAGATCGCCGCAGCCCTCCCCTCGGCCCGGGGAGCGAGCAGTGACGCGGACGAGGCGCGCCGGGGGGGTTTACCGACGCCAATTTATTGCAGGGAGATTAAGCCTTCGTTTCTCGCTCCACTGCACTGAGAATGTAATTGAAGCTGAGCTTATGAAAGGATAACGTCCTGAACCAAAGATCTCTGGCGATTGCTCACCTGTTGCAGAGATAAAAGACGTTTCCTTGGTAATACTACTAATCCAGTGCATATGTATGTGCGGCAGGATATAAATAAGGAACGCACACGTCTCTTAATATCGATCTCAAAAACGAAAAATTTGTTTTTTCACCTCTTTCAAGATAAAGGAGCTATTTGTATGAATGATAGATACCTTCAAAAAAATGTATTCTTATCAGCCATTCTTTTTAGTACTAAAAAAAGAATACATTCTAAAAATCGCCTTATCTTTCGTGCTTAGGTATTACACGTGCAATGAGTATGATAGAGCCAACGATGTTCTGGATTCCGTACGTTCTCGTGCGTTTATTTCGCTGCATTTTTAGCGTACATGTTAAGCCATGAATATTCAGTTAATTCCTTTAAACCATTCTTACCGTTTCTATCCACTCATTAAGTCACTATTTTCCTTTCTGGATTTCAAATTTCATAAAAATTTGAACTGTCAGAAAAAAATACAATACACACGTCATCAGTTATATATTGTTCTGAGATTTACCGTTAGCGGTCATTGTTCGTAAAAATTCCGCTAAGAGCAGACAACGGTTTTCTTAGATAACCGTTCCGATTACATTCGAACTCCGAGTTGACGTTACATTTCTCACAGGCGAGCGACAGCATTGAAGGCCCCGGCGCGACGCCTCGCGATGGCGCGGCGCGGCGCGGCGCGGGCAACGGCCGAGTCAAGTGGTCGCTGCCGGAGGGCGGCGCAACGGATCGTCGCTATTGCTGGTCGCGCAGCGCGATCATTCGAGAGCGGCTTTGTTCCCGCGGCTCGGAAGTGCAGCGCGTACAATCGCACATGGTCGGAAGCGCACGCAGAAGAAAAAACTGATTTCCGCGCGCGCACGGGATATTTCTCACGGGGCGCAGCGCCGCCCGGCCCGCGAGAGTGTCTGCGCGCGGGGGAGCTGCGCGCGGTAGGTGGCGACGCACCGCCGCGGGCGGCGCGTCTGGGCGGTGGTGGGCGGCGGCGTGGAAGAGCCCCGGGCGGCGCGGGCGACGGCGACCGGGCGGCGACGCCGGGGCGGCGCGCCGGTGGGTCCGTCGCGGAGGTCCGCGTTCCCACACACGCCGCGCCGCCCTGCGCCGCTCCGCGCCGCCCCGCGCCGCCGTCGCCGTCGCCCGCCCGTGCGCACCGCTGCCCCCGCGCCCGGCCCTCACGCGCCGCCGCACTCGCACGGGCGGGCGGTCGCCCGGCGGGCGGGTCGCCGGGCGGGCGGGCGGGCCCAGCCGCTGGCTCCTTCAGAGTAACGAGGGGGAGGCTGCGATGGGGGACTTGATTGCGCGGAGCGGGGGATGGGGCACGGGCACGCAAAGGTGAAGGAACCAGCGTCCCAAAGTTTCACACGTGCTCTTTGTGCGGACCGTTCTATAGTTGGTTCGCCTTCTTAGCATACGTCAAGTTCGCTACTTATGTATTCTTTACGAAATCGTTTGTGATGCTTTCTAGAGCGTGGTGAGATTGGAAAGGATGCATTATGTTATGGCATAGAGTTGGAACACTTGAATGTCACATTTGATACGCTTTCAAGAACTGGAATGTACTGTTCTATGGGAACGTCAACTACTCGAGTAATACAGTTACTGAAATTCGTTTAATATAGCTTCTCTCTATTTCACAGACACGGTGAGAAAAATATTTTTTAAAGGTACCTGACGTATTGTGATAAACAAGTGGCGAGAGGCTCGCAATCTGGAATACGTACTGTCAACTCAAGTTCTCTTAAGTCTAGGATTCTTGACTTCCTTGTACGCCGGTTCCCATTTCCCCTTATACACTTCGCCTCAAATCTGAAGATCGTTTTTTCATTCCCTGCACTCCTCTTTCATTCCTTGCACTTACATTTTTAAGGTAGATGTTTTGATGAATATCACTAATTAGGAAATGGTGTAACAAAGAATCGTTAGTGAAAATTGAAATAAATATTCTCATATCCTAATTATTTCAGAAAGATGTTTCTAAATTTCGATCATGTGAAACACGGTTTTCCGACGTCAAATAGAATGATTGCAGCGGTTCTTTTTACTTTATTCCATGGCACGGACCGTGTCGGCTACATGAAAAAGAATTCGCAGTGTTATATTATTTATAGAGAAATACCCCATGCAATCTACCCTCTTTAATAATTTTTTAAATAAGCGACTTAACGACGTAGATTGTACGTAAACGAAAGATTTTAAACAACAGTTGACCTACTCTTACTTCATAAAGTACTGTTTTACATTGCGCTGGCAAGAAAAATGAAGCAAAATCTGGAGACCAACTGCAATACACTCCACTATACAGTTCATGAAGAAAATGAAATGAAAAGCTTTTTAGACTGTTATCCTGTTTAAATGATCTATGTACGGACTTAATGGGAATATTCATTGCCATGACATTTGATAGTTATGCGAAAAATTATTTTGAATACATTAAGTAAAATTTCCCGAAAAAAATGGAGATCATGGACGTAAGTATCTTTCATGCTTTAACTTCATCCGCCACTGAAGGTAAATAAAAATATATCATGAGCCTGGTTCTTTCAAAGTAAGTGTGAATTAATAAATGATTTTGATATATTGAGATTTTGCCATTGCCAACATCACAGGGGTAAAACACCCAAGGCTCTTGTAGAGTACGAAGTTTAGAATCTGCAACTTCAGTTTACATGCAGAGCAGTCACCACTTCAGCAATTACAGTAACTACCAACGACAAGTAGTTTCATCACAATTAAACGGTTTAGAAGAATTAATATGTCTTACTTGTATTAAATTCGAATAAATTATATATAGCTATAAAGTAGTTCTGGGCTTCTGTACAAATCGTGCCCTAAGAGTCAAGAAAACGTACAAGAAGAGGTTGGGCGGACACGAGCCATCATCGCCAGTGCTCCTGAAGAGACACTATTTACGCCAGCGCAGTGGGGCGGTCGCGAGAGGCGACCTACATGCAGTGGCTCCCTGTGAGTGCGCGCGCACACACACACGCTCCCTCGCATGCTCTCTGGGCGCGCTTTGCGCCTTTCACGCGCCGCCCGGCCCTTGAGCGCAGCGGCCCCGCCCCTTGACCCCGCGCGTGGGCGGCTGCCCCGGGCCGCCGCCCGCCGCGTCAAGACCTCACAGACCACAAGGAGGAGCGTCCAGCTTTGTCACGTGCAGGGCAGTATTTACTTATTTGCTTACTCAATGAAAACTTAAAGAAACTCAGCTGAAAACTGAATCTGACGTATAGGGGAAAAGTTCAATGTGTATCGGTCTTTTCGAGCTCCGTAATCCCTATACTAATTGTAGATATAGTATACTATATCTACTAAGTTGAATTACCAATGAAGGGAGCGACGAGTGCTCTTGACAAAGTTTGACAGCAAGAAACATTTGCTCCCATGCAATAAAAACTGTTTGCAACGGCAAAAGAGATGCAGTTTCGGGTTCTTTCCCCGTATCGTGCGCAGCGAGATGGAATCGACTCACGACGGCAACACGAGGAACGAGTTTGATGGTATTAATGACAAAAATAACTAAATTTTCCCTCACAGAACTCAAGGACGCGTGCACTGAGAGTGAATCTAGATCAATAGGAGCGGATTTTGATGTCCTAAAACATCAATGATCAATAAAATGCTCTTAAATGTTTTCAAACTGCCCTAAAAGCAAGAAAAATGATGTAAAAATGCTATAAAACCAGTTCGGAAAAACAAATCAAGCTACTGGATACGTTAGTGATGTAATTGAGGCTTCTTCTATTAGTTCAAGTGAACTCAACTGTTTTGTCTCGCGACAAAAGTTTGAGGAAAAATGCTGGCCCTTTCCAGAGCCCAACCGTCTTTATAGCCTCGCTGGGACCGCGTCAGCACCCCCCGGGTGCGACTGCCCGGTCTGCGATGCATCTGGCGCAAGTTTCGGACACCATCTTTCCGAACCTGCACCCTGGGGTTTCGCCCCCGCTTCTCCCGACTCTTTTGTGGTGCATTCAACACGTGTTCACTTCAAGTATCCACGATACCCGCTGTGCACCACAGTACCGCTGTTTCAGTAGCGGACGCTACAACTTCCTCTCCGCAAGCGGCCACACACACACACAGTATTACCCGGTTGGTTACTGCGTCCCACGCTGTAAGGAACCACTTCACCATTACAAATTTAACAACACTGAACCTAGTACAGGTTTTCACCCGTAAATTTCCGTAAATCCCCCGTATTCACCCGTAATTCCGTAAATTTCAAACTTTGTGTGTTCCGAAGAAAATCATGTCGGATTTGTGATAGTTTTGTATGTCAGTTTGTAGATCCAGATGTTCATGTTTATTATTCTCTTTTTACATGGAGCTTTAGCAAACCGAATCCAGTGAAGTTCCTCATCACAATGATGTGAACTTAATTCGCATACTAAAGACTACTACACTTGTTGCCTCCGCGAATTTTCAATCAACAGAACGAGAAGTTCGCTGTAAGGCTCCCGAAAGGAATGGGTGAGTATTTAGAGTTTCCGGGCGCCTCGAATATCAAGTTCATTAGTCTCGTGAGTGTAGTGCACGTTATAGCCTGGAGGTGGAAGTCTTGCTCCATCTGTTGGCACGCACGCCTCGCCCCGAATATGGCTGAATGTGTGGAGCTGCCTTAATACTGCGCCAAACTAGTGGGTTTGCGAGGTTTTCTTCTCTAGGTATTTCCCCCAAGGGTGCATGGCCTGTGCCGCTATAAACTCTAAGCTTCCGTTTTGTCTAGTAGTGTGTACATGAAAGTGGGAGTGAGGGTTTAAGGGGAGAGGAAGGGATGAGAATAAGGATGGTAGGGTCGCGCTTGGTCCATGGCCTGTTTGTTGAAGTACTGTTCCGATATTCGCCAGATATCGTTCTGAGGAATCATGAAAAACTAGCAATCAGAGCAGCCAGCCGCTAATTGTCTCCTCCAGGCATCAGCTGAAATGTACCAAGCTAGTTTCGCCAGTCAGAGACGCTGCAGCGGCAACGGTTGTAATCAATGAGCCTTCAGTCAGTTTGTAAGAGAACTCAGGCATTGTACTGAAAAGTGCTGTAAAAGAGCTCTTTCCATTCCCATTTCGTTAAATTTATATCAATGTCATGCTGTACAATACTGTCATAAAATACAGCAATGATATACTGTACAACTATGAGGAATAATCATATACAAAAAACTTCCAGGCTTACAAACACCCACAGTCAAGATAAATCTTGAACGCGCAACCGATGTGTGCTCTTAATGAGTGGCAATTCCTATTTCTTCGTGAAGGTTATTTGGAATGGCGTGATGATGCTTAGGCTAGCAGCTCACGAGCGTCAAATGATGGTCGTTATAATGCTTCCGTAGTAGTGTGAAGGGACATAAGCTCAACGAGATAGAATAATTACCACAGAGTGGTTGAAGCTCCGCGATCTTAGCAGCAAATCGAAGCTTCATTCATTCAAGGCCCAGGGGACGCGCGCCGCGTGTAATATGATTCCTTTTACTCTGAGTCTTCACGACCAAAAACCAATAATTTAAAAACAAAATCACAGTAAGGAGAGCGAATTGAGAAACTTTAAAACACATTGCTTCTTGCAATGGTTATTGTAGTAAGTACGGAAGCGACTACGGAAAAGTTATTGTAGTTAGCATAATGCCTGAAAGTGAATATTATTAAAATAAGAAGCACACAGAGTGCAAATAAGGCAGCAAATAAAAACCAATATCTCTTACATGACGATTGTCATTAATGTACAATTCTCAATGCACAAAATGTCATGTGCGGCCTCTGAAATGTACTATGAAGAGAGAGGTTTTCGAAGAAAGTACATAATTGTTTTAAGGAAACATTTCAATATCATATTGTATTTAAAGAAGGATATGTTCAGTAAACATCTGCCAAATATTTTTTCTCCTTATCTCAAATGATTTTGTGTTGCAGAGGTGAGTAACTCTGCAATTCATATAGTGAGTAAGAACAGCTACTCAGAAACCTTGAGTGTTTTTATCCGAATTATGTTGCAGTCATTACATGATCACTCTCTATATAATATAGCCTTCAAGTTCCAAAATTCTTGCCTTGTGTAATTGCCTTGTGTTCCAAAATTCTTGAAATGTGTAAATTCACGTCTGCAATAGAAATCAGATCCCTGAAAACACTTCCTTGAGAAATGATGTATTTGTGGCTTCATTACTTCTATTTTTCAACTTATATGCCGAACAAACTGAAGTCATGATGAACTTTATATTCTAATCTCTAGTATAATTCAAATACAGATAAACGAAACAGATAACATACAAATAAGATATGGTACACAAATTGCAACGATCTAATATTACAGTTGAATGTGTCGCCACTCGTATATTTTGACTGCAGAAAACATGGCGGCCCCAAGTTCCGTGGCCGTCCACCAAAAACGCTGGAAGCCACTCTAATAGGTAATATTCTATCTCGTTGGGCACACGACATCGCTAGGCGACATGCGTTAAAACTAGCGTCCGTTACGTAGCGAGTAATGGGCGTCAAACACTAGCTAACGTGAGCAGGCTTCTCCTTGACGTCCATTGTAGCTTTAACAGGCCAAACATTCGGTGCTCTCTTACCTGCCGAATGTCTGCATACATACATCTGCATACATAGGCCTTACCAGGCTCTTACATACATCAAAGGATTCGAATTGAGCGAGCAGACTCTCTCTACTCGCCGAATAAATGGAGTCGCGTTAATGCAAAGTATCACATAGTTTGCAAGACGTTTTTAGAGCTTACTACGGACGCACATGTGTCCTTCTTAAAGAGTTCTTGTAACCTGGAGTGTGCAAAGTAGACTGTCGTATGCGTACCGCAAGGAAATGGCCATATAACACAATTGAGTACCCCAAAGTAAACAAATGAGGCGGCATGAATCAGAGATGCAATCATCAACAGAGAAGCTGCCTCGCAAATTGGGAATAATCCCAAGAGAATATATGTGTAATTTTCCATTAATTCGTATTAAACTAGTGGAGCTAAAACAGCACGTACTTTCTCCCCCATATTTTCATCCAATATTACCCCAAAAGTACTCAAGTTTTCAAAAAATTGTACATCACCTAATTTCAAAACCTATTTTTAAGCAACAGATTTTATTAAGGGAAAAATTCGCTATCTTTAATATTTTAGTTGCAGGAAGACTCAGACAGTTTGCAATTTTCCAAAAATCAGGGTTTTCAACGAAAATGAGACCTGCATCAATCTCTTAAACGTCCTTCACACTATCCAACAACAAAATTTAATCGAAAATGATGGAGCCATTATTTTGGAAAATGTCCCAGGAGCTTCAAGAACAGTACCCCCAAAATTAAAATATTGGTTTGAAATTCAAGGGGTCGCGACATAAGCTACATCGATTGGGGAATACCAATTTTCGAGACAATCGGCTGAACGGTTTAGCCGCTAGCGTGTTTCAAAGACAGTTGCACAGACGTTTTGACGTCATTCTAATTTTTGATATCAAGGACCCACAAAACATGGATTCTGAATTCACCATATAATGGAGTTTCTTTCCATAAAATTAGCAACTTGATTTATCCACTTTTTCAGTGGCCTCCCTTGCTGAATAGGTTGAAGGTGAGGGGTCAGACGAAGAAGTACTCCATTTTGAGGAGAGTGGGAAGTAAGTAGAGAGGGAAGGGTCATAAACCTTTGGACTTCCTGTTGCCGGCCCATAGAGGGTACAGGAGAGAAACTGGGTTGGCACACCAGGCCACTGATTAGAGTGGAGGCCCGAACCTTGCCTTAGCCAGCGAAGGAAGCTGCCTTCAGTAGTCAGTGAAAATCCCGTAGGGTTTAGTAATGCCGACTGGCGATCGGAGGGACCCCTTGCTGGGCCCTGCGGGGGATGCCTCGAGGCCACTGTGGGTAGCAGTAACGGATGGCAGGAGACAACCCGAGGGTTAAGTGTGATCTGTGAACTCGAACTTGCGTCCTGCGAATCTTCAATTCAAACCAATGAGAAAAATGGATAGAACAAGAAATGTAATGAATCTTAACATGCCTTATTCTACCAATGTCCCATACCTGCTCAGAAACCGAGCTAATGTCACCTTGTCGACGTCTGGCCATCGATGTTAGTCCCAGGGACCCAGAGCCGGCAGTAGCTCGAAGTCATCGTCAGAGATGGACCCGGGATGAATTAAAGGAGGTGATGTGGTGCTTTTGCTATGCAAAAGCGAAAAATGGGGGCTCAGAAATAGAAGTTTTCAAGGTATGAAGAGAGCGGAACCCAGATATGAGACCTACCCTAGACTCAAAGAAGCTTGCCAGTCAACGACGATACATACTCAGCAGTGGAAAATTCACAGCAGAACAACTTGCTGACATTGAGAGAAATGCGGAGTATGTACTTCTCTCGAACTATCCACATGACGAACATGTAGAACTTGAAAATGATGATCCCGCGGAGGGTTCATCTCTTTCCAGTGAAACACACGTCAGTGGTGAAAATTCATCTGGCAATGAATTACACGATAAGGACATGATACGAAATCTCCTTCGGCGCGAGATAGAAAGAGTTAGTCAACTTCCGTTTGAATCTCGCGAACCGTTGAGGAGAATATACGAAAATGCCAAAGCTAAAAGAGTGATAGAAACAGTGAATTCTGTCTTAAATGAGGTGGTAGAGACCCCAGGCAGAGATATAGATATTACTGAAATCAATCACATTATATACGCAACTGGATATCTAGTATCTCAGATAATTTTGGGGCCAGCCAAGAACACCGACGGCCGACAGGAAAACAGAGTAAACAGCTCTGTACCCCCATGGATGAACAGAATTATGAAACGGATAGCCGACACTCGGCGTGAAATATCACTCTTAGCTGAGGCTTCTTGTAAATCAACGCACACCTCTAACGTTCAACGAAGAATATTCAATGTTGAACAAAAATACCAAATTGAAAATGACACCAGCAAGTTAATGGTAGTTGAGAAGCTAAAAGAGAAAATTCAAGCATGGCTCAACGAATTAGACGTTACAAACGCAGAATAGATTTTTGTGTGCAGAATCGGTTGTTTGAAACAGACGCGAAGAAATTCTATCGCAATCTGACTCAGAAACCAAATGGCAATGCTGTCACTCCTTCAAAAGATAATGTCGAGGCATTTTGGGCAGCAAACTGGGAAGAGAGCAGATCCTACAACAAAGATGCATCTTGGCTTCAATTTGAAGTTGATGCTGCAAATAAACTTGTGGAAACAGTGGAAGATGTTCACGAATTCTCGCAAGAGGACCACTTCCAAGCAATTAAGAACATCGGAAACTGGAAATCCCCCGGGATTGATAAGATCCAGATTTATTGGATTAAGAGACTAACAGCATTACATCCGCATCTAGCAAAGGCTATTAATAAAATTTTAGAAAATCCAAAGGAATGGCTCCCGGAATGGCTCACACGCGGCATCACGTATCTGCTACCCAAAGGAGGAGACAGCACTTTGGCGAAGAATTACAGGCCAATCACTTGTCTGCCAGTACTGTACAAAGTTATAACTGCAACCATAGCTGACAAAATGTACAGACATCTAGAGAAGAATCATCTGATGCCAGCTGAACAAAAAGGATGTCGTAAAGGTTTTTATGGCTGTAAGGAAATCTTGCTACTGAATAAAGTCATCTTGAATGATGTAAAGAAACGAAAACGTAATTTGAGCATGGCTTGGATTGACTACCAAAAAGCCTTTGATAGTGTACCACACGATTGGATTTTGAAGACCCTGGAGATCTATCGATTTCATCCTAGATTTATTGAATTTTGCAAGGCTAACATGAAGTCGTGGAGTACCAGGTTACTAATACAGAGCAAAAAGGAAGCAGTAGAAACCAGAAGTATTCAGATCAACAGGAGTATTTTTCAAGGAGATTCACTATCCCCTCTGTTGTTTTGCATTAGTTTGATCCCACTATCTAGACAGTTGTCGCAAGCTGACTTTGGTTACAAGCTCCGTGGTGATGAAAGGCCAATATCACAAGAAAAATCACGTACGAATAGTATTTCACAAATCGTGATTTTTCAGTTAAAGAATAATGTTTAGAAAATAGTGCACGAAAATATTTATGTGCAATCACCTGACCTAACCTCGGGGTAGTCTAACCTTTTCAAGGAGTGTGGTTGTTAAAAAAAACATAGCTTATAACATTTTAATACTATCTAATATTTTTTCTGCAGTTATATTTGAGCGACACTGATCATTGCAAGTACGGAATACCAACATGCAAGACTCAATAAAAATACCTCCTCAATTGCCCGTTGAAGTTTTGGCTCCACACTTTCCATTTGTTTATGAAATTAATAAACGCGAATTTTTCTAAAAATATGTTACTGAGAAAAGTCTGGAATTGCTTTCATTTTATGCGTGTATCCCTCCTCTCTTTATCGTCGCTTTGTAATTTTACAATAAATCATATAATGTGGGATCGGTACAGCCCTAAGATTGAATTTATCTTTCGGGAGTCTGAATGCAGAAGCCAAACAGGCTGATATAGGGCTAAGGAGTATGGCTGTTGTGCGAGTTTCGAAAAACTAAAATTCTTCCGAATTCTGAAAACATATAGCATTATGTACCCAATCGTAAATCTGCTAATATAAAACAAATCGACTTCGCCCAAGAGTATCAGATGGTAGGCCTACTACATAACATACATATCACAGTAAAGAAAAATAAACGACCAAGTTCTTTGAGAAATCTCAATATATTAATTTTCTGCAAGTAGTTGTATTCTGTATTCTACAATGTAAGAAATTGTAGAAAAAAATGTTTGTGGTGTCCAGGATTCAAGTTTTTATAACTAAGGGACTTTTCATAATTGTGGCTGTGACAAACATTTAAATATATGGTAAAATAGTTATTTACTAGTTTGTTGAATGTGGCGTCGCCGACGCTGTAAACTGTTTCAAAAGTATTTTCATGTGTTGGACATTTCTTTCATATATCTACCTTTGCTCAAACATATTCTGACATTATATGGGATTGGACTTACCAATGAATCGTAAAACTGATAATGTTATACTCCCCTTCTAAAATTCCCAACATCCAAAGGCCTTGTGTGTTACCTCCATATGGGATATAAACTGGTAATATTGCATTTCCACATTGTAATACTTGCAGGTATAGATGATGCGAATACTTAGATTTTAGTACAAATACATTTTGTACGCTTTTCTTGCTAATATGCAAATAAACGATCACCGTAAGCAGTTCTTTAGTGTTATTCTCTAATAATAACACTCTCAATTAATTAAGAATTTCTGTCGCAAATTTTTTTACATCTGATTCTTCCCCGGATTTGCTAAACACTTCCATATTTTTGCCCTTTAATTTTTGAAGGGATTAAAACTTAAGTCTAATTTGTGTTCACTTCTACTTCTACATTTGCTCTATAAAAAGTTTTGTAGGCGAATCTATATAAACCTTAAAAGGCGACTGTTTTGTGTTTTTGTGAATAAGGAGTTAAAGTTTAATAATAATTTGTTAGTCACATTCATTTAAAAATAGGTATTTGTACGCTTCGGTTCGTCCATATTCACTTGAAGTTCTTTAAATTGCATAACTTCCAAGGCTAAACTATTCGTAGGTTTTTGCAAATTTATTTTTAAAAAGACGATAATGTGGATTAAAATGAAAATAAATCTGCCGCGTGATTCATTTGTTTAATTTAGAAACGTCAATAATTAGTGTGGACATCCTTCTCGAAAGAAAATTACGGCGATGTGGAGCGAAAATTGCCTTCGGGAACAGGGGGGTTTAATCAACGCCACCTACATAGATCTATTTAGGTAGCATTGATTTAATTACCGATCTATTCACTAAGATTGCAGCGCCAAAACCTTTTTGGAAATTTCTTAGAATCCTCTGGCCAGATACGAAAACATTTTATTAATTCCCCAGCAGCAGAGACGCGTCGCATGTCACCTCATATGTCTGGATTGATGGCCTAACCGTTAGTGACCGACTTGGACAAAAGAACGCTCGCAGTTCCTCAAATACTTTCATGGGAGGATGCGAGTGGTAAAAGTGGCCTTTTATTTCGCGATTAGGAAATGTTGCGACAGGAGGCCGTTAGGCCGTGACAAAATCCTACTAGCAAAATAAAATCACTTTTACCACGTTTGTCATAGACTATTTTTTAGACAGTTCAACTTACTTTCATTTTAATTCAAGGAAACAAATCACTTAATGTCGGCCCCGTGGCCGAGATACTGCCCCGAGGCAGTAGTGATTTCGGACCGCGGGGTCGCGGGTTTGAGTCCCGCGTTCGATTCCAACCTCGGGCATGGTTGTATGTGTTCGTCCTTTCACCCCCTATGATCACTCATTCCATAACGTTAAATCCAATAATGCTCGCTAATGACCTAGTAGTTGATGCAACTTTAAAAACGAAGAAAAAAATCACTTAATTGTAAACTTTACATTAACCCTAGAAAGCCCAAGCGATTTGTCAACCGAATAAGCCTGAGGTGAGTCCGTCGGACTCAAGGGCGACAAACGATAATGTCCTATTTGTTTTTGGTTGTTAGAACACACAAAAATGATAATGCATTATTTTATTACTATTTATTAAATTCTTGGACAACAATCGCTTGATTTATCATCAAAGCCAAGGAAATGGAGGTTCTTTTTATATAGGTCTCTACTCATTTTAGCTCGAAATATTGGAGGCCCATATTTCGGACTCCATAGTGCAGAAAATGAGCTATGGTCATTTCTCAAGTGACCGGCAGTAATAAGCCACCAAAATGCACTTACCTCTGCATTATCACACCGTTTCTAAGAAATGTTTCCCTTCCGTACGTAAACTCTTTCTGCTTCTTGGTTGGTGTATTTCGTGATGTCACTCAAAACACTCTCATGTAGGGGAGCAGGGGGTACAGTGAACCACAGGGTACTGTGAACCATTGCGTATATTTTTTGTTTTTGTGGAAGGAAAATTTATTTTAAAATACAGAATGTTTGGCATAAATGCCTGAGTGTCTCTCGTGAAGACTGCAAATGGCTGTCTAGTATACACACTGTATTATTTGATATTTTGTAATATGAGGTACGAAATTCCGATTTTTTACAAAGTAGAAAAAAAATACCTACAAATTTTTTGAATTGTGAAAAACTGTTAATTTTTTAAAATCAAGATAATGAATGGTCCTCTACCTTTCAATTGTAATAACTGCTGTTATATTTCTCTTTCGCGGGTAACTTCTAATTCAAAACCATATTGAAATGTGACCATGGGGATCTGTGAACCAGAGCCTCTGGGGCAGACTGAGCCATCTAAAATAAAAAAAAATAAAATAGAAATTGCGAAAGAATTTTGAGTGACAATTTTGACTCTCCTTTCACATAAGTTGAAGACACTTGATGTATCACCCTAGGGTCCTTATAAATATTTTATAAGGATGCAATTTATTCATGTAAGCTAAGTCTTCAAAGAAGGCCAATCACAATTTAGTACCATGTTGCGGAGTGTGTGAAGTCTGCCCATGAAAGGGCTCTCAACGCCTATAATATTATTGGTGGGCTCAAGAAAGTGATATTTTCCCCTTTGCTAGGGATATTTTCGAAGATTCTGATTTTATGATAAGTGAAGTTACAATAATTATAGAGAAGAGGGTCTTAATTCAACGCACCCCAAACCTATTTCTCATGACAACACATGTCTATTCGATCTAGTAAAGACGGGTTTAGAATAACAGAGAGAAGACTGAAAATAAGCAGGAAAAACAAATTTTTAAAAAATTTGTGATGATTCAGACTTGTAAGATTTTGTCATTAAACTAAAAAGTGTGTCCTCAACAGGTAAAGTGAAGGTTATCCATCCTGAAGAGGGGTATATCCTAGTGTTTGATAGAACAAAAATGAAGGTAGGTGACTTTGAAGTTTCTTTTTCAAATAATCAGAGCAAGAAAATGTTCTACGCTGGCAAAATTAGAAAAGACGAGGAGGAAGAAGGTGGTTATGAAATATCTTATTTAAAGAAGAGGGGTAAAATTGTAAGACATTTCTATTATCCTGAGAATTATATAAAAGCTGTGCATGAGTCTACAATGAAGGTGCATTTAGGAAATCCACTAAAATGTGTGTGGGTAAACATTCATTACGGTGATTTATAAATGTTCCATCTTTGCTAGTGCTTAAATCATTCATGTATTTCTATTTAATTGCGATGTTTTGACTATATTGTATTAGCAGAAATGTATTTAGATTTAAAAATTCATGGTTCATGGTACCCCAAGTTGTGGTTCACTGTACCCCGTGGGTGGGGAACCAGTGTGCATTCTTCTAAAAAATAAGTTTTGTACACTTGTGTAAGTATAAATTTACAGTTTTAGAGGTATCTTAGGCAAAGTAAAACATGAATACATATTTTACAGCAAAAAGTAGAAACTTTGACTCTTCCATGTGATTGTAATATGTAAATTTAAAAAAAGCAGTTCACTGTTCCCCCTGCTCCCCTACAGCTCAAACCAATCTCTGATAGAGTATATCCTTTTACCTGGAGAAAGCAACACTTTCAATGTTGCGGTCTTTATTATGTAGCTGGCTCCGGTTTTTGAATTATGTGATTTTCGAATTGGGTATGCTCCATTCCTGAATTCCCCCCTCCCGGAAAATGAATCATTTTCAAATGTAATGACAGTGTCTTCACACTCAAGGGTGTCTCTATAGTTACTTCTGACACTAATTTATCTTCATCACTAAATCAATTTTAGGGGTTGTAATCGCTATTTTCATTTTCTAAAAATAATCCATCAGTTTCATCATCTAAATCGAGGCACGACAGAATATCAGTATCACTCAGTCTAAAGTATTTGTTTCAAGAAGAGATATAAAATCTCACGATTAAATTTTGAAAATCTTTATTTACTTCACGCAAAAAACTAGACCGCACAAAACCACCCAATAATCGCACACTGAAGCCACACTGGCAACAACCAAGAATTGTCTGTGCAATCGTATCAAATATACGTGAGTAGAAAAAAGTGTAAACAAAATTCTCACTTACAATAAAAATACGCAAAAGACAACTTATGAGAATCACTAACAATAACCAGTAATTCGTTTCAGAAAACCCCTACTATTTAAAAGCCCACCGGTAATGAGAAAAATACGTAACTATGCTACTCACCTCAGGCTTCTGTGGCCCAAAAATATGTTTGTCGCAATATGTGAATAAAATAATACACAAAATTAGAGATTTTGGTGTAACAGTTAGAAGGTATATTTAAAGGAATATCTGGACGCTAGAGGCAGACATTAAATTTCCATTAATTTTATGAGCATAGAAAGATGGAAGTGAGTCAGTTGGACTCACCTCAGGCTTTCTAGGGTTAAGGTCAGTAGTAGCTAATGAGGTTAAACGAAAGTTGTTGTTTTTTTTCATTTACACAGAAAAATGAATTCCATAAGAAAGGGCCACGAAGACATTTCTAATAAAATTATTATTGTTGAAGATTAATGTGAATCAGAATAAATTACAGAGGGAGCAAGAAGAGCAACTTAACGATTGTACTTCAAATATCATTAAAATGCAAATTTGTATTGACTAGATTCTCAGAAGCCAAAAGAAGAATCACGTTGAGCAAAAATGTATTATTAGCTTTGAAGAAAAGACGAAGACGTAAATCGTCCACTAGGGGTATGTGGCAGTGGCGGCTTGTGCTTAGGTTGCACAAACCCCCAGATAATCGAAAGAAAGATCTCATAATATCTTAGGACTATACAATTTCCTTTTAATAACATTCAATATTCAAGATACTGCAACAATATTGATGTATATGAAATCATTTTGAAACCAAAGAGCGTCCAACTGGCGCTCTTTGCAGCGTCTGGTGCCTTGCACGGTGTAAGAGATATACGTGGGTTCACTCCCGGTCTAAAACTGAAGTTAATTTGAGGCTAGTTCTCACAGTTCTCGCTATGTAAGCGCTGCGAACGACTTGGGCATTTTTGGGACAAGATGGTGATCCATTTAAAAGCTTTGTAACCTCTGGTGGAAGCCACTAAATCGCGAGACGCCATCATGAATGCCCAACTCGATCGAGCGCACCGTACGGATAAGCGAGGAACTAGCCTCAAACTGGCTTCAAAAATTTTGTCCAAAAGGCGGCTAGTTGACACACCTATATATCTTACACCGTGTGCCTTGCCACGAATTGCACCACGCTCTTGGCTGTGTTACTGCATTTACTCTTGGCCCTTCGATTTCACACGGCGAACACAGGGCCTTTTGGTAGTTGCCCAACCAGGTGGCAGAGTTGGGCAGTATCGAAAATACTTGTATTTAAAATAATTATTTTCGATACTTTTGTAATTTGTATTTTGTATCGAAAATACATATTTAAACATGTATTTTGTATTTGTATCGAAAATACTTTCTGATAGTATTTTGTATTTTCAAAATACAAAAATACTTTTTATTAATCCGTCACAAACATTGCGCCAGTAAATGGAGAGGGTCCCGCCACGTGGACAAGTGGAGCCGGACCTCCGGTTTCTCCGATTACGTTTTTCCCCCGTCGTCGGTTCAACCGGAGATAACCAGAGGAGCGCTGTAATCACGGTGTAAGATATATTCCTTTACCGTGGCTGTAATCGCGAGCTCTGATTCAATTTCTCGGAGAGCAGGTTCCGCGTGCCAGAACGTGTGCTGCCCACGTGTGTGCCTAGTGGCCCTATGATTGTGCGCAGTGATTAAAAACTAGTGCTTGCGGTGTTTTTAAGAGCTGATATTTCGTTACGGTATATTTAGGTAAAAATCTATTTTTTTCCTGGGTACCTTGTACTAAATGAAGCTTTGTATGTACATTTTAGGTTTATTTGAACTAAAACCAACAATTTTGTAGCGCCTAAAGAAGCCTATTTTAATATTTGTGCCTATTCTACATTTAAGAACCTAAAATGATACTAATTTGCCTAACTTCTTTTGTCTATTGCTCCTTTTACCTTTTTCTTCTTTGTCGGCACAACAGACAAGGATGATATTAATTTTAAGTTACTTTTAACAACCTAAATTGCAGTCGTCCTCTTTTACCTTTTTATCCCGTTGTCTCATTTTGTCGCCTGTAAGAGAGCGAGAATGAATATACCGGACAAGGAACTAGCGATAAGTCTCCACGCCACTACTTCCTGACTTCGTGGAGAAGCTGCCTCCGTTTCTATTAAGATAATTCTAATAAGATAAAGCGATTCAATTTCCCCGAAATCAAAGTGATCTTGACCGTTAAGAAACATTCATTTTCTCTTGAAAACTTGGAGAATGTATTAGTAATTTATTGTGAGGCAAAATACTGTTGGAATAATTCTAACTACTAAACTTGTTAAATTGTATTATCGCAAAATGTTCAATACTGATTCTACGTAATATTGATTTATGTTCTTATCTTTGAGAAATATAATAAATGGTCAAAAAGTGAGTTTTCTTGTACGTTACGAGTTTATTAGAGCCTATTCTACCATTTAAAAAGTCTAATAGATGCTGAAAGAACATATTTTAGGTACCTTAAATGCATATTTTAAAACCTAAAAATCCGCGGTATTCATTAGATATCCATATCATTTGTGATGTATGTTCATTCTTTAAGTCTGAAAGGCACCTTAGTTAATTGTCTATAACCGGCAATATTTGTCCCAAACTATCACCTCCCAAGAACTCATGGTGATATCTTTACACTCCCAAGTATTCCTTCGCCTCTTAGCATGGACAAGATCCCTTTCAGACTTAAAATATACATCACAAATGATAGGGGCCATCTTAATTACGGAACGCAAATTTCGAGTATTTTCAATACCCCCTTCTCCCTTGTAACGCACTTCCCTATCTCTATGTAAAGCAGCGTAACGCTGCCTCAGACCCCCTCCCTCCCCCTTTAGCGTTTCGTAATTTATGGATGACCCCATACTGATACCTGAAATGGGTTGAAAATTTCATTTGAAACATTTTTGTATAAAGAATGTTATATATTTTTAATAATAAAATTTTAAATGTGATGTGATTTTAAATGTGAATTTTCAACGTGAATTATTGTTTAAAAGAGAAAAAATAGGATAGAAGTTATTATGTGTAAAACATCGTTGGTTGTATTTTGTATTTTCAAAAGTATTTTAAAATACTATTTTGTATTTTGTATCTAAAATACTTTCGGCGAAGTATTTTGTATCTGAAATACATTTTTCAAGTATTTTGCCCAACCCTGCTAGGTGGGTGGCGCTGCGCGGTGACCGAAAGAGTGCCAGGGGAATACCGATATTCTGTCTTCGTCTGACTCGCTGCAACGCAATTTTGTGAAGTTCGCTTGTTATTGAAAGTACACAAGTTCAGTCAATTATTGACGGTATTTAATGTATTTATGAGTTTAGAGAACTTGTTTTCATTTGATATTAGATTTAGTGATTCAAAAAGTACACTTGATGAATTCTTTGTACAAAGTTGGCCATTCTGGAAGGAAATCCCTTCTGTCTCTCACGGTGTAGGTGTGTGCTCTTTCGCGGCAGCCAGTCTCCGAGCGTTGATGTGAATATGAATGTGTGTAGATCTTTCATTATTGCAACATGTACCAGGATAGTCAATTTTAGAAATAAAATAATTTGATTTGTGTGAAACGTGTCGAAGTAATAGCCCTTTTTGCAATGTGATGGAGTCGAACTTAAGTGCCCAATGGAAAAGCCAGAACCAAGTGCATATATAACTAACACGGACACAACGCCTAAAAGTATGTATGTAATCTTTCAATATAGACCATTATTTAACTTAGTTTTAATTAATTTGAATTGCTTGCATTCTTTTTATATATTCGTATTTTGAATTTTAGAAATTACATTTCCGTTATTCGATGGAGGTGCCACCTCCTGTCTGTTGGGGCACCACTGCTATGTGGTCATGATACTTGTAAGTCTTTGAGTTATAAACCCCAAAACTCTAAAATTTTGATCTAACCACAAATAGAGAAATTTATCGAAAATGGACCAGATGAATTTTTTTTTACGTTAAAAGTTGCTTAATGGGAGAACTCGGTGTATGTTGCCGACATGAACTGTGTCAAATTAATGTGAATAATCTTGAAGTTATGGATAACATATTAATTGTAAGTGAACCTACCAAGAACCAAGTTTCACGAAAGTGGTGTTGTTAGGGAATATTTGGATAAATTCGAGATATACAGTTTTCAGACCAACTGATGTATCAGAAGGTTATTTATCAAGTATGGGAGTGACAAGTGTCCTGTAAAACAGTTGGTGTAAATCCTTTTGGGAAAATGCTCAGCGTTGTCGCTAGTTTCTTGAAATTGCCTGTGTGGAGGAGAATACTAGCGGCCGGCTGATCTGATCGGTAGTTTTCCGTAGTTTCTCCGATCAACACCCGGCGAATGCCGGAGCAGTACCCTAACAAACGGGCCACGGACCTTGCGCGATCTTTCCTTCATCTTCCTTGTCCTATCCTCTCCTCTTACACACACACTTACACTACCACACATGTCGGGAGCTTACAACTTGTCCCGGCTGGGGTAGTGCCCCGTTGGTGGGAGATACCTGGTTGAGGGGAAAACCCCGCTAGTCGATGGTAGTTAGCCGCCGGATCTCGCCATCCAGTGGGGAAAAGATCATCGCCACCTCCCGAGAAAACACACACTACACTTACGGGACTAATGACCTAAGTAGTTGACGCGCCCGGAAACACGAATCAATCAACTGAAATTGCCTGATGCGAATGGTTGTAGCGGACACAGTTTCCAAAGAATATCAGCTTCTTTGCTTATAGGGCGGGCCTCGCTGATATTAAAAGACATGGAGAGTGGAAATCTTCCTCCGCCTCTGAAGGGTATATTGAAAATTCACTCGAAAATGTTCAAATTCAAATGTTCGACATGTTCAAATACACCACAGTAGTGGCAAGTTCGTCGACGTCAGACTCAAATATTACATTACCAAGAACCGCTACAATGCAAGCAATTGTTGTTAACAACTGCAATAATTGTAGTTTCGATATAAATATCTGTGTAGATAATTTAAATATGATCTAGAATATATTTAACACTAGACGTGTCTTGCACTTTTGTCTGGCATCTGAGAATTGTTTTACCTTCAGCGTGCTCTGACGTGAGACTGTAAAAACAAATTTATTCAGAGGACCATAACTGAATTTCATCGAATTCTCCAACTAATTCTGGTCCCCAATCCAATATTTTTTTTATTCGAGAGAAAAGTTAAAAATCAAGTAAAAATTGCTGATGAAAACGAAAAATTCGTATACCATCCTTTATCCAATACATTAATTCTATATAGAACAAGCGTACCACACTAGAATTGAAATTACAATGACGACTGAAGGCTTAATGAACTTACAAACATTATTCATCACTCAAAGTGGTTCGTTTCATTTGGTTTCGATCGCAAGCTCCTTGTAGGTTGATCATGACAGTGAAAAGAAACTCCCGAAACTGGCATTACGAAACATTCGCAATAATCAGCAATTTCTCATAAAAACCCATTCTTTACAACTGCCCAATTAAGATAATGGTATTACTAATCAAAGTTCTAAACAGATCGACGCCACTAGAAGACTACTATGCTCGAGCGGTCGGAAGATACCATAAGCTCACAAGCACGTCTAAACGAATCTTCGTTTACGCGCCTATCTTAAATCACAGATTTTAATATTGAATGAGAAAGGCAGGAGTTTGATGAGACTTTTTCGATAAGATATTAACGCGTGTTAATAGTTAGAAGAGTTCTTTAATTGTTGTACTCGCCAAACTATTCACGGAAGTTCGTACGGTATGTGTTGAGGATAATAATCGTCGACAGAGAAACTTGGCTAAACGTCACCTCGATTAAGCTGACATTTCCATTAACAACCAGGTTCTCGTGAAAGCGAGTGATAGAACACTGGAGCGTATTGATGTGAAAGGAGCCCGGAAACATATTGCCATACGGGCAATAATTTTACCATCTGCGGCAAAAGCTCCTGTAATATTTTTCCTCTCACAAAGACATTGCTTTCCTCCATCACAGAAAAGACATTTCAGAAGTGCATCAATTATCGGATTGGTTCCTAATTTATACAGGTACAATTCAATATCAAATACAGCACAATGCTTAATTTTCACAGAAATGAAGCAAATCACATTTGTAAACTGTAAAAATCAAAATGAAAGATAAAAGATCAAATTACACTAACTCCTTCATCTGAACATTTAACTTTCTGCTTTGTCAGATTGTGTCAGGGAAAAATCTGTTATTTGCAAAATTAAATGTGTACGATATACATATAGTGCATTCAGCATATTATCTCTGAAAAACTCTTACAATTATGACTCACTATCTCAAACAAAAAACAGGGTTTTAAAATGAGTGAGTGAATTTAAGGTAAGCATAATGTGAATTTAAAACAAATTCAAATAATGATCACCTATGAAAAATGCTGCAAAATTACGAAATTTTGCTTTTATTTCAAATAAGAAGAAGAACTATATATTAATTATAATTTCTATCAATTATTTGTCATGGATGAGTTGTGCTATACCCTCGTCGACAATCGGCGAATTTAAACAGTAATTTCCAGACATTTCCACCCCAACTCAGAAAACAAGTCGCTGCTCTTATAATTACAAATGCGCCAGGGCACGGAAAATGTCATTTACGATCACACATAGCACACTAAACTCAACATCCGGCGTTCGGCGGCAGCGAAACAACCAAACACCCAATATTACACACACTTACGCACGCAGCATCCACACGACACAAGGACCAGGGTAAACAACACTCCCGCCACGGGCGGCAGCGCGACACAAACACATCGTATTGACGTTTTGTATGAATTGTATAATTTACAGCATACACAAATTCACATCTAGTATTTTTGTACTCTCTATATAGAAACCATCCACATCTAAAAACGCGAAGCGCGCGCGGGCAGCGGTAGGCATTCGTCTAGCCGCTACCTTGCAGGAGAAAATTAAAAAGAAAAGGAAAAGGAAATTGCTCGCGGTCCGTGAGCGGACCGCCGTTTATTGGTTGTAAGGAGGTGAACTGGGGAGGGACGGGGCTTGGTCCCGGCGCCGTGCCCGGGGGCGGGGGCGTGGCCCGCCGCCGGCGCCGGGGGCGGCCGCCTCGCGCCCCCGCGGGGGGCTCGCGGCCGGGGGATGGGGGCCGCGGGGGCGGAGGCGGGCGCGCGGCCGGGGCCGGGGGCCGGACGCGCTTGGCTCGCCGGGCCGTGTGCATTACATTCGCCGGAGCGAGTGCTCCTCGCGAGGGTAGGCGAGAACACGTATAAGGTTAAGTAAGGAATAAAATCTGCTCCTCCCGCCGGAGGAGGTCGTCGTATGTACAAGGCAGCTGCCGGAGCAGCTGGCGGGCGGCGGGGGCGTGGGCCGGCGACTGCCGACGACGGCTGCCCGGGGCCGTCGCAGGGTCGGCGGCGCCGGCGTCGTCCCGACCGTTCCTGAGAGCCGTTGCGCCTCCGGGGCATCCGAGGTGTGCCCCGGAGAGCCAACGCCTTCTAGTAAGGGTTGAAGCGGCTCTGGCCGCTGCGAGCTCTGTAGCGCCCACTGTCATCCTGCAACATGCGCAAGCACAGTTCTCCCTTTATAATCCACACGACTAAACAAGAAATTGGAGTATTAACAATCAGTTAAGATATCAGTTAATGAAATTATAAAATATTTTTGTCATTGTGACCTAGCGCTTATTTTTATTTTAAAATAATTTTAAATCTCTTGAGTTGTAGAACGTACACGCGAACGAAAAAAATTGGCTCGTATCAATGAAATCAAATAAAATTTTTGAATGGGGGGAGGGGGAGAAAACTACGACCAATCAATAAAAAGTAATCGAAGTAAAAGCTGAAAGCTGAGTTAAATATGCCAGTCTATAAAAGAAGCATTTTTATAATGACATTCACAAATGTTGCATATCTCATTGCCCCTGGGCAAACGAAGAACGTGCTGATTTGTAAATCTCACTTGGAGCAACACGAAGGTTTATAATTATCTTCTGGCATGAGGAGCGGGTTTATTCTTTCAAAACGCACAATTCACATACCCAATAATGCCATGTTATATCGATTTGTACGTCGACTATATCCTCCAAACATCAAGAACAACAACAATAATAATAAATAATAATAATAATAATAATAATAATAATAATAATAATATGAACAATATTCTTAGTATGCACAGCCGTCTCGTTTAGTGAAAAGTACAATCTGAAAGCGTTAGTGCAGCTTCCGTTGATCGCCAAGGTCAAGCCGCGCCAGATACACGTAGCGCATACTCACATATCGGCCGTTGTTGCCGCCATATCTGCTGTTGGCGCCATCGCGACCGCCGTCGCGGCCGCCGCCACGGCTGCTGCCATAGCGCTGCTGTCCTCCTCCTCCGCCGCCGCCGCCTTGCCCGCGGCCCTGCCCGTGTCCTTGCCCCTGGCCAGACGAGTACCTGTACACAATACGTTGCAACAGTCAAGATAACACATCATAGATCAGGCGGCGGCCGGCGGTTCGCACTGAACCGTTGCAGAACCGGGGGATGTGTCATCGATCTGCGGTAAAAGGGCCCGTTCACAAGCGAGCGCGACTCGCGAGCCTGGCTGAAGAGAGGCACGAGTCAGGTTCGCCAGCCGCGCTCGCTTGTGTATGGGCACCTAAGGCACACACTGTTTCTCCTCGTGAGGTGAGGAGGCAATGTTTGTCGGTGAAACGTTTCCCTCTCGTTGTAATGTTTCCCCTCTTCCTATTTGCTCGCTGTTACTTCTTATTATGCGCGATTCAGAAAGAATGAATGTAAATCAAGTCACACATTCATCTTTCCCAATGTATCAAGGTACTTTTATTATTAATAGAAAATTCCCTACAATGAAGCCTCATCGCCTGGGTAAAGGAATTCCTAATTCTTCCACGACGGAACTCTCTCTTACGCTCTCTGGCGCATTACAGGAACCAGCGCTGACAACCGCATTGATCAGATTTGACTACGAGCTTTCCTGTAACATGGTCATTGTGCCCAGTCTCGTAGAACAAAGTTACGAAATTTGCGAAGTATCACAGACTCTAGCATTCTGTCTTTAACCCTTCTCAACAGTACGTTATATACTGACGGTACGCAAGACGTCCACCCCCCCCAAACAGAGCAAGCAATTTCGCTTTACAGCGTCCCCATTGTCGTTGGATCTTTTTGTCACCCCTCAGTCTACTGCGTCAGCCATGACCTGACACCGTCACCAGAACGCGAGACAGGATCATTTTTTTAACGCTTCCAAAGCAAGCGACCGGGCGAGAAGAGGCGGGCCTCCTGGAGTCCATCCATCACCCGGGAGTGTTTTGTGCGACGCCTTCCGCTGGACAGAATCGCGCGCCTTGCCCTGGCCCTGGCCCTGGCCCGGGCCCGCCCTGTCGAGGGAGGCGGCCTCCCCCAGTCGCGCCTCCTCCGCCGAGCAATTCAATTTGCGGCCCGGCCCCTGCCCCTGGACCCGGGCCCCGCTATCTAAACAGCGTTACCTATTCCCCGGCCATTTAATGCAAATGAAGCAAATTCCATTTCCATGTCGGCGGAGCGGCACGCGGCGCCGCGCCGAGGTGCCGGCCCGCCTCTATCGACCCCGCCCCCACTTCTACCCCACGCTTCGTGAGAGGCAGAGTCATCGGCGCCGCCTCCTTCGTTCGGTTTCACCTTTCGAGTTTTCGCTTCGCTCCCAAGCACTAAATGATTCACAGAGGGCAGTGCATTCCACGATAAAACATGATTTTACACAGATTTCTGCCAAGCAAGTAATATTCCGGTCCAAAAATAAGTGAACATGCTTTTGTTTTCTTTCCTTTCTGATAAAGGATTACTTGCTGCCGTATCTCCATATTTTTGCATTTTCACCTCAAATAAATCTAACTGATAAGAAATTTTTTTCCAAGTCTTCCTTTGTAGCCATTTTTTAACAGTGCCTTTTTGTACTTAGATATATACAATTTTCACGCAACCTAATAATTAAATTCTCATGTCGATCGACACACTGTTCCACTCTACTTCACTTCTCGCTATGTATCTTATTCCCGTACGCAGCTTGACATATTCTTATTCAGGCTTTACCAGCAGCCATTCAGGCTCCACCCAGCAACGCTCGCAACTCCGAGAACAAGTATTCTCGGTGATGATAACGCGAAAAGGCCAAAAGCAAATATTACGTAATTTTATCGGGTCCGATATCGAGTGTACCTGGAGGGAAGGCGACGATATAAAATTAAAATACTTCGACACAATAATTACTAAGTCAAAATACACTAAGTAGGTGACTTAACCAGTGTATTCGCAAATGCAAACTTGACAATACCGGCACTCTTAACTTATCCTTCCTTTCGCTGGTATTGTCAAGCACTAACCAGTGAAATATCACCCAGAACAGCAGAAATCACGCAAAAATTTCATTAAAAAACTCGAAACGGGAAACTGAACGCACTTCTTGCAAACCCGCGAATTCATACAAGCCAACCACACCCCCCTTCCATCCAACGTACTCAGTACAGCCCCAAACTCCAACGCGAAATCCCACTGCCCGCCTCAACCTCCCCCTCGTCCGTTCGCGCGAACGCATGACATTTATTCGGCGGCGCGCAAAAACGCTTCGCGGCCGCCGCCGCCGCCTCCGCGTGGGTGCGAGCGCGGGCTATGAATATCCGACACCGCGCCGCGTGAAGGGGGCGTGTCGGTGCGCTGTTTGCATGTCGGGGGGCACCCGCACCGCCCTCCTGGGGCCCACCCAGCGCGCCGCCCCCGCCCGCCCACACCCGCCCTCGCCCCGCGCACCGCCCGCGCCGCCGCCGGCGCCCGTGTTTTTGCGGTGCGCGCTGACGGGCGATGTTTTATGCTCCCGCAGTTTTCACGCGCGTGTGCTATTTCACTGTGACAAAAGGTGGACGCGCGCGGGCCATGCGGGGCAGGGCGGGTGGGGCGGATGGGGAGGGGGGGCGCTAGCGGATAACCTGACAGCGGCCGCCGCGGTGGCGCGGCGGTCTGTTTTATATCCGCGCCGCACAAAACGCGCCGCGGGTCGTCCGTCAGCCTGTCAGCCGCAGCCGCCCGCGCTGGAGCGCGGCCAGCGGCCGGTGGTGGCGGCGGGGTGGAGGGGGAGGGGCACCGCGGCGGCCGCTGGGGCTGCACCCAGCCACCAGGGATTTTTTTTCCAAATCAAGAGAGATACTTTGTAAGGGCATGAAGCTCCTAGCTTGCGTTTCCGGCATTTACCTTCGAACACCTCACAAGGGACGTCAAACATCAGTAGCCAGAGGAAAGTCTGGAATTACTTTAAAATATTCATGTAGTACATGATGTTGGTCTCAAATTGGTTCACAGTACATGACTCCAACAGTTTTTTAATCTAAACGTAACTTACGTCGTTCATATCTTCCACGTTCTATTTAAATAAGCTAATTATAGTTTCAAGGTTTTGCAGTGAATTTTAAATTAATTTACACACAAATGTCATTTACGCGCTTATTTTAATCGATAGAATGAAAGCTAAGAGTACGTTACTGAAGTGTAAACACGGTTTATGTTTACTCACTTACTTTCGGACTTCAAAATGTTTAAATGTACATCCGCGAAATATTTTTGAACTACCATAAAACATGCTCCCAAACAATTTCCTGGAGACAGAATAATTTTAACCCGTGCCGACTTGAGCTTGAATATCCAAGATCGAACAAGACGCACGCAGGCCACTACACATATACGCCTATCGATACAGTACATCACATGCTCCTGCTCTGACGCCTCATCGAGAGGTGTTTCAGTTCACTTTCAGAACACACGTGTCTCGCAGCAGTTGATTTTATTTCTGCGCCATTAATATTGAGTGTTCATTATGTCGCTAGGATTACGCGCGTTGTTTTGTCATCCTCGAGACAGTGCCATGACTCAGGCTGTTTAAGACGAGGTACGAATATTGTGCCCCTACATTGCTGGCTGCTCTAAACAGATGTCAACTACTCGTATTTTTTTTTTTTACCTTTCAGTGACAACAGAAGCACTTTGTCACAATATCCGAGAGCCTGTTTATGAAAAAAATAGCTTTTTCGTCAAACGAAACGAAGAGAATGAACTGGATCTATAAATTCAACATTTAAGTGGCATTCTTCCAATTCTTTCTGTTCATTGAGATGGAAAACGTACCAGAATTGAATGTCTAAAAATCTGAAGAATTAAGGGTT
Organism: Acheta domesticus; assembly: GCA_031308135.1. Taxonomy (NCBI): domain Eukaryota; kingdom Metazoa; phylum Arthropoda; class Insecta; order Orthoptera; family Gryllidae; genus Acheta; species Acheta domesticus. The sequence continues at coordinate 93,775,334 of JAHLJT010009419.1, forward strand.
CCAATAGTTTCGTTTGGAGACAAAGAGCAGTTCATACACGTTTCGAAATCACCAAACGCTTCTGGGAAAGAACAAGCGTTTGTTGATAGCATGTTGTGTCACAACTGCTTCAAACACTAGTTGCTGTAATGGCGCATGTGACATCCTCGAGCAAACAACGGAGAGAGGTAATGTTTCTCGTCTGCTGTCATATCTACGAATTACTAGTTCAGCGAACGGTATATGAATGCACAATATAGGGCGACAAGCAGCGCAGGCTTTCCTCTCTTCCGTCACCTACGGGAAAATTAGGGAAGTAGCAATGAAACTAATACTGAAAAAGGCATGGATTGGTCATCTTTTCAATGAGGACGATATTAAAAACTTGTTGAATTTGTAAGATGGTTTTTTAAACATTGTGAACGATTTTCATGCTCTTTAGATAGGAGATGAAGAACGAAAGCAACATATACGCACAATCATCGAAGCCTCTTTGTCAAAACGGTCAAACTTTGTCAAATCTTGGCCAAATCTTGTCAAAATGAAACATTGAAGAGAAAATATCCGGAATTATGAGTGAAAATTGAAATATAATAATATTTCATAATATAAATATAAGCATATTACATATATCAATATTGTATATTACAAATGTCAACCATTCTTTATCACTGATTAGTCCAATCAATTAATTAGAACCAGAGATTTCTAATACTTAAACTTGGAGCTCAAGACGACACGGATTAATGTTAACTTATTGGCACGAAATTTCGTGTCTGAATTACCACCAATCGGAAATATTCTAGAAGGTATGAACGAATTCTTTTGGGGACTCGTATAAGGGACACCATAAAATTACAGTGTTCTTCAAAACGCAATTTAACTTCAAAACTGCATGAATAAATGTCTTTTCTGAATCGCAGACACCAGTCTCAACAAAGGTCAGTCAACAACTTCGCATAAATGACAACTAGTGAGCGATCACAGTCAAACAACTTCGCATAAATGACAACTAGAGAGCGATCACTGAATTGCTGTGTACTGATGACTTGACCACTTTTTTGTGGAGGAGATTTCCACTCAAACGTGATAGTGAAATGACTAAAATGAAGATCCGTACATATCAGACATAATCATTCTCGAAACCAGCTGGAGGACGATTCTGCTCACCGAACTTTTCACGAGGAGAAACAGGGGTCCAAATTTCCGCCAGTGGACGGATAGTTAAGTAATGAAAAAATAATAAATAAATAAATAAATAAATTGTAAAACCTATTTACAAAAACTAAAAATGCTAAATTGAAAAGTCAATTTCACGGTCAATGACACTCACGAGGACTGGTAGCTCTGAGAGCTGGAATAGTAGCCGCTGGGCCCGGTGACGGAGCTATACCCGTAGCTGGAGCTGGTGTTGGAGTTTGAGTTGGAACCAGAGCCGGAGCTACTTCTCCAGTGGCCGCCACCGCCGCCACCACCGCCACCGCCGCCGGAATTGCGGCCGGAGTTGTATCCGGAGTTGTAGCCAGAACTGTAGCCGCCGTAGCCGCCACCACCGCCTCCTCCTCCAGATCGCGAATTGTTCTGGTTGTCTCTGTTGTCTCGGTTGTCGTTGCGGCTGCTCGGCCAGCTGTTGCGGTTACCGCGATGGTCATCTGAAATGAAGAAAAGGACTCTTATATTAAACATGTTCACAAGGACAGCTCGATATCCGAATGGCGCGATAAGAACTGGAAACATCTTGGGAAGAATACATCAGTACAGACTCTTAGTTTTTTTTATATGCTGCTGCTGCTCCTACATCATTTAAAAATATCTAAACACGCAAGGTGGCATCGAAGAACACACTACCAAAGAGTGTTACTTAACAACTGATCCGGATATATGGAGTATTAGTACCAAACCTACATACGATGCCGCGAAATAGTTATTTATGCATCAAGGGCATTAGAACCAGTTAACGCCCGTAGTACAACACAATATTTTATTTTTACCTAATTTTAATAATTCCGATTCACTTATTAATTAACTACATGTTAACATCACTAGGATTTATTCTTTTTCTTATTTCCCTCCCATACTAAGAGAACATGTAGCATAATTCAACTGCTTTCATATTTTCCTCTAACCACGATCCTCTCGATCCAGGTAAGTTATGCAGAGTATACTGAGCTCCGTAACGAAGGCAATGACAAGCAATAACGTATCAGTTAAAAATTAACTATTTTCTGTTGATATTGTGAATTGAAAAAATTCACAATTAGAACCATCGCGTTTTAAATGTACAAGATTAAGAATAATATTTAATATAATTATTATTCCATTTACAAAAGAAGTCATCTTTGAATCCACTATTATCATACTACATTCAGTAATACATGTACATCTAGTACAAAAACATTTTATCATTGAAGCTTCATAACCGCACCACCACACACAACAACTTTTGAAACAGCGTAATGTTTTCCGAACAGTGTAATGCCCATTTTTAGTTCGTCCACATTTTCCTTTGAACTCTCAAATCCCATGCGCATCGCCTCAGTATCTTGGTGTACGTACAATCTATCAATCTTAATATCATAAAAAAATTTACTGCATATGCATTCTCACATTTGTTACATGTAGATTTTCAACCGTTCAAAGAAAATCGAAAAAAGATAAGAATACATCCCCTCTAAACTACAATTTTTTGTCGTAAGTAAGAAAATGGGTATTACCATTTGGCACGTTTCGTGGCAAAACAATTGTCCTCGTATTGGAATTCGAAATCAAGGAAATATAACACATGATGTCCAAAGACGATGCCGAATCTCAGTCACAAAGCGCATCGACTTGCTATTATTCACAACACAAGAAAAGCCCACCATTAGCCTGCGCACACGTTTGGCCCTAAGAAAGAAGCACAACAAAGAGCGGAATGCGTCGAGAAAGAATGGGTGCGGTAAAAGAAGAGCGCCTTTTAAATCTGAACGGGTGACTGTGCCAGCACGTCCAATGCACAAAGGAAGCCATGTGACACAGTTATAAGAGAATGCTATGTCTGTGCAAGTCAAACAACAGTCGCATTTGTGCTTAAAATAAAGGCACCAGTACGTTGGCTCTTTTAACAACACACAAAAAGCTCTAAGCGCTTCGCTGTTTTACTCAACTTCTTGTTGAAGACTTGATCAGAGCAAACGCTCAACAGTTCGGAAAGCCAATCTTGCAAACTAGACATTTGAAGTCACGTGAAAAATTGTTACCTTCATTTCGTACAATGGGCCATATTTTAAACATTAAAAATAGATAGTCCAGAAAAAAGCTAAACCTGGGAGCAATACAACTGAAATCAATCTATATTTACGGGACCTCGTATACTTGCATAGAAACTAAGTTTTTCAAATAGCCTTGTTTTTGTTTATTTGTTTTTAGGAATCCTCCAGACCATCGTACTGTAGATGTCAGCTGGAAAGCAAGAGTGATTCAGCTATCATAAAACAAGCATTCATGAGCGTGTTTAAACAGCATTTCTCACCAAAGAAAGAATAGCTACCGTGAATACAATGAAACTAACGACACCTGAAAAATAAACTGTGAAACAGAAGTGACCAATAAGGAAGTAAAGAACATCCCACAGAGCTATCCTCGGAATCATCCTTTATAGTAGGTTCGTCATATTATCGCCAATGCGTTTTGAAAATTAAATGAATCAAGTCTTAAGGTTATGCAACACAATTCTTTTAAACAGCTCCGAAGAGTGAATTCGGACAAGGCGATCGCTTGCTTCACAAGACGCAGGGGGAGCTAGCAGAACGAGGCCCGCGTGAGCGCACCCGTGGATCTCCAGCTTCGGGAGCGCGACCGCAGAAAATGCAAAGCGCGCCACGCCGCCTCCCGCACAGAGGTAGCTCGCGGCCGCCCCCGCGCTCCAGTGGGCGAGCCGCGAGGGCGCGTGGCGGGGAAGTAGCGGGGCGCGGCGGGGGCGACGCGGGGACGCCTAATTGCTGAAGCAATTAAGCGCGCTGCGGCTCCCCGCCCCATCCCACGGAAGCCTACAGAGCGTCCCCGCCCCGCCCTCCCCTGCCCGGGCCGCGTCGCGTCGCGTGCATTCGGAAAACAATTAAACAGGCCCGCGCCGCAAAGGTTGGGCGTGTAGGGGAGAGGAAGGGTGGGCGAGGCCGCGGCTGATGGCGCAGAGCGACGTTTCTCTGTGATGAGCAGCGCAGAAACGCAGCAATGCGGACAACGCGGCGGCAGCGATCACAGCCCGGGCTCACGACAACGCGTCTTCGCCTCTGAAGGGAGCCACTTGCAGAAAACACGCCATGAACTTAGTATGCCATACGAGAACGAAGGCATGAATAACAGAACGAAAACCATTCTCGTTTGTTTTATCTCCACGATGCATTTGCCACAACAACCCCTCTCCACAAAATTCGACGACTATCTAAGACACATCGAGCATCTGTACGAAAGGCGGAAACACAACTGCGAACAGTTTACTTCATCGAAAGGTCGAAAATAAAGCTGGGTATTTTTTCACATCACCACTTGAGACCGAATTGCAATTCGGTTTTAACTTCTTAGCTTTTTCAATGTCATGTGGCAATAGCGGAAATAAGTAATTACGAGTCAATCACCCTTTCGACTCTTCCAAACCCTTTCGGGTTGATCATTCACTTCAATCTTATTTACAACCAAACCAATATTAATTCAGGTTACAACTAATAACGCATTCCGCGAATTCACGAATGCATCTCAAAGAAATAACTTAATACACCCTACGTAATCTAATAAAAAGTCAAAAGTAAAACCAAAGGGCTACAAAGCTCCCTATTGTTTTATATAAACGGATTTTGAGACAATTCCGCAGAAATCAAAGAGCCATGTTTACATCTGCGGGCTTTATACGAAATGTTATCGGAAACAATTCTCGTTTCTCGGAAGCAGTCCCTCGTCCGGGGAACTGGAAGAGACCGAAGCCAAAACCCTGGCCCGCGCCTTCTCCGCACGGGGGCGAGGGGGCGTGGACGGGAGAACGGGCGGTCGGCGACCCCGCGGCGCGGCGCGCGTGACCACTCGAGCGGCGCAGACGCGGAAACGGCGGCGGTGGCGGCGGCGCGCCGCTCCTTACTCGCCACCCCGCTGCCGCCGGCGCGAGTGGGCGCGGGGCGGAGCGGGGACGAGAGGGGACGGGGAATTTCGGAACGAGGCGCGACGGGGTGCGCGCGGAGAAACGTGGTGGTGGTGGTGGTGGCGGCTGCAAGGCGAGAGGCAGGCAGGCGCACGAGCGCGAGAACCGAGCTCGACCTCCGACGTGGGTGGGTGCGAGTGGGCGGAGAGGTGCACCAAACATTAGCACCGACTTCCTTCACCAGTCTCATCAATATTTTTACATTTTCTACTTTGTAAGAACGCTCTCTGAACTCTGGAACTTTACTGTTTCAGAACAAGATCAATTTCAAACTCAATGTAGTTAATCGATTTAGTAAAAATCAATTTGTACGAGCGATTAAAAGAAGAAAAAAAAGAAAGCACACAAGCGAATTTCCTTTCATCTTAATCAAATTATGTAATACTGTGGTGTTCATTCACATCACCATTACTGAAACAGACATAGCAGTTTTCATTTTCTGGCGACTTCGAGGTTGTGATATAAAAGTAAGTATGGTTTTCCTGAACAGACCATGCATGTTGTATTGACCATACAGAAATGCGGGTGTAATTAAAGTTCAGGGTTCAGAAAGCGAAATACGAAAAGAGAACCAAGCTAGGAATGTCAAAAGCGGCCCGAGCCCGGATGAGCAGAACGATGACCGAGGTAACCCACAACACATCACGCTGAAATAGAAAGTCCTCTCGCAGAAATCCAAACTGATTCCAAAAGGAAACGGTGGTTACATTAGAAATCTTAATACCCATAATCAAAAAGATATTGATAAAACCGTAAGTCCAGAATTTTACCGATATAAAGTAGATATACATTTTGTTCCGTTTATTCTTCGAAAACAATCTTCTTACCATTTCCTACTACTTGGGGCTTAAGAAATAACGTGGTCCTCGAAGCACTATCGAACGGATGAACTTGCACCGAGGGCGCCCCATGTGGAGAGGGGCCGCTCGCAAACGCCAATTACCCGCCAATTGCCCGCGACCGCCGCCCGGGGCAGCCGACGCACGCGGCTCCAACAACAGGCGGCGGGCCGCTCGAATTAATAAGAAATAGGCGGCAACGTTCGTTAGCGGCGCCGCCACGGGGCAGGGCCCCTGACGCCCCCGCTGTCGCCGGCGCAGGGCCTAAGCCGCGCTGCAAACAGCGTACCCCGCCCCACCCCCGTCCGCGCGCCCGCCCGCTTCATTAGCGAGAATTGGATCCCGCGTCTGACTTCTCCTGTTTGCGCGCGGATCAGCCCCCGCGCCGGCGGCGATGGAGGCGGCGGCAACGGCGGAAGGGGAGGCGGAAAGGCCGTGAGAAGACGCGCCACGTCCCCGCTCCGCGCCCCGCGCATGCTGACTCCGTTATGGCTTTCCGCTAATGCGCCGCCTATTCATTAGGCGTAAGGTGGAAGGCGGGCGCGCGGGCACGTCCCGGGCGTCGGGTGTCGCCGCCCGCGCCCCGCCCCACCCAGACAAGCCACGCCACCCTGCCCGCAGGTGGAACGCGCTTCTAGGCAGGAGCGGCACTTTCAGGAATTGACGCCCACTTCCACGAATTTCCCTTTCTTCCCTCCCTCCAGCACAGTCACGTAGCCGAGAATTCAATCATGCAACATGCACCCAATATTCCAAACAACAACAAGTTAAAATTGATAATACAGTTTATTCATTGCGCCTTTCTCATTCGAATCTCGCCACCTCTTCCTGGCTACATGAGAACGATTTATAACCTTATTTTCCTTGATCAGAATATTTGCCTTTTATAAATCTTTTGAAGCATATTGTCCGTTATAACGACTGAATTACAATAATTAAAACAAGAGAAAGGTGATTGAAAAAGGGAAGTAAGTGTAATATTCCTTTCACATCATATTCAGAGCCGATTCGTTCTATTAATTCTTCCATTAAAGTAATAATAAATTCCTCTTACCATACGAGACAATCACCTGGAATGAAACGTAACAGCATATTATTAAACCGTAGTTAACGGTTTTTGCTTGATACGGCTATTCGTGAGTGAATCCTACATTCCTCAACTCATAGCACAGGTATCCCCTCTTAGCAAAAGAAAAAAATGTCGAAGGATAAATAGTAATTTCCTTCTGTTTCAGCTTTTCGTGAAATTATTTGTTCAACTACAGCTCGATGGCACTAACTTGCTGTAAACAAAGTGCATGAAACAATTACACTTTGATAACTATTATGAACCTGAAACGACCTTTTAATCAGAATTAATGTTTTGATGGATTGTTTCCATAAGATCAAGTATTGCTTTTACGAAAATATTGAACTTTTTAAATTGATTATGAATATTACACTTGGTCTTCGCAAACCTCTAAAAAACGAGTGTGAGCTCATGTTCAGGCTTCGCACTACGAGTTCTGCATTATACACCCCTCGGAATTGTATAGACTTACATGTCGAAGGAGAACACGAATTGAGCAATAATTCAAAGTATGTTCACAGAAAAACAATTCAGGGCAATCAGTAACAATTTAGTCACTTTCAAACTCTACTATTTAAACATTAATAACCAGGTTTAAAAAGAACTAGATATTGCAGAAATGTATTACGACAAAGCTGTATAGACGATTTCTGTTATGTCGTTTAGAGATGCAAGCAAACCACGAAGCCTGAGCCCTACTCCTCGCGGACGCAATCGCCGAATTCCGCAGTCGACTGCAGCCCGGAGACGAAGACGCCCCCTGCGCGCGCCCAGCCGCGCCGCGCCGGCCCCAACCGCCCCCGCTCGTTCCACCCGCGCCCGACCCGCTGCCCGGCGCGGCGCGGGGTGGAGGCAGAGACAGGGGCGGGGCGGGGCGGGGTGGGGCGGGGGCGTCGGCGGTCGCCTAGCAACGCCGCTGCGCACTCCAGCCGCGCGCGCTCGCCCGGCGTCGCCATGGCGACGGGGCGGTGGACAAATCGTGAGGCCGAGCACTCGAGCTGAGTGGCAGCGGGTCAAGGGTGCTTGTGGACCCGCGGCGGAGCGGAGCGCGGAGCGGCGTGGCACGGCGAGGAGGGGGAGGGGCAGGGCGGGGTGGCGGGCGGGGCGGGGGAGGATTCGCGGGTGCGGGGCTGACAAAGACGCCGCGGGGACGCGCGTGCGGGAGGGCGCGGCTGACGCGGCGATGACTGCGGGGGTGGAAGTGGGGAAGGACGGGGCGGCAGCGTCGGCAACGGCTATGGGGACGAAGGGACGATGCCAGTAGAAACCCACGATGTTCCAGGGAGTATGAAGGTGAGACGGGGTAGCTCAACTGACGATAATGGTGCACAAAGAAAAGGCAGCAGAAGAGGGAATTCGGATGCGCAGTGGGACAGCAAATTGGTGGATGATCAGCTACAATGGGAGATGGAGAAAGGGCGGCGTATTATCAGCGCACGTTTCCTTGAGCCACTATTTCGCTAGATGACGTAGAAGGGGGTTTGGTTTAGTGATGCGACATCGATAACAAAACATCCATGTTGAAAATTGGAACATCGACCAAAAAACATTGATGTTTTTAAATATTCTGTTCATTAATTTATAATTAAGATTTAACTGGAAACAAAGTTTCAAAATATTGAACTAAGTTACGACCAAAACTAAGCTTGGACACCCCATCACCTCAAAGGGTCAGACCTCACTTCGCCGAAGAAAGGCACGAGAAGAAAGGAGGAGATCCTCGCGGCACATGCGTTGACGCCTCGCCACGTGCAAAATATGAAGAAGGACGTAGGAATCATGAGGGCATCGGGATTATCTCGGGGAGAATTAGTTTGCTCGATGAAGACATTACAAACAGCGTTCCAATGATTCGCACACAACTGTCAGTGGTAATATCAGTTGTTATTTAATATTTGACTTCTACAAAACTGATTATGTGAATTATTCATTTACAAACAAAACATCGACGTTTTAAAAACATACTACGTTTCAAAAACATCGACATCGATGTCGCAGCTCCAGTTTGGTTATTTCGACGACAGGGCTATTATAAAATTTGCAGCTCTTTTCCGATCCTAAAGGGAGCATTTTGTCAAGCACTTTAGTTGCTACCAATTGTGTTTATTCCACTAATGTTGATAAAATAGTGGGGATCGTGATTCTGGGGCTCAATAAAACTTGTGCGTTTAAAGCTAAGGTCGATGTAAGTCTCCACAAAAGGCAGTGACGGACGCAGACCGTCGGCGAAGGCTGGCGGACGGGTGGCAGCGGTCGGCGGCGCTCGCCTCTCCGCGCCTGCCGCACGCGCGGGCACGGGCGCGGGCAGTCGAGTGGCGATTTTTCTTGTCTGGGGCCGCGGGCGTGGCGCGCGCGCCTGTCTGCCCTCCCGCCCATCCGCCCGCGCCGCGCCGCCCGACGCCTGTCCACTCGAGCGCGACGCGGGCCGAAGCGAAGCGACGCGACGCGACGCGACGCGGGCTCGCCGAATTACGCCTCGTTTCGTCGCCCTCGCGCGGACGTCCTCGCGACGCGTGGCCTGTCTGCCCTTCCGCTCGACTGTCTGCCTGCCCTGCCCGGCAGCTTACTGTCTCGCGCCAGAGTCACGGCCCTCGCAAGAGCCCTAGGAGAACGCCTGTCTTGGCTAAATATGGAGCTGGCACACGGCGAACAAGGAAAATTCAATTTAAAACAGTTTAGAATGCATACTAGTATATTTCAAAATCACTTTTAAATCTTCCGAAAGTTGTTTTTTTTTACACTAGATGGAAAACACATCCTTTACACAACATTTTTATAAATTTCTCACTTTTATTACATTATTACTACTTACACGAGACAAACTTCGGGCCACAATAAAAACTGTCTACTTATTCAGAACACACACACATCTGCAATATAGCAATGCTATCAATACATTTACTGGTAATGTATATTAAAGGAAATTAAATTGCTTTTCTAAAACACATTTTTATTTGTCAACATAAAAAACGAGATTTAAAATCTATCTTTGTGAGAGAATTCTTCCTTATAAATCGTACGTACGTAATTCACTGTCCAGTAATTTACAGAAGACATACCTCCATTCCAGAAATTTATCACAGAACATTTTCCCCTTGTATCGGTAATGTGTCAAATTCGTCAAAATAATTAAAACTATAAAAAAAATAATTCTGTATAGATGTGACGATCTCATCGAAGAGATTTTTTTTATTCTCATCTTACAAGAAGAAGGAAACGCTTTACTGGCGCCCGAATTAATGGTTTGCACCTCATTTATAAAATTACAACGTTGAATTGGTATACAGCCAAAGATAAAAGAGTAATTTTGGATGCATATGTTTTCATATTTGAAAAAATGACATTTACTACAATGCTTCGAAATAGCGTCTAGATACGAAGTCACCCGATCTCTCAAACTCTTCTTTTTCTCCTCGTACGAAACCCTAAATCTTTTTCCCCATATCCGGAATCGATCTAATCTTCGAATAGCCTCTTTAAAATTAATCGAAGAAATGCAATGTAGTGCAGTAAGTGAAAACGTGATCTACCAAGTTGATTCGAGTTATAATTCTTTTGTTGCAACTCGCACATGTGCATTAAGACGGCGGTCTCCATCTGAAATTAGGTGCTCAGGGCCTTGGCTCATTGCGCTATAAAACCGGCCCGGTGGTTTCCTCTTATAACTTTTGGAAGCTAACTCTATAGGCGAAGATGTGGGCAATGGCGAAATGATTTCCTGTGAGAGAAGTTTGTGCATTTTCCCCACATGTCGAGAGTCCACGTATTATATCGTATTCGTACTCCCTGTAAAAAATCTAAGGGGGGATTGCTCAACCTCATTAGAACTATAAGGATGCCGTTTCTGCCCACTGATAACACCACACCTATCTTCTGGTGAATGTTGACTACATTGTTCTAAAATTTAAATGATAGCTTTTCATACCACGTAGCACATATTACAAAATACAATAAATTAAATGAAGTTAAATTAAATACGCGGCCATTATATAAAGTACAAAAAGCAGAAAACGGAAAAAAATCATGTCACAGAAACATCTTTCAATTGCGAAGAGTTTTGTCGTTCGCTCGACTTCCCATTTCCTACTCGCTAATAATTCCCACGGGCTCTTCATTTCCATTTCATTACCACCGACAACCCTTGCGTATTCGCACCGGCCCCTCACTTCGCGACGAACAATATACAAAAGAACGCGATCCCACACCGACTTCCCCCCGCACACAATCGCAGGACTTCTCAAGAGTCGGAAATCAATGCTACAGGGAACGAATCCCTCTCGTCCGGCCGCCTCAACGCGACGATAATCAGCACCCATCAGCGGGCCCTTAGCCGCCGCCGCCGCCGGCCAGCGGCCGCGAAACAATAGGGCGAGGCATCCGCTTATGCGCGCGCGGGCAGCCGGCCGCGAGAGAAGCGGAGCGAAGAGCGCGTTTTGACACTCGGGGCGAGCGCCAATACACAGGAGGGCCCTCGTTTAGATCAAAATAGTTCTTGGGCGCGGGCGGAGGGCGTGAGAAGGAGCGGGCCGGGGCGGGGGCGGAGGAGGAGGTCGCGAGCCCGCGCAGAAATATCAACCGGCGCCGCTGAAATACGATAACGCGGGGCGCCAAGGGCGCGGGCGGGGGCGACGGAGGCGGAGTGGAGGGCGGCGGAAGAGCGCCGGCGAAGAGGAAGAGATTTTAAAGCGGCGGCCGTGGAGATGGAGTGTTATCGCTCTCCGCGGCGGTCTGAGCATGCTCTCCACAGAAGTATTCGTATCGTAAGAGCATCAATCAAGAGAGAAGCTCGTTGCCGCCGCCGCCGTGCCGCTGCGCGATCCGTCGACAAGCGAAATTGTGTAAAGTGTCCACTCCAGGAGACCTCGCGCGCGCGCGGCCGGGAGGGTGGGAGGGAGGGAGGGCGGGCGGGCGGGCGGCGCGAGGAGGCTCTCCTCGCGGGGGTGGCGGGGCGCAAATAAAACTGATACGCTGTGAGCGAGCGGCGGCGGCGAAGGGCTCGCGAGCGGAGGGCTCGCCAGAGTGGCGGCGAGGGCGGGGTCGGGGAGGGAGTGGAGGGCAGCGCGAGAGGGCTTTGCACCTCGCGCCGTCCGAGGACCCGCCCACCGGCGTCTGACTCGCGCGCTCTGGCGCTTACCGAGAAAGGGCCGACTGGCCGGCCCGCCAGCGCACGCGCGCGGGGCGACTGTCGCCACTCCCTCCTCAATTGCATTATTCTCGCAGACATCGCAAGCCTTCACAGTACTCTTGCCAACAATAGCACACTTTACGAGCTTGAAAGGCGTCGACAAAATGCACTACACCAACCATTTAATACGTTATTACGAAAGGTAGAGACAATGCGCTCTCAATTTTGCAACTAACAATTCAATTGCTATAGTAAATTTATTAATTTATTAAATTTACAAATCCTGGAATGAGGTTTCGATTACACGATGCAACGGGAATAAGAAGATAATTTGGAATTCTCTGTGTTTCGCGGTACAAATTTTAAAGGTTACGATGTTTCCGACTTTTAGGATATTGTCATAGCGGCAGAACTTGAAATGCAATATTAAACACATCAACAAGTACTTTTCTTTCAAGCTTTAAGACGTTTCCAACATGAACATCACAACGACCTCTTAATTTTCGAATGAACGACGAATGATTTGATAATTTCTCTGTCACGTTAAAAGAACAAAGATACACTTTGCATCCTCCGGGATTCCTAGGCCATGTGTCGACTACGAGGTCCATCAATATGCCCCTTCGTGCTCCGGAAGCTCCCTCCACCCGCCCAGAGGGCACGCTGTCGACCGTGTATCAGGCGTCTCGTTACCGCCAGCGGAGGGCCAAACGCCTCGGTCGGCAGCCGGCCCGGCGCAACCTCATCGCGCGAGGCGCTGCGTTTAATGGGGCGGCTAATCGGCAGCTTATGACGCGCGCATCGCCGCCTCTGTTGCGTGTCTTGCCCTCCCCTCCCCGGCCGCTGGCGATTGTCCGGCGCGCTAATCTCCCCTTTGTCCGTCGCTACCGCCGCCGCCGCCACAGCCGCGACACGCGCCCGGCGCCCGTCGCCGTCAGACGCCTGCGGCGAAATATGAACTGCTGCAGCCGCAGGCGATACCATCGCCCCGCCCCGAATCCCGCCCGCGCGCGCGCGCCCTCCGAGGAACTGACACGCCGCGCGACAATAGGGAGGCTGCGCCCGCCGCCCAAACACACGGACGTGCAATTTACACTCCTCAAATGGAGGTTCCTCCACGCGCTCTTGTCATCATACAACCCCAACAATTTTAAACAACTGGTCTACAATTCTTTTAGTTACATATCGGCTGCATGTACGACGAAACATAATACAATGTTATTTTCTTACAAGAAAAATAGAGGACAACTCTTTAGCAATTTAATTTTCTGAGTAAATAACTGAATTCACCACAAAAAACTTTTTTTAAACTCTAAATTAGGTAATAACCACTAGCTGCTTCCAAAGAATCAATAAAATTAGTAAATTCGGAAATCAATAGTGAGAGATAAATCACTATGATTTCCGTTATATTAAATATCGCTGAGCAACCCTTGCCCTTTCCTTTATGTACCAGCTTCATGTGAATACTAGAGTAATCGAGCGTTCGTTCGTTACTCACGGTTGGACCAATTCTTGTCCATCAATCCAGACAAATGACGCGTCTCACTCTCCTGGCGGAGAACAGATCTTTTTCCCCCAAATTCAATCAGAATATTCTGAGAACTGTATCTAAAAAAGGTGATTTGTATTTGTTATTTTTTCAACCAATTCAAACGTTTTCTTTTTAACCAATTCAAACTGTACCTACAAAGGCGATAAATAGCTCATTCGATTCTTCTCGGCAAGACAAATTGATTGGCACAATTATTAGGCTGTTTACTCTGGAATATTGAGGAAGAATTCTAGAAACACGCGGGTTCTTGACAGTTTCAATAGTATTAAGAGTACACTGGCGAAAGGCTATGAATTACAAAACTCTTTCCGATATTTACAATGTGTAACGACTTGATTCATCAGACAATTAAACGAAATTTTGTGAAGAAAAACATCGATACTTTTTCAAGTAACTTTTTATGCCTAAAAATTGTGTAGCCGAGAAACTGTAATGTGTTTAATTTTTGTTTAGCAAATTCATAACGAAAGTAAATTTTAAAACTTTTTAATCTGAAAATACCAGCCAGAGGCTAAGCTAGTTGTGTGTAACTGGGCTACTTTTCAAAAGAAATGACACGAGCAGACATCACGAGGAAACCGAAATATCGCGCGTACTTCCCGAGAACGGAATATTGCCAACAAAGCCTCCTACCCTGGATGCAGCGAACGCGTCCTAGAAGCACGTGAAGCCGGAACAAGCCCCCTCTGACGCGCGAGCACCTGGAGGGCGCGGCGCGGCGCGGCCAAGGAGCCCGGCGCTGGCCGCGCGGGCCCGCTCGCCCACCCGCCCCACTCGAGGCGCCCTCCGTCGTCCTCCTCCTCTTCCTCCGCCGTGGGCCCACGCGCACGCAGCCCAGCGCGGCCCCGCGCGGCACGAGCGCCCGTGTTTGCAGAGCGCGCCGGTCGCGGAGCGGGGCGGCGAAGGCATCCGCGCGCCGCCATCGAGAGGGCTGAGGCGCGCACGCGGCGGGGGCGGAGAGCGGTGGGCACGACGCGCGCGCGAAATGCAGGAAACGCCGGCGCGGCGCCCGCAATTAGCGAACGCCGAATGCCAGCGCGCGAGAGGGCACGGAGCGCGCCCGGCCAAGGGGGCGCGGGGGACGGAGGAGGACGGGTGTGCGGAGGAGAGCCCCTTGGCTCCGATGCCTCCGCCTCTTCACGCCGAGGAGACGCCGCGCTGTGCCGCGCCGCGCTGTCCGCTCGCTCTGCCCGCCCCGCCCCGTCCCGCCTCGGCACCCTCTTGAACTTTCACGCCCACGCCACACACCCGCCATTACACCTCTCACGCGGTCCACTACAATTTGCCTTCTTCGATGCAAAGAAAAAAATTTCATTTCACAACATTAAGCCAATCAATAATATCCTAAGTTGTCTGGCACGTTTGAAAACCACACAGATTACTACATTATGTTTAAAAACATGCAACATAGCTCTATTATTTTTATCCAATATTAGAAATTCAACCATATTAAAATCACATAATTCAATACAATTTAATAAACTTAAAATCATTTCTAAGACACTATATCTTACAGCGACTGCTGGATTTATACAAAAAATTTCAAACAGAAAATTGAAGAAGCTTGACAAGCAACTACAATTTCTCAAATTACATTTCAATTAAATACACCATTGGATGTAACGACAATGTTTCTCTGAATGTCTTGCATAAAATCATTCCCAGGGGTGGTGACAATAAGTTTCGTCTTTACTGGTATTTGAATCGCATATGTACGTTTTTTGTCTTATTTGTTTTAATAGCATTTTTGGAGTTTATTCATCTATTTATTCGCTTTAATTTCCAAATCACGCCCGCATTACCTTCACCACCTTCGATTCGCATTGATTTATAGGTAATTTCTAAAACACTCGTGATATTTCTTTTGAAAATTCCTGTCTCTCCTAGTATACTCAGTATATGTTAGTCGAACTTGTTCAAAAGCATTCACTGACTAAATAACCGTCATCCGAAAATCCGTTAACACGTACGAAACACCCACTTCATGAGGCGCAACTCAAATCGTTCCAAACGCTCTCGCGGGCGACCTCCGGTTTCCGAACGCGCCACTGAGAAGGCCAGGCGGCGGCAGCGCGCGCTCCGGGCGTTAGCGATGCCGTGTGGGTGGCTGCCGCCGCTGCTCCGCCTTTCAGGGCGCCGGCCGCCGGCCTGAATAAGTGATGGCGGCGCATTGTCTGGCCTCCGGGCTCCAATTTGCGCGAGCGCCGCCGCGCCCGCCCGTGTTGATCTTCGCGGGGCGGGGTGGGGTGGGGGCACGGGCAGGATGGGGCGGGGCGCTGTTTAAATAACGCGAATTCATCCGCCTACTATGCGCCGCCGCTGGAGCTTCGGACGCGGCCGGGAAAACGGCGCCCTCTTCCCTCCGGGCTACACAACTCCAGAAGTAATAGACCGAAAGAAGCTTAGACCTCGTATTTGAGTGACGTTTCTGTGGGACCCTGCTCTCCAACATATCACAACAAACACAGGTTAACAGTATAATGCTTTGCAATGTCTGAATCCATGCATGAAAAAGTAATATATTTTCTTAATTTATGAATGATCGTATTTTTAAATTTCCGAAGGAGAAGGGCACAAAAAAGAGATCCCATACAATGAAAACAAAAAAATACTCTTTATCCAGAAAGTATGATAGACACGAAATTGTTGAAACATTTCGATGGAATGAAAAAATTGGCAGATCCTTTCGAAAAGAAGAATTACGTTCTAATTATCGAGTAGGTAAAAGAATGGGAAATAAGACTGGCAAGAAACTAGCGTAACGAAACAGGGATATTGCATACGTGGCGAATGTTGCGAAAGGTAAAACCAATAGGTGACAGCCTGAGGCATTCACACTGTATAACCGCTTGAGTATGTACTCCCGAGACGCTAGCGGAGGAAAGCTCCGACCAGCCCGCTGCCGCAGCAGCACCAGCCGCGTCCGCCGGATACAGCGGGGAGGAAGGAAGCACGCCGGGGGAGAGCGCGGGCCGAGATATTGAATTTATAATGGCGCCGTGTCCCTATTCGGGGCCCGCGCCACTCGAGCGCACCCCTCGGCGAGGCCGCCGCCCTCTCTCCGCCCCCGCCCCGCCCCTCACCCCGCGCCCACCCGGCCCCAGCGCACCGCACCGCGGCGTAGTACAGCACCCGCGCTTATTTAAATTACCAGCTGCTATTGGCTTTAAATAGAAATATGAAGGCGGGAGGGGCTGGGGCCGGCGGCGGCCGGTGCGGCGGGCGCTACAGTGGCGCGCCCTAATGCTCGTGGGAGGGCAGGCGCGCGCGTAGGGCCTCCCCTCGGCGGCCGCGGTGCGCGAGGACAGATATTAAAAGTCCTCCCCTGCGCGCGGGCCCGCTGCTGACACGGCGCCCGCGCCCGCGCCCGCGCCAGGGCCCGCCCTCGCGGGGGCGCAATATTATTGCAATTATTATCCACGCTATTAATACGGGGCGGCGCTGCTCTTGCGCGTTCTTGTTACGCGCTTACGCAAACATCGGCGACAGTTGGTGACCCGACGCACGAAGTGAACAATACACTGCGGATTGGTCTGGCATATTTTTGATAGTTATATACGAGTTAAAGGGTTTGAAAGGGAAAAATTATTCCGAACATGCCGATCTTCGCTGGGAGAGATAATAATGAAGACTTAACTGAAACAGCGTAAACGAAGTATTATCATTTACGTATTGTTAGTTCAAGATAAGAAATTCATTCATATAATAATTTGACTGCACCATCTTTAATTTCATTAAGTTGACAAGTAGAATAGTTCAATCCTACTTTTCGTAATGATTTTCTTGAATCAGATTTTATTAAAATTAATCCCTATTCTCCCGACGAAAAATGCTTCTGAAACATGAAAATTCGTTTACGCTACATTGCAACAAACAGCCGAAGAAAAGCAAGAATGAAAAATATCCTTATTACTTTCAACCATCACTAAATGTTTCATTAACGTTTGGATTTCCAATCTGCTCATCAAAATAGTTTCTAAATTTCACACTCGCAAAATTGCTTCAGAACACAGAATACGTTGTAGAAGTAGTTACCCATCGTGAAGTGTTTTCTAGACCAACTCAACCTAAAGATTCGACCAACTACCTGGCCGTCCTTCGGTATTCTCCCAGTGAACGCGCAATCGATTTTCAGGCTCCGTGACCGCAACGCCGGGCAACGATCGAGCAGCCTCACGGTCGGACGAGCCGCACAAGACCGCGTGCGTAACGCGGATCCCACCGCACTCGGCGAAAGACCTCGGGCGGGGTCAGCTGGGCGCGCGGGGCGGAAAACAAGGTCCAGATAGAGAGCGCAATCGGGCAGAAACGATCGAGCCGCGGGCGGGCGGGCGGGCAGGAGGGCGGCGCGGACTGCCTGGCCGGGGCCCGTCGTCCGCGGGGCGCAGCTCCCGGGCGGACGAGGAGTAGTGGGCGCCACCGGCAGGAAAGGCCGGCTCGGCGACGGGGTAGGACGGGGCGGGGCGGCAAGAGACAGAATTGTATTCGGCATTAGAGACAGTGGACGGTGGGTGGAGGGAACAGTGGTTTCAGGTCGACGAGGCGGGGCGGTCGGAGGCAGTCCAGGGCAAAGGTAGATCCGAGCGGGCGGCGCTCGGGGCGGGGCCGGGGAAGGGCGCGTGGGCGGGCGAACGGCGCTGCGGACAGGTGCGCGCCCGGGGCACAATCAATACAAACTAATCACCGGTGGATAAAGGGCGGGGGCGGGCGCGCGGCGACGGACAAAGCGCGCGCCGCCCCGCCCATTGTGCGCCCGTCAGCGCCCGTCGCCCGCGCGTTTAATCACAGCTGTGTGCGCGGGCGCGGGCACGGGCGCAAGCGGTCGGCAGCGAGCGCTCAATTTAACCGGCCACGGACGGACGGGCGGGCGGGAGGGCGGGAGGCGCCGACCCACGGGGGCGGGGCACGGTCAACACGCTGCCGGAAACCAAACACGGCGCCCGCGCATATATTGATCCCGAGAGCGCGGGGGCGGGGCGGGGATGGGGTGACCTGCGGGCGGCGGCCGCGCCCGAGGGCGGGTCTGGGTGGAGGGACGCGGTGAAATGTCGAAAACTACCAGGCGATACGCTATTGGTGCTGGAGCACAGTGCCCATGTTTGAGGCTGCGCCCGCATGCCGTGTCGCGCCACGTGCCGTCCTTCTGCGGTTGAAATGCAGTTTCTGTTGTACATATTAGTTCAATTCCGCAACACTACGACAAATGTGCCATACAAAACATAACGTGACTCACATGCCATAGCTAGTGCACTGCACTAGAGAGCAACCTTCCGGTATGCGTTTTTGTTGCAGCAATGCATAATATGTTATATTATTTAATGTTTTTAGGAATCTTGTACGATCCGTTTTTAGGAGTCCGAGCGATCATACAAGATACAGGAAAGAAATTACCCTTCTCATTCTCTTTGAGTACCTCCAACATTCACTGATTTACTTACTGACTGTGGAATTCACTAACAATAGATTATTTGGCCTTCACGTATAAATGAACCGCCTCCGCTTGTTATTCTGTCCTAGGTTCAAAAACGATTAATTTGAACGATTTGATTTTTTGTAAATTCACCTACTCCGAAATTCTTGCCATTAAACAATGCTGTTACGACTGAGTGATATTCATGGCACTAACTAACCAATACTCAACTATTTGCGGTATGTAATTCGCCGGCATAGCGTTTTTTTTAAGAATCTGAAAAAATTTGGCATGTCAATACCTCAAAACATTCCGGCCGGTTATGCAACCAGATACCATTACTACAACACTACATGTGACCTGGCGTCACCAGACAATGACAATGGTACCATCATTAACAGTTTCGTCGAACTCGAAAAATAGCAGGCGCACCGAGAGCACTATCTAAAGTAATCGCATTGCCGCCAATTCGCTTATCCGAGAAGTGAAACCGAACGGCTTGATTGTTTCATTTTTTACATTCTTCGTGAATATTTTGAAGTTTAAATATTACAACAAATATGTCTATGCAGATGTCAAGTAATATAGCAGCATGGAATTAAATATATAAATAAGTCATACTTGTATGTAAGCAAGGCATCAGTACGCTCGTATAAATACAGTTCTCAATACTATCGATCTGCACGAAGAAGCTAAATCACTGCTTGCCACTATCAATTCTCCACACCTTGTTTCTCTTTCTTCTGTCAAAGTTTTGTCGTACTGCACTTACTAGCATGACACACATTTCAAGTACAGATTCGATACAACTAATGACCCATTAAAAAGTAGATACAATTCAGATTTATGAGTGATTAATGATGTATTTTAATTAATGTCTCCATTTAGCGTGCGCCGAGTGCGAATGCCCCAATTAACGGAAGATCAAACTGTCCTACTGTTAGAAAAAGAGACAGGCCCTTGGCACCATCTCCTTCTGCGCTTCTTTCTCTCGATTCTGTGCGCGCGCCCCTTCTCCTTTCGCCCCCCTGATAGGCACCTCGCGCGCGACCCTCCACCGCCTAAGAAGCTCGTCAGACAGAAATGGTCGTATACATTTTTCACTCTATGCGTCAGTAATTAAAATACATGCCGTACTACTTCCGTAAGTAGCTTCGTAAATTCAAAAGTCTTTATAATGTTTTCTCCCCCTCTTTCTTTTACGTATAATGTCTTGGTCTATCCTCATCCACTGATGGAAAAAGATCTTGATAATAAAAAAAGGTATAAGCAGTGCTTGATTTATAAAATGTTAGGTCCCGAAATGCGCTCCAAATTATTAAGAGAAATAGTTATATTACATAATGTAATTTAATAATTATATAAATCACAATAACAATTAGTACAGTTGCAACAATGCGAATATAATAATAATAATAATCTAATAGGAAATTTAAAAATTGTTTATAATATTTTATAATTTTTTTTCATAATTTTATTACATTTGTAGAAATGATCTAGTAAAGTGGATAGTAATTTTAATTTTCAGTTTATGAAAGTTGGTCGAACTAAAAATCGAAGTTGCCGAGTGTTTGTCCGCCTGCTTTTTGTTTGTTTTTTTCGTCTTCTGTTCCAGAGGTATCAGAACGCCATTCTGTCAGAAATCAAGCCCTGGTTGCAAGTACAATTAATAATAAATCGAAATAAAACAGCGCCACAAATCCTTAATTCTACCATTTTAAACCATTTGGACTCTATTCGTCATTATTCCTTTGCTTAATATTTCTGATTTTATTTGCCACAGTTCTGTATGTCCGGACTATTGACAGCTCGTACCGACTCGACGCTTTCGGGTTCTCAGCAGCAATACACATGACTTAGCTAAGTCTTTTTTGTGCTGTAGGTGCTTCGGCCGAAGAACGTTCTACGAAAACATTATTTGGTTTTCTTATTACAATTCTTATATTACGTCCTTGACCATTTAAAAATTGTATACATTTCACCTTTTTACTCTTCGTCTGAGATCTGATTAATAATCGTACACAAACTTCTAAACTGTCAAGATATTCCGAGTAAATTCGGGGAGAGGGGACGGCCGTTGTCACAAGTGAGTGAAGCCGCTCTAAACTGCAGCTCTCGTCCGGCCAGTCGGGCGGCTGCTTCTGGGAGGAGCTCTTCACGCAAGCCTCGCGAGACGCAGAGAGCGGCTTGCACGAGGTGCGGAATTCTGGGTGGAAGGTGGGGCTCTCCTCCCGCCCGAGCGCGTTAGCAGCGGGGGAAAATTAGTCAACGAAAACGGGAAATTAAAATGAAATGCTTTCCGCAGATCTTGATCTGAATTTTGAGGTACTTCAAAAACTATTACATTTTCGGTACAGAGTGAGCAGCTCATTTTTCGGATTATTGCGCTCTGGAACCTTCATTTCCCTAAATGAAGTGAACGTTGATGTGAAATACGTGAATGTTTTCCGTATCTCTAAGTCGTCGCCGGCATGGCTTCTCTGCGGAGTGAGGAAGATTGGCGACACTATGAGGTAACAGGAGAACGTAGCAATTTGCAATACACTACCCTATTCTCTTACAATACGATTAATTACGGATGGATGGGTTCCTTAAAATGGTTGAGAAAGCTATTATGAGTTTTCGTCATCATAATTCGTCAATGTGTACTGGTGAAAGAGACCTAAAAATACGTGTTTTTCGTTCAGGTAATCAAAAGATTCAAACCCATTAAAATTCGAGAATTTTCCTCGAGCACACTGAAGCAAACGTTTCAAATTCACAGCTTTGGAGAATTTAAGTTGTAGACTTGTCGAAAGACGAGGGAGCGCGATATCCTACGATGGAGGGGATGTAGCGCATTAACGAAATCTGGAGAGAAGTTCCCCAGAAGAATCTTTTCGACGACGGAGCGGGACGAAGCGGAGCGGAGCATAGCAGAGCGTGAAGACGAGGCGAGGCGTGGCGGGACGGGGCAGCCGAGGAGAGGATGGAGGAGAGCTAGCAGGGACGACAGGAGGAGGTGGGGCAGGTGGGAAAGGAGGGGTGCCGTGGGGGTGGCGCGAGAAGCATGCGGTCAGGTCGCTGGCGCTGCGGGGGCGGACGGGCGCATAAACAAACAGCTCGCGCTCACGCGAGAGCCTTTTGTTTGCGGCGCTTTTTGGCGAAGGCGCTGCTGCTGATGCTGCTGCCCGCTCGCGTCCACGCGCCGGCTCGCCACTGCCTCTCATGCGAGGAGGCAGCTTCTCCGACGTCGGTTCGCCAAGGACATGCGCGCTCGTCTCTTCGCAAATTCAACATTTAAGATGCACTATTTCTATGGAACCCGAGCTATTTTTTTTTTTTTTTCAAATGACATTCAAATAATGTTACATAATAAATTTATGTAAAAATGATTTTTTTGTGGCGTTTATCTTTAACCGCATGTGCATACTCGACAAGCCGAGACACGTTTCAGACTGTGAGTTATCACAGTCTTTGTTCAACAAATGTGACACTCTTTTACAAAAGGGCTCCTAGAGCACGGTTATCTCTTGAGACGTAATATGGTTCGGCAGTATGTTGACTTTATGAAACGGCCTCAAGCTTCAGAAAAAATCTCCAACTAAATCTTGAAACGTTACAGTCCCATTCTCAACTCATTCTTTACTTTCTAGTGGGACGGAAGCTTACAAGCGAATGAGGGTAAAATGCCAAACAAATCACCTGCGTTCGCGCACTCGACGAACTCCTTTCGGTTACGGTGGCGTGCGTCCTCGAATCAAGTATTAGACGAGAGGACAAGCACTAGACGCAAGCATCTAGTTCATCCCCACGCACACTTCTCCGCCCCAGCCTCCGTCGGCGGGAGGGAGGGAGGGGGGGCGGGAAGTGGGGATTCGCAGCCGTTGGGCAACGAACGCAGCGCGCGGCCGGCGTCAGCTGTCGCCCGCGCGTCCACCGGCGGCGGTGAAGCTCTTGACTGCTGCGCCGCCGGCACTTCATCGGTTCAGAATGCGCGCACGGAGCTGGGCAGGGCGCGGCGGGGCGGAGCGGGGTTGCGCGGCGAGCGGGCCGCAGGGGGGCGGGCGCGAGGGGGGGCCCGCGTCTTGCGGGGCGCTCGAGAGTCCTCTCCGCGCAGCAGGAGGGTTCGCGGCGGCGCGGCGTCGCCACCGCCACCGCCACCGCCGCTGCTGCGCGCGCAGAAAGGACCATGTTAACAAGGATACCGGGCGAAAGGACTGTGCCTGCGGAGGGTGACGCGGCGCTGATTTTTTTTATCGCTCGCTCGCATGTGGGGGGAAGGGGGAGGGGAACGGCGCGACCGCCTCTTCCTCCTCCTCCGCCGTCGCTATTATATTCTTCCGGCGCGCTCTACTCCGCTTCGCCCCGCGGCGGCGCATAGCGGGGTAGGGTGCGGGGCTAAGTGCGTCGCGGGCGGGGGAGGAGGAGGAGGTGGTTGGGGGGGTGCGGGGCGTGCGCGGCCGTTGTTCCGGCGCTCGCCGACGCGCACTGGAGTTTTGACGTTTCGCTTTGTGCGTCGCGGCGCCCGCGGTGGTGCGGGGAAGGGGGTAATCGCCTCGCGATTGCTGTGGCGGCGGCGGAAAGGTGGGCGCCTTGCGAGGAGGGCCGCGCGGGGAAAGAGAGAGGTCCGGTGACGGCGGCACGACAAGGGTTGCGGTCGACTCGAGAAGGCGATAGCGTGCCAAGATGCTTTCGAAAGGGATGCACAAGGCTAATAAACACATGCGAAAAATTAAGTGTACGCCCACTCACAAATCATATTCACTTCACGGTATCTCGTCATGAACATAACACGTACAACAATGCTAGACTTGTGAATCTACAATTCAAACATTTTTACAAATACTCGTACGTACTTCATGATAAGAAGTAATGACAAGTATTTTTTAATTCGTTTTCAGTAGTTAGAGATCATCACTTCATTCACGAACATTAGTTACATGATTAATACATAAATTGTTAATCGTATTTTCCTAAAATTTACGAATCTGAAGAATTACGAAAAAACGTCAATAACTACAAAGCGGACAGCTTCAACACGTCTGAACGTCGCAACTCCGATCGTCGCCACGCATTCCCCGGCGGCGTGCTTGCGAGGGGGCGTGGCGGCTGGAGAGGCCCGGGGGGCGTCGCATGCGCGCGCACGAGGGCGCTTTCTCGGCGGCGCGAGGGCCATTACGAACGAGTGGCGCAGAGCGATGCCGGCACCGCGAGTGGGCCGGCGATAGCGCCCACGAGAAGGCGCAAGTAGCGGGCGAGATGTTGACGTCGGCGCTGGCAGCGGGAGGAGGAGCCTGCATTGCCGCCGCCGCCGCGGAACCAATTACGCGAGCGATACGGCCGTCCGGTCGGGCGGCACGCACGACCGCGGAGCGTCAGGGACGCAACATGACATGACGAAAGCTGAGTGGACGGCAGAGGATCCCCTGCGACCGAAGGGGAAAGAACAGAAATGAAGAAGCTCGAGAGGCGAAAATCAAGGCAAGCCTTCAGTCCAAACAGGTTGATTGTAAGAGGGCAAGAACGAGGACTATTCAGAGGAAATATACATGGGGCGTGTAGGTGCAGAT
Source organism: Acheta domesticus (assembly GCA_031308135.1). Taxonomy (NCBI): domain Eukaryota; kingdom Metazoa; phylum Arthropoda; class Insecta; order Orthoptera; family Gryllidae; genus Acheta; species Acheta domesticus. The sequence goes on from JAHLJT010009419.1 coordinate 93,800,033, forward strand.
GAAAACTCATGTAAATGTGCTACTGTGAAGACGCTACAGCTCAACTGAGAAGAGATCGACTAATGGTATGAACTGGTAAATGACAGATAAGAAACAAAGACTCAACAAAGTAAAGATTCTACTAGTATTACTGCAATTGCCATATAATTCAATTTTTTTTATTTTAATGTGCAATTATTATTTTCGGTTTTGGCGGCGATACTGTGAAATATTGCTACGACTGCATAAGTAATTTTAGTTGCAAGCAAGCTGAAATTTTTAAGATTAAGGAAATATTTGTTCTGTAAACAAATGTTCGAAATACAAAGGTACTCAATAGAGAGGTATCATTTTTATGGGGGTGGGGGCGAAAAGTTTGAAGTCCCGTAGCCTTACGTAGTAATAAGACCTTGTATTTACGTAAATATATCTAATCTCTGGTTTTCCCTTCTTTTAACCCGACCATTTCGGGAGTTATTATACGTTTGGTCAACAAGCTCTCCAAGCCATCTGGCAAATCTGTAAAAGGGTCCACAAAAATTAATTGTATTTTAAGGTGTAATATACTTCTCCTTGTACACCGTTTTATTAATGAAAAAATGTCATGTAAATAAAAAAGCTTATCGACAACGGGGTCCCAGAAATGTAGTTGGCCCCTCTTTTGTATATTGGGACCATGTGCACTGTGGGTCGGCATTGGGCAGACATTAACGCCTTCTCTATTCCACTAGCGAATCCCCAACGCAGTAACATCGCCCCCAGATGACGACCGCGTAAGCCACCGCGAAGGAGACGCTAAGGAGGTAAGACGGGACGCCCCGAGCGCCTGGGAGAGCGCGAGGCGTCGAGGGAGGCGGGGCCGCGCAGCGGCGGGGGCGGCGGGCGCGGCGGGGGCGACGAGTACCTCAGAGCCGCGAGCCCCAGCGGCGCTCTTGCGGTGGTGGCGGCGGCGACGTCCGAGGAAGCGGCGAAAATTAGAAATGAATGGCCAAGGGCAGGGCTGGCGCACGCCTCCCAGCGGAGTGTTGACACGAGTGCCGCGGCCGAGGCTCTCCTTTTCGCTTTTCGCACTTCCCCACCGCCATTAGAGCGCCCTGAAATGTGTGTCGCCGCGGCGCTCACCCGCCTCGAAAGGGAAGTGTTTTGCCACATGTTTTGCCACTCGAACCATCTCTTCTCAGCTGCGATGATACCCGAGAGAGGTATGGAGCACGACGATTGATGGGACTTCGGTCGACAACAAACCCGGCGACGTAATTCGACTAAAATTGTCATTTTTATACGTCGCGCTAAGAAAACCGAATGCTCGTTGTTCATAATTTTTCTTGGATGACTAGATTCCATGAGCAGGCAACTTATGAATAATAACAGTTCTTCCTGAGTAGTTTACACATGAATCGATTTTAGTAACTTCCAATGCGCGCAGAAATTGGAAGAAAACTCTGCCGCCTCTGACCATGTCAGACGTGTCTACAGTTTCGTCACAATCGCAAGGACCCGGAAGAAAATGCAAGAATAAAAGAACAGCAACGATTTTGACTGAAACTGCAAATATTCGATTGTGTTATTCCGTCTATTCCCATACCGATTCAATTATCGCACTCAGTCGACACCGTATACGACATAGCTGATGTCATATGACCGTTAGGCTCGAAGGAAGAGGACGCCCGCCATTAAATATTTGAATATTTGTCTTTTACATGTTGTATTATGGAACAGCAACTTTTTTGATATTCTTGGTATGTAAAGAACTGCAATGCTGCATACGTCGTAAATACTACAGTATTCTTCAATGTTATTCCACAATTCCTGAGGACGGTTTTTAGTAAAATATTTAATTTATTCCAGTGTCCACATTTTGTCCACACAGCACAGAATTTTATTTGTTGCTTTTGAGCTCGTGCGTGGTTTTTTAAAGCATTTTGAGTGAATGTATTCAGCAACATTTTTGCTCCAACAAGCCATTAGAACATTATTAAACAATGTGTGCGCTTGCAAGAAAGGAATGTCACCAACAGAATTACAAACTTACATGTAGTTTTAAGAGAAGAAAATTTCACATGTTCTCTCCTTTAAAACTAAGACGAAAACGACGCTTATCGAACAAATGTTGCACGTAGTTCATGTCTATTTTTGAAGCATACAACGATTCTATAGTAATTACAATTCTATAGTAAATAGATCGTTTGAATCAGAACTTCTAAATGTACGAACCCGTAATTTATGCCAAAATAAGATGTTGAATTAATCACGCAAACGAGATGAATCTCAGATGCATTTCAACGGTATGATACTAGTATGGTAAACACGATTAATTTATTGAAGTTATTGCTTTTTTTCTTGAATATTATGATTCATAAGTTGCCCATTTATAATGTAAAAAATGAAAGGAAAAAAATAATTTAGAAAGGAATACTGAAAACAGAATGTTCAAAGAAGAAAAAAATAACGAAAGCTATGACCAAAGAAAGAAAAGCGAAGGCAAAAACTGTAGAGCCCTACAAAACCTTTCCTCTCGGCATGGATGTTCTGCACGATGCCAAAACAAACTCGCCACTGCGGTAGGTCCCGTGCAGCAGCATCTCGAGCTTAAACAGCGCGCCAAAGAGCCTCTCCAAATTCAACCAGCGTCGACGAGTTGCGGGTCTACCCAGGAACAAAATGTGTCCTGTTTTACCATGTGGATATTCCTTGTATCGTTATTGTAATGCATCGACAGAGCAATTTTATGATTTGTATTAAACTAAAAGTGCAATTAAGAAGGTTTGAAATATTAGCAATGTTGTTCGTTGACCACCAAGATGGCAAATTAGATGTGGAAGCGCAGGTCGAAATCACAGGAACGTGATCCAAACAATGGTCATTTACGCAGTATGCAGGAAATTTCTGAAGGCCATATTCTTTACACTTTACCAATAATTAGGTGATTCACTATAAACAGTAACAAGAAAGTAACAAGCGAATGTCCAAAAACGAATACAGGTTTCATTTGTCACAAAACCGAAAAAAAAGTATCGCAGGAAATGAGAAAGAATTATCGCTCTCAAAGTATTTTAAAAAAGATTAGCTTACAATGGAAATTATCTTACAACAACATAGACAAGTCCAGTTTCAACCGTGTTCTGGGATATTCGCACCCGCCAGTTCTTCTAACGAGTGTATCTTAAATCTCTCATACGAAAATCAAGTTGAAACAATTAGACGTCTCACTTGATCGTACTGGAATATCAACGCATTTCAAATCCGAAAATGCAAGAAGTGCCCGTCCGCGAGAATATCCTGCCCCTGCCCCCTCGGGGCAATAATGCAAACGGCCTCGCGGAGGAGCGGAAACGCCTCGGAGGCGGGCGGGTGGCGTCGTCGTCACAGGGCGCGCGCAGCGTTTGCGCAGCTGGAGCCGTTCGCTTCGCTTCGCCTCACCTCGGTTCGGTTCCTCCGCGCTGCTCTCCGCTCCGGCGCCCCCACGAGAGGACCGACCAGCCAGCGCCCGCGCGAGCTTCGCCGAATCGCGCAGATCGACAAGGCGTTCGCGGGGAGTTGCGGCCCACGCGCTCCTTAGATCACCTCGGGAGCCCTTCTCAAGGCATTCCATCCTCCCATCCATGAGCAACCCAACCCAGTGACCCTCAATCTCGTAGTGGCAATTTCATTACCGATATCTACTTGGTTGCCCTGGAGGCGCTGCGTCCTAGACACAGACGCCCACGTTTCGGTCGTCGAAATGAATTTCGCTCTGAGGAAGGTCGCAGCATGACCGCCGAAACGTTGGCATCTGTGCCTGGGACGCGGCGTCTCCTGGTCAACCAAGTGGATTACGTCATATGTACGTCCAATGTCAGCGCAAATGATGAAATGGTATCTGACTTTTCTAATGGACAATGCAACCTTCCCTTGACTTTTCTAATGCAACCTGCCCTTTACCCATACGTCACATAGCTTGTAAGTCATTTGGACAAAGCAATGAAAATAATTCTGAAGTTGATCATCGTAATACATACAATAGTGAATTGGGAGAGACATTTTCCTCTTCTAAAACCAGACTTCGCTGTCTCACTCTGCGCTAACAAAAATAACGTTGTAAATTTTAGATTTGCTTCCTTTCTCAGGTGAACAAATCTGTAATTGATCTTCATCCATTAAATAATACTTAATTTCATCTGAACACCCAAAATATTTTTATCTGAAATGTGTGTATCAAAGAGTCTCGGCCAACTTTTGACTGCTTAATGCTCTACAAAAGCAATCGAAGTGCAGGGACCCTAAATGATCAGTTGAATTCAGACATGGGAAAATAATTATTTCTGCTACTTGGATCTATTTAAACCTCAACTAATTTTAACTCACAGTGAACCTAAATCACACGTTTTTAACGAAGTGATACAACTTATCCAAAGTTGCGGTCACACGCAATCTCGGGCGCTCCACACACCACACCACAAAATAAATTGTTCCCAAGAAACAATGCCTTCCTACTGGATTTCAAATTCCAATGACCTTGCGGTATACGACGACATTCTCCAGGTTCAGTAAACTTTTTCCGAAACAATCTTGTATGTACACAAGAATAAGAAAAGGACTGAAAATTCTATATAAACTAAACACATTACGCCGATCACTGACACGAAAGAAAGGTGGATAAAAAGCGTAATTAAAATTACAAATGATACCACGGCATGGCACTTCAATTTCCCAAACCGCACTTTACAATTACTATTCCGTCCATCACCGACACGTGTTTCGCCTATCTCAACAACGCGGAGGGGGGGGCAAGGCCGACGGAACGCGGGGGCGGGGGCGGGGGCGGGGGCGGGGGCGGGGAGCCAGCGACAGAGGCACGGGCGGCTCGGCTCCGCTCCGCCTGCGCAAACATCCGCCTGCGGTCGCGCGGAATTCGGAGGCGAAAACGCGTGTTCTCGGAATCCGAGGCGGCGCGGCGCGAGCCGATCGGAACGCCAAAGCACGGCACGACCTCACGCCTGCCTCGCCACGCCGCCGCCGGCTGCTGTTGCTGCTGCTTTTTCGTGCTGCCTTTGCAGGAAAACACGCCGGGCCGGGCCCGTCTGGGCTGGCACGGACGCGGCTCTCAGCGAGCATCAACGATCCCACTGTCTTCCCGCAGGGCGGGCCTCGGCTCCAAGCGGATCGATGGCAGAAATGGAGCCCACAAGGCAAACACCGGACCAGTCAATCACGACGACAAGTTAACTTCACAACCGACAAGAATTTCTTGGTCGGAGAGGCGCTTTTATCCCAACTATCAACTGAACAAATATTACGAATTTCACAGACGGAATACTTCGAAAAGAGCTACCGAGTTTCACCCTCAAAAGACTATCTGAAGTCAATTTTATCCGAGTAGCATTCACACAATTTAACCGAATATTCAAATAATCAAAAATATTTCCTATAGAATACCACTTTAACATATTTTCTTTTAAATTCATGTGTTTTCCACGCCTAAGACAAGCGTGCGGAGTTACTAAATTCAAACTTAACGGTTCATTTCCCAGCAAACTTTTCTACCCATTGACAAGATCACGCACGCCCATTTCCACCACCCTCTCCTCCTCCGCTGTCGCCGTCCTCGCCGTTGTCGAATTCCTTCAAAACATCGTTAGAAAACCTAAAATAAGCCGTAAGCGTTTCCGAACATTTATAAGTTCTCTTAAAAAATGTAATTAGAATTAAAAATTAATTTTCTTCTGTTCACTGCGATCGTGTATTTAATCAAGGAGGATGAAAATTAAACAATGATTTACATATTTCTTTACACAAAATCAATTACGGTTTATAAATCTTGGTGCTTAACATTCATCCATGTTTCAGAAATATGATTATGAAATTATCTTTCTCATTCCGAATTTCTTCACTGGGTTAACTTTTTGATGCCTTGTAAAAATTATAGAATTATTCAACCATAAAATTCGCTATTATAATTCCTACACTCCACATGAGCCTATCTTACCACCTAACTACTTCACAATACTACAGGATTACATATAATTGTAAACCGCAAGAAGACACTTTAATTCTGATCTGTCTAGTTCTTTGAATTTTTTTACATTACTAAATTGCGTAAAAATAATATGTTCTCCACACCGTATCCCCCGTTATTTGTCAACATCTCCAAAGACCGAAAATCAGTTCCAAATCATCTCCAAACACACGGAAGACTAATGGGGCATGCCGAGGGCAGACGACGGCCGCCGTCGAGGCCGGGTCACCCGCGGCCCCAGAGACGCGCGCGGGCGGGCGGCGTGGCCGCGCCGGGGCCTTGCATATTTATACGGGCGCGTAATTGGGACAGCGCCTTGGCGGTAGGACGGCGGCGGCGAGGCAGCGCGGGCTCGAACCGGCGCTTGTTAGTGCGGCGTCGCCCGTGTCTCCCCGGCGGCCGCGGGCCCCCGCGTCTAATGAGGCGGTGTCCGTGTCGGGCTAATGAAGCGCCGCCGCCCCCGCCCGCGCGCCCGGGGCGAGGGCGAGGGCGAAGGCGAGGGCGAGGGCGAGGGCGCGGGGCGCGGGCGGCGGCGGGGCCGGGGGTCCGGAGGCGGCGCGGCGGAGACGCAGCGTCGGGCCGCGAACGTGCTCAAGTGCGGGGGCGCCGCGCGGCGGAACGTGCCTAACGATGACTCCCGCCGCCGACGCCGCGTCTAATTGTGACGCCGGCCGCAGCCGCCGCCGTCGACGCCGCCACGACGTCGACGACGACGACGACTTCGAAACAAAAACCCCGCGGCACCGCCACCACCGCCGCCGCCGCGGGCCTCTAATGAGAGAGAGATTGGCAGCGGGATGGGGCCGCCCCGCGCCGCCCGCGCCGCCGCCGCCAGCGCCGATCCGCCCCCGGCGTTCGGCCACTCGAGAGCGCCGCCGAGGCCGCCGCTGCCTCCTCCGCAGCCCTCGCTCGCCTGCCTTGGCGCGCCCGCGTCCTCCCGCGCGTGCTGCCAGCCAGCGCAAATTCCGCGCTCACACTCCGGTTTACGCTTTCCCATGGCTGTCATAGATTAATTACCATTTAAAATTTTGAAGTATTTCTACAATGCAACTATGATACTAATTTCTATATTTTACCCGCACTTAATGACATCGCTCCATTCATGGATGTCAGTCGAAATGCATTGAGAGAGAAAATGAATGTTTGAAGACAAAATACACATTATGTTAGTTTCATTAGCGGTTTAAAATAAGTGAGGCCAGAACTGGTCACTTACGTAAGTACATGAATTTTGTTAAAGACCTTTATGACTTGAAATCATTATAATTCTATTTATTAATTTCAATCTTTTATACAATTAAGCACCCATTGTAAAAGACGTAATGCACTTGTGCATCCGTTCATTGAATTTCTGCCCATCTCCAGCTTCTTACATACGTTTTACTATTTACAATTTGACCTCTATTGATTACCCTTTATCTATGCCTGGACACCAACGAATTTTGAGTAGAGACCGACCTACCAAAATGAGTTATATTTAATATGTTACACAACTACAGAATTAACTCCAATTAACTCCGTAATTCAGAGCTACAAGATAACAGATTCCATTGTTTCTTTCGATTCATGCGATGTACCTAACAAAGCTGTTTCCAAAAAGTGCATCCGAGATGTCCATGTTCCTGAGAATTCATTAATTCGCTTCCACTACCAATGTGCGAAAACCAACGAGTAGGGCAAGCGTCGGGCCTGAGCCGGGAATCGAGTGCGTGGGGCGGCGGGGCCGTGGGCGGGAGTCATGGGCTGCGCCGAGTGGAAAGGGGCGGAGCGACATGACGCGCCTTCCTCGTCCGTCATCCGCCGCGCCGCCACCCAGCGCACGAGGCATGCGACGCACGCGGCGCACTTAACCCATCTGCCCGCGCACGCGCCGCCATTCTCAAGGTGCACGTGTGTTCACAAGCCAACAAATACAATGTCTGGTATGAACGATGATTGTTCTATTATTTCGCATCTTTAGCGACAAAGGACAGACAAGTGTCTACTAATTTTTCCCGGCCGCTTTGCAGCGTGAAGTGACACTGAAAATGCAACTATTTGTATTATACATGCGTTTAAGCAATTAGAAGCATCGCAAAAGCAAGAAGTCAAGAGACACGCTGGGTTCCAAGGGTGTCGAAGCAATGGAGAGCCGTTGAAACCACGAGGGAGGCTGAAACAACCCACTCCGATATCGCCCATGACGGTGCGGCAAGTTGCACTGCCGAAGTTCAGTTGAATCAATATAGGGGAAAACGCAATAATTATTAGAAAGATCAGTATGTAGACTTAAATGTTGGTGTGTCTGGATAGTGTACGGGCAAGTGTGAATGAAACAAAAAATTCAAAAATTATGGGGTCATCCATAAATTGCGAAACGCTCAAGGGGGAGGGAGGGCGTCTGAGGCAGCGCAACGTTACGCTGCGTTACATAGAGATACGGAAGGGCGTTGCAAGGGCGCAGGTGGTACTGAAAATACTCGTAATTTGCATTACGTAATTTATGGACGACCTCTATGTATAAGAATCCAGCGAAGAGAAGACGACTGATGCTTGCCCTATCGGAAACTTCCAGAAACGACAAATATCTAAAGATAAATTGCGAGTAACGCGAGAAGTATAACAAACATATGAGTTTATAAAAGTTATTAATGATACAGGAATGTAAGAACCTCCAACTGAGTATTGCTCTAAACGATGTGTTACACAAGAAGGTAGTGCAAAAGCCACTCGAGCTCATTGTAGAATAATAAATGGTATTTCACTCAAAAATTAATTTACGGTTGCGGTGGGACAATTTTAAATTGATTTCCATTGATCATAATTAGAACTGCCGAAATGATTCCATATTCGGGTAAAATCAATGCAGTAAATACTACACCACCAAAGCAATGTAATGAGGAGCTTATTGTGTCTAGACAAAGAAGAAGTGAAAATAAAAGGAAAATAACTTCTTATCAGTTTAGATAAGAAGTAAAATTATCTACGAATTTCTATGACATGCCATCATCAACAAAAGGAAAAATCAAAATTAAAACAACCATACTTATATTCACCTTAAATGTTACATCGCTCTGTAAGTACTTTAATATTATTTGAAAGCACGTGAATAAGTTAATTTGTTATACATATTGAACAACATCAACCCATGAAAGTGCGAGCGTGCGTTTCTATGCTGAGGAAGCTACCAATTGACGTTCCTTCTTCAATTATTAAAGGATATCAAATTTGTATGCATGTAAGAATCTAGCGACGAGAAGTGAGAAACTACTATTGGCGGCTGCTAGCAGTAACACACACACCACACCAGTCGGGGAGCATCATTAATGAATATTTGAAAGATATCCTATTTACGATGCATAATGAACTCGAGTTGCTTTCGCACCGCTTTTCTACAACCTCGTTGAGTGCCAAATACTTTTAGTTGATAATACCAAGATCATTAATTAACCTTTACAAAGTCCCACACCGAAAGGCACGAACGGAGGGCGGCAAGAACTCGGAGACCTCTGGGCGCCTCGTGGGGAGGGGGGTAGGGTGAGGGGGAAGCAATGCGCGCGCCGAGCGCTCCGCGGCGCCGCGTGGAGAGCCGTTAGCCGCTCAACGAGCCGGTGTCCATTTGCGGGCGCCACGCGGCGCTGCTGGCGGCGGCGGCGCCGACGGTCGGGGAGAGGGAGCGGAGCGGAGGGACGGCGCTCGTCCCCAAGAAACGCCCACCGCCACTTCGCGCTCAAAGGCAGGGCACGCATTCTCATCGCCTTTTTCATACACCATGCCATCCTTGATTCAGAATACAAAATGCACTCAGACTGTTGTAAGGCATTTTCATGTTTCCTCTGTCATTCCATCCACGTATATATTAAGCTAAAATATTGATATACGTAATTAAATTGTAAATTTCACGTAATTCTCATTTTAATCAGTTCATTATAATACTGTATTTTTTTCTCATTCCTACTACTCTCTCATTTTACAACAAAATATTGAGACATGCCCATTCAATTCTTTCATTTCATTTACCTCAGCTTAGTCCAGTAACTGTCTTCCTTCAGTCATTCGACCAGGCATTTTCTCTTCTTTAGCAATCCAATGGAATACTCAATTTAATCCCAAAAAATGACACAATTTTTTTCTATTATTAGAATATGTGTCCACTCTTTCTATTTTTCATATCAGTAACCAGCAACTTTATACATCTCCACTGTGGTTACTCTTCACAAACTCGTGAAACTTCACCTCCTCCTACACTGCGAGAGAACAGAATGCGCAATTGCGGCTCTGAGGATGGCGCCTAATTCTTCTCTGAGGCAGTCTTCAGACCAGCAGGAATTCAAAGGAGGCTCGCACATCCCGGCTTCCTTACGACACCCGCCAGCCGCTCTTGCGTCTTGCGGCGGCAGCGCGCGGCCGGGCGCAAAGTGGCGTGGCTGCATTGGGCGCATTCGCGCGGCGTCGCACAGCGTCGAGTCGCGTCACATCGCATCGCGTCGCGTCGCAGTCCTTGAGAGGGCGCCCTCAGGGCTCGCCTGAATGGCGCCTCCGCAGGCGCGCGAGCGAGCCGTCCGCCCGCGGCGGGGCGGAGGCAGAAGCGACGGAGGCGGCGCGCTCTCTCAAGGGGCTGCGCAGCCGCAGCACGAGACGAGACGCGCCGCGCCACGCCGCGCGTGTATACACCTCTTCGCCCGCCGATGGCCCTCTCTTCGCCTCCGGAGGGCGAGCGTTTGCGGCCCCGCTCGACGCCGCGGCGGGACGGGGCGGGGCGGGCCTGCACTTGGCCAGCCACCTACCCCTACCTACCTCCCGGAGCACGGTCACGATGCGCCGCAATCGGATCGGCAAACCTCTCCCAACACAAGAGAAGCTACGCTTATGTCTTGCGAAGGAACATTTTTCACAGAGTGAAAACTTCACCAAGAAAATAATATTCCCGTAACTATTTATGGCCTACCTTCACTTATCGAAGATATCACTTCCATAGGAAATGAATTCACACAGTGGAGAAGACACATTAGCCTCAATTACAATACCCCAAATTTATCGTAATTTTTCTTTACAGAATTCCAAGTCGTCCTCCACTTCGTGGAACCTCGTGAGTACATTCTTCAAATAATCCTGCTTTTTCTGTTCGAACATCCAGGAAGTCCTAAACCAGAAAACTATACCGACCTTTCCCGATGAACTGCGCTATTTTCGACTAACGGGTAGAAACAAAATTTATGTCAACTTAACAAAAGAGGCAGCAAGCCTGTTCCGAAATGATGTGACGATTCTCACATTACATGATTCATTGATTGATGTGCCTGCGCACGTCAACTGCTATGATTATTATTCCAGTTAATGTAGTGATTGTTTAGACCGAGAGGTGGCGGTGTTTTCCCTCGCCAAATCGAGGATCTGGCGTCAACCTATGCGTCGACTTTTGAAGATTTCTCCCTCCAGGAACGAATATCCATCAACGGGATACCGCCCCAGCCAGGACAAGCTTCCAATTTGTCTACCGATATGTGTGGAGTATAGTGCACACAAGCGTAGGTGTGAGTAGTGTACCGGGAGAGGACAAGGAAGATGAAGGAAAGGTCACGCGTGGTCCGTACCATTTGTTAGGGTACTTTCCCGACATTCACCTGCATTGGTCGAAGAAATCAAGGAAAACTACCGATCAGAGCAGCCGGCCGCTAGAATTCTCCAGACAGGGACTGAATTCTTGTGACGAAAATTCCGTCACAATCGAAATTCGAATCCTAGGATCTCTCGGTAATAGACGTTGCAGAGACGGCGCCAATGGAGGCTCTAAGCTAAACTCGGCATGTCCCAAGCTAAGCATCCACTAATTTCGTTATCTGTGTCTCGTAAGTACCAGGCATTAAGAGGCAGGATGAACGTCTGTCGCCTAAATGTTACAAGGCAACGAATTAAAGCATTACACTGAGCAGGAAAATCCCGTCATAAACTATTTCTATAACTTTAAAATTTAGAGTAATTAAAGTACACGGGAACACTCACGGCAAAGGTGCACTTCCCGAATTAAATCACCTGAGCCATGAATCGCCAGCTCCGCGTTTTCACATCCTCCAAAAGAACGGTCTGCAACGCGTGCGTGAGAGCGCGCCCGACCGCAGAGGCCTTTGCCAGTGCCGAGCAGGTAGCGCGACGTGGCGCACGCGTGTCCTGCTTTCCCGGTCCGCGGCATCCGCCCCGCCCCCGCCGAGCTCTTCAGAGCGCGCCCGCGCCTGCCCCGCGCCAGCGCTCGCTTTCGGGCGGCCGGCGAGATTGCGGTTGCGCGGCCGCCTTCGCCTTCGCCCGCGCCCTCAATGCGCCCTTTTCAGAGCGCCTCGCCGATGACGGATCCGGCCACTCGAATGTTGCTTTGAAACGCCTCGCGGCCGCAGGTACGAGGCGGGGGAGGAGGAGGTGGAGGCGGGCATCGAGTTAACCGAAACACATTCAGACTCCCACGGGGGACCGCGGGCCGCCTCCACCACCCCTCCCCCTTCCGGGAGCGGGAGGCTAGGGTGGCCCAAGGAGACGCAATCAGGGAGAGCGGTGCACAAAGTGAACCAAGGCGATAGCACGCGATGCAGTACCTCTAAGTCCGTTTTCCGATCTCGTACTACAAAACACATTATATGTCAAAACAAAACCATTAAAGTTAATGAAGTTAGAATTACTTTTTAATACGTTTCTTGTAGGTACAAACATCTTCATTGTTTATTACTAAATAACAATGTAACTAAAAATGTGAGGCCTTGGGAAAGACCAATTCAATGGCTTTACTCTACCCTCCATTCTTTTAGCCACTGGAAAATCACAACGAAAAAAGAAACCGTTAATAATGTTAGGATAGCCAAGAGTGCTGCCAGAAGGGTGGATGTTTGAGAAACACTCACGGTATTGCCAATCTTTACTTTAAAAATCCAAGAGCATTCCTAACTGCTCGCAGCTCGTATTCCTCCAAATTTTCCCCTCGTTTCACTAATAAAAAAAGTTTCTAAATTTTGAAAAATTTCGCAAACCTCATGTAGGATTCCACAAAACAACTTCCTATCCTTAACACTAAACTCGATACCTGCAACCTGAAGCGGAAAACAAAAACGCAAACGCTTTAAACGCAAACTCCGTCATTTTTAGGTTCCAGTTGTCGATTTCCAACACAAGATGGCGAACGGAACATGTAGAAATTTCGAGATCTCAAGATCATTATCGTACTTCACCTTGCAACGGATCCACTACATCGGAAAACCCCTGCGCTCCAGACCGTTACTTTCTCCTCGCCCGCCCCTGACGCGGGGGCCGGAGCGTGGGCGTGGGCGTGGGCGTGGGCAGGGGGCAGGACCTTTGGGGCGCAGCGGTGCGCGCGGCGGCGCCCGCCACAATCGGCGCAAGGGGCAGCGGAGGAGGCCGCGATTATCGCGCCGCCACAATTGGCCCACGGCCGCAGCCCCTCCCTCCAAAGGCGCGCGCGCGCTCGCTTCACGCCCCAGCCACCCCGCACACTGGCCGACAACGCAGCCCACGTAAATTGCCCGCGCTTGCCAAAAATAACACGTCGCTTCGGGCTATTAGTGTCGTTATTACTTCGACTGATATTCGCGTGGTTCGTTCACCTCGACCGCGGCGGTTTTCTAAGGCTCTGGTGAAGTTGAGCGAACTTATTTGACGGATAAAAGCCAATTGGCAACTTACCTGCAACAACAGCCAATGAATGCCAATGGGTCACGGCCTTATAGGTTATCATAAACATGATCTTAGGTGCCTCTCAAACTAGCAATAAAAGAAAACGACGAAGTTTAGGCACATGTTATTGACGCGGTGCACCAAGCCACGAGAGAAAACGCAGAAATCCGTTTAATTTGGATCGCAAAAGCATTGTCCGTCTTAAAACGAAAACAATTGAATTATTGCGAATGTCTCCTGTAAACATAATTAATGACACAAAATATCTTGCATGACGTCAATATCAAATCGTACGGGCCAAAAACGCAAGACTGGGACGATAAGAGTGACGGGCGAGGCGCAGCACGAAATGAAAGGAAACGTAAGGCAAGAGAAAAAGATGGCGCGCCTCAGTCTCAGCCTAAACGACGCGACGGAGGCCCGCAGCAGAAGCGGCGTCTCGCGCACTTCCGGTCCAGCGCCCTCGCCTCCCACGCTCTCCGCCCCGCCCCCGCCTTCTCCGCTCCGCTCCCGCCTCCGCTCGCGCCCGCGCCTCGCCTCTATGAACCCTTTTGTGGCGCGTCCGCCATTCACATAAAACTGCCGTTTCCTTGCTCTAACCCCGCTCCTGTTTCAGCGCGGGCCCGGGGCCTCCGACGCGCAAGAAGCAATCCTTCCTTGATTCCCCGCCCTCCGGCTCTTCCCTCACCCTCATCTCCGCCTCCCCCGAATTTCGCGGCAGCGCAGCGCGGAGCAGAGCACAGCCTTTGGCGCGAGAGAAGCACAGGCGGGGGCGGGGCGAGGTCGGACGCGGGGGAGGAGCGGGGAGGCGAGGGCGGGAAGAGGGATGCATTATCCGCGACTGTTTGATCTCAAGATGGCTGCTGCTGCTGCCGCCGCCGCCGCCGCTGTGCGCCGTCGTCGGAATTGTGTACAGGCAGTGCTGGAGAGTCCATTGTTCGCCGCGCACCACTCGAGTCGGCGGCGGTAGCGGAGGCGGGGTGGCGGCGGAGGTGCACCGGGGTGGAGGCGGAGGCGAGAGCGAGCGTCGGCCTGCCTGGAGCGGGAGCGGTGCCGAACCGAGCGCTCGCTGCCTCTACCTGGGGCTGCCGCCGAGCGTGGAGCGTGGAGCGTGGGGGCGTGGGGCGTGGAGCGCGGAGGAGGCGCGGCCGCGGGAGGCGTGAGGCACGCCGTGGAGCGCAAACAGTGCGAGCGAGCGGGCGCCGCGGCCCTCGAGACGCCACGGCGGTGCCAGCGGCGGCGTCCAGGCACGCGCGCGCGCGCCCGCCCGCCCGCTCACGCCCACGCCCGCGCACGCCCCCGCTCGAGCCGCGAGAGGCCCTCGGATGGGCAGCCGCTGCCGCCCCCACCGCCGAGTATGTGCAAATCGCTGCATAGCAAGTGCTTCAGGCGCCAAGTGTTGCTGGCCACATTCACTACTAATTTATGCCTACACACAAAGCGCGACGGACAACTGTTTGTCTAATGTAGAAATCTACTTTCGTTTACACTGCAACCTTCTAGTAGGTAAATTTTATCAAATCGTAAGTTCAAAACACATTCATATTCACTTTATCATTACCAGGACTTCATTGTGAGTTTGTAAGAGAAGTTAAGAATGTAAGATTAATTCAGTATCACACAAAACAAAATACATACGCACTTTCTCCCACACCGTACAATAAAACAAGATATTAGATGTGATTTCATTACCTAATAATACAGAGCCAAGAGTTACATTATTCTCACGTACAACAATTTGATGGACTGAGATATCGATACAGCTTGCGCACTGGAAACAAAATCTTTCACAAAGGACTTCACCACAGGAAACAAATCTCGTGAGTTTTGCTAACAGGAATATTTTCATTCCATCCATTAACTTCTAACGACCAATGAGATTGAATAAAATGACCAGTTTCGTTAGGAAACAATTTTTCAGTTTTGAAAATCCATGTAAATAAAGATTCTCGTTTAGAACTCAACTACTTTTCTTACACTAAATATAATATATTCAATTTACAAGTATTCCATCTAACCCCGCAACTAGAATGTGAAAGAAGTTACACTCCATACTAATGACTTGAAAATAAAGAGAGCAGACTGTAAAAATGTCATTGCACCAAGAGATGCGTCACTGCTGGCCCAGGAAGCCAATGAAACGAACTCCCTTCTTTTGACAAATGAGCTTGGCATTACATCGATGTTAAGGAGACAGGTGCCACTCGCAAAACATTGGTCCGCGACGAGTTACTTTGGCAATCTTGCTGCGCGATCGCACGCGAGTTCAGGGGAGCGAAGGAGGGGATAAGGGGAAAAGGACAGCGGGCAGCGTGCGCCCCACTTTCGCGGTCGCGCCGCTTCCGTAATTGAGCTGTTTGGCGGCGCGGCGCCCTTTGAGCGCGGGCCACAGCGCCGCCTTGTGCGCGCCGCCATTGTGAGGAGGGCGCGGGCGCGGGCGGACGCAGGGCAGCGGGCTGGCCGGGCGCGCCCCGCGACGGGTCGCCGCCGCCTAACAGTATCCTCGGGGCCGCCCGCGCCACGCCCGGCGGACAGAGCACCTCCTCCTCTCCCCACTGTCAGATCACCAGCCACGCAGTCCTCAAAAGCCAAATAAATTTCTTACAAAGGAGGAGGAATAATTCATGCTCCACATAAGTCTTTGAGCAATCCGTTTTTCTACGTCTACCCTTCAAAACACACAATAATAATTGTATAGGTTTATACAACGCGTTTTAACCTACAATAATAAGAGTTCATTAAGTACATGAATACTTAATGGCAAGAAATACTCTCCTTACCAAAATATACACAGTTCATTCGAAATTTCTTCATGACAAAGAAGCAACTTTAGAAAAAATATAGGAAAATGTCTCTTTCAAAAAATAACCCCCATTTATAACAGGTACAAATGTTTAAATTAATTCTATTTCTGGACCCCACTATAGCGAGGAAAACTACAACACAAATACATTATTTAAGATATTTCTCTCACGCTCATTGATAAAAGTATACTATGTATTAAAATAATATACTAAACAAATCTCCAATCAATTCTTCACATTCTTCACACGTATCCTAATTATTTCCCAGATAATTATTTTACATTTTCCTGATTTCTGGCTGTAAATAAAATGCATTACAACATTTATTACACCATAAACATTATTTGAACAATAACTGTATCTAATAGATCTAAAATGAATGTGTGTGGTTTTGCGCAAATTGCAGATGTACAAAATCCCTCCCTTTCTGGAAACAGTGCTTCACGAGTAACGAAAATACAAGATAACGAATTTCATACAATGAAAGTTGCAAGAGATCTACCATGAAGAGAAAAACACCATTTTAAATTCTGAACGAATTAACTGTGAAATACGCAAGGATAAAAGAAAGAAGTAAACACAGGAACAAAAATGCTGAAAAGAGAAATGGGTTCCTAAAAACGTCCTCTCCCAACTAACAGCATGTCATCACACCCCTCGCCCAGAGCAAAAGCCAGAACGCAGTGGCATATAGCTCTGACTTGCTATGAAAACCTCCAATTGCGCCCTTCTTGAATGGGGGAAGAGTTCCTCTGAACATTAACGTATGCAGTAGAACGCTCTCCTCCATCTCCCCTTCTTAGAGCCACAAACTGTGTCGCCGAGCGCACGGGCAGCCGGTGAACGCCCACCGAATACTTAGGTGGCGGCCACAGTGCAGGCGATTTTGGCCGAAATTTCGGATCGACCGACGTCGCTTGGGCAAAACCCAAAGAAAATGACATTCGTCCGACAGCCGACGTTTTCGGACGCCGTCGAAAGAGGTCATTCGGGCTCACTACGACCGTTTCCGTTCACCAGGACTCATTGGAACACAATCGGTCCATTGGAGGTAAACGTGCGTCGTCGGCCGACCTGTTTCGTCCGAAATCGGCTCCACTGTGCCCGCCGCCTTGGGCCGCCGCTCTGCGAACTGCGAGCGCGCACAAGTCCGATACAGGAACGATCCGCGTGGGCGGGCGGGCGGAAATTCGATTTTTGCCAGGGGCGGGCGTCCCGCACGTGCCGGCGCAGCGCGGAGCGGGACGGGGGCGGGGGGGCGGGGGAGCGCCCAGCGGGGCCGAGCGGGGGCGCGGGGCGAGCGTGTGCCTGCCGGCCGCCCATTGGCCGCGCGCCGCTTCCTCATCAGCCGCATCCTGCGCGGAAGCGCCCCCGCCTCCACCCCCGCCCCCGCCCCCGCCCGACGAGCGGACACCGCGCGCCGCGCCGCCCGCCCTGCACGTCACAAGTGTGCCACGGAAATTTATAGGAGCGGTGATTCATCCATCAGCACGCGGGCGGGCGACCGGCGCGATGCGTTTCGTCGCGTCGCGCGCCGCGCCGCGCCAGCCACTTGGGTCCCGCCAGCCGCTGCTCATGGGACGCCGCGCACCCAAGGTCACGTACCCTTCCCCCTCTTTAGTCCATGCCTTCCCGTTTCCCCTCAACAGTGAAGGTGGGAATTTATTTTCGTGGTTCGGGTACACTGCGATGCTGCATTAGGGCTTTAGCAGCTAAGAGGGGTGGGTGGGGGCTTTTCTTAGTAACGAACTAAGACTATAGTTTTTATTTATTTTTTTTCTTAATGCTATGTAATGTTCATTTACTTGCTTCTTTCTGGGTATTTTTTTCACTCACGCATAAGTCATATTCATTTCATTACATGCATAACCATCCATTCATCGTACCTCCCCCTCACAGGCACGCGATATAGAGCAAATAACGGACGCGGGTTGAAGTCTCGTGTGAAGTCTCCCCTCCCCACCACACGCGACACGCTCATAAGTTCTCGACCTGTGTAGTAGTGCAGTGCTTGTAGGTCTAAGCGTGGATAAAGGAAGAGTAGAGAGCAAGGTGAAGCAACGAAAGATCGTGAGCAGTTCTTGTCTTATTAGGGTACCGACTCGGCATTCGCCTGGTACTGATTGGAGAGATCCCAGAGAACTACCAATGTGAGCAGTCGGCCGCAACAATTTTCCAGAAAACGGCTGAATTCGACCCAGCAATGTATCTGATACCGAACACCTGTCACTGTTGGGACTCGAAACCTACGACCATCCAGTGAACAATATTGCAGAGACATCCGACGCGTCGCAACTGATATAACCAATAACATCCATCGATCTGATGAGTGTCATACTTCTGAAGCAATGCAATCAGAAATTCTCGAAAACTCATCTGGCTGGTGGCGCAAGGCCCGGCTCGACTCTGCACCGGGGCGGACGCAAGTTCCCTTCGCACGTGGGCGCGGCGCGGCTTCTGCGGCTGGCTGTACCGGGCGCTCCGCCCCGCCCGCGCCCGCACCCACTACCTCTCCCTCGCCCCGCATTATTGCGCGAGTTTCTTGAGTGGTCTCTCGCTCCGCGCGCGGGCCGACCCCACCCCACCCTCGCCCCCGCCCCCAGCCTCCGCCCGGGGACAGGCCCAGACGAATAAAAGATTCGGAGCCCGTGCTCGTACGGGTCTTATTTTCGACTCCCCCTCGCGCCGTCTCGCCCTTTTCATTCGCTCCTTGGCGCCGCCGCCCCCGCCGCAGGCGAAGGTGGGCGCGCAGGGGCGGGGAATGTGGGTTGGGGGACAGCCCCTGGTGTGCGGGGTGTGGGATGCGGAGGAGACCGCCGTAGGGAACGGCCGGCGAGGAAGGAGACGGAAGGGAATAAAGAGCTGGAGAGATAAAAGTAAAACACGTTCAGAGAATCAAGACAAACAAGAGAAAGTTGTCCACGAAGCAGGAAAGTATTGAAGAGTAGAGGCATGTTGTCAAAGGGAGTTCATGGATTTCAGTTAGTGCAATGATTGCATACTAATGAGAGCGACGCCGGTGCGCCGGCCTTACGGGCGTCATTTTTTTTTTGTCCTTTGGAACGAATCAACAATGTTTAATAGATGTCGCAGGCGAATCACTCAATTTATGAAATGGGGAACTGCGGAATAGTGTGTGTGTATATATATATATATATATATATATATATATATATATATATATATATATATATAAAAGCAGCATGACATGCATCAGAATGATAGTAGTAAATAGTATGGTCACTACGTAAGGCGTCAAAATACTGGTGAAGAGGTTTTCGTAACAACACATTTCCATAACCATGTGTAGGTTATAGTTACATTTTCAAATATCAATATTAATGTAATAGTTGGGAAACACGTATCATCTTGCTTCCGCAATGAGTAGTGCAAAGACAACGAGTGAAGAAAATGATAATGTAGGATAGCAAGAAAAGGATTGGCAAAACCGACAGAAACAAGAAAACCAGAGGACGAGAAGAGAAGCAGGCAGGCAAAATGAATATAAACAATTGCACAATAACGTTAAAATTCCTAAAACAATGGCACTCCAAGAGTAACCAAGAGAATGACGGGTAGGATAGCAAGAATGGAGACCGTCCGAGCAGTAATAAAAAAATGCAAAAATAAAAGAGACCAGGAGGAAAGTGGAAGAAACAGCAAGAGGAGGCTGAGAAGCAGAAAGCCACATGAGAGGAGAGAGGGGTGGGGATTGGGGAGCAAGGGGGAGCGAAATGGTGCGGTCGATGACAGCAGAGCGCACCCAAGCGGGCCGGGGGCGGGTGTAGGGGCAGGAGTTGCATGGGGTCCCTGAGCGCCGGGCGACGCATGCGAGCGGAAACGCTGTTTTCAAGGAAAAATGAAATTGCGTGGCAGGCGGGCGGTGCGGAGTGCATGGGGGCGGAAAACCGCAGCGGTAGCGGTAGGCGGCGGCGATTCTCGCGCCCCTAGGGTGCCCGGCGACCTCGCGGCTCGTTCCCACAATCGATACCCCGCGCCCCCGCGAGGCCAGCGGGGAGGGTCGGGCCGGGCCAAAACGGGAAAGGGCGCGCCGCCCGAACGTCAAAGGCCGCGCTCCAGCCCTTGATTTGGGCCGGCGGCGCCACAGACCTCGGCCAAAGACCCTCCATCTTCCACCGCCACCCCTGGCGCCCGGCCACAAGGACCACGGTAGCCAGAGATCACTCAACATGTTACCGTTGTGCGTAACTCAGAAACCAGGCGGCACATTTGTGCACCGTGGTCTCGAGCGTTTTAAAATTCTATTTTCGTGATCCCTTTGGAAGCCTATGTTTTGATTCTTATGCCTAGGGCAAATCGCACGTACATAACAACAATAAAAACCTGCAAAGGCCTTGTCCGACTATTTCTAATCTTTCGCTGACAAGAAAGTTTACGTCACTTTGCTCTTCCTTCTTTTCGTTTTTCCTGACTTTATGAACTCTAGAGATACTGCAATAAATTAATGTTCTTGAAAATGAACGTAATACTGTCTGGAACTGCGCTATTATAATAATGTGTACATTCTCTATTTGGTTTCGAGAACATTTTCATTCACTTTTGAATTTCATAAATATCATAGAGACTGTTCACTGATCAGAGGCATTTTTCATTACATCAAAAAACAGCCAAGTTTGTGACGCAATGAATTGAATTCCCTAATTCGGTACATCCAAAATCCCCCGAATTGAACATATTGTTGTTCTTTAACAGGCATTGCAACTAAAACTGACGTCCAAAAACTTGGGGAAATATTTTCATTCTTCGTTGTTTGTTTCACATTCTGCAGTACGAAGAGGAACTAAATCTTGTAATTTCACGATTCCTGGATGTGAAAAGTCGCATCGTAATTTACCGGGAACTGCATTTCCAAGAATATTACCGAGCACGAAGTACCTTCTCATTTCGAATTAATTTGTCCATTGGAAAGCATTTCGAGGCACAAGAGGCTATTATGAAAACGCCCAATTCAACCAACAAGCGAACAACTCACCGTTTCCATTGCAGATAGAGATTTTTCCTTCAAATAAAATCAGGTCTCGAAAGCGAGATCTTTCATTAAGGTCATGGTCATTTTCTTTGAAACTTTTGTAGTTTTTGCGCAATATTGCGCGAAATATTTGTAATTTTCAAAATTTACAAAAACAATATTTTCTCCAAAACGGCTCCAATTTTTGTCTTAAACTTTTTGTAGGGATAGTGCTGAATGTACTCGTTGAGATGACATAAACGCCATATTGCTCTATTCTTTTGTTTTTTCAAAAATTACAAAAGTGAAACTTTTTTTGACTTGTCTCACATGTCGGTAATATTAGCGGCGATTTGTTCACATTATTATATTAATGAGTACATGTGCTTTAAATAATGTCAAGTAAAGTTTCTCGAAAACTTAAGTTTTCTATGAAAACTAACTCAAAATTCCGGATTTTCAGAAACGATCAAACGCTATTTTCTGCAAAATGGCTCCAATTTTTTCTTCAAATTTATCGACCAGATAGTGCTATTTGCACTCCTTAATGAGACGTAAAGTTCATTTTAGGATATTTTTCGTCTTTTCAAAAATTACACAAATATTTTTTTTTTTGGAAACTCGCTCATACCGTTAATATGTACATTTCTAGTAATTTGTAAACACTATTCTATTTGTAAGTTGGAGTGCTTCAAATGAAGTTTTTCGAAAACACAAACATTTTCTGTAAAAAGGGCTTCAAATTTCGCATTTACAGTAGCGCTCAAACGCCATTTTCTTAAAAACGGCTCTAAATTTTTCATCCAAAATTGCCATTTAGGACAAAGTTCTACTGTTTTTTTAACATTTTAAAAATAATATTTCTGTTCCACAATTGCCAAACCAAAAAATTACTTTGGGCGGCGATAGATGGCAGCTGTCGAGAGTAGTGGCAAGTCCGAATACCTAGCCGAGACCAAACGAAAAAGAAAACTAATATGGAAAAGTCTGTGCCATTCTGTAGCACTATTAGTTTTTCCTTAATTTAGCAACTGGATTTATTCACTTTTTCGTTACCAGGGCCCTGTAATAAGAGCTTTTCTGCCGAATATCCGCCGTTTTATCGTACAGCATTACATAAATTTCCCTATACTATACGTACGTACAGCATACGGGAAAGTAAAAAATCAACAACTGAATCCTGTGTCAAGAAAAAAATATATCAAAAATTTTCAGACACTTCAAATCCTTTTCGGATTAAAGGGTCGTTAGTACCCATTCCCCATATATTCATGTTCGAATCAGCAAGAGCTTACAATCATAGATGATCGATCACATATTTGGCTGAAGAATGCTTTTAGCCAAAACAAACACTTTTGGAACGCATGCTTTCAAAAATGTTTAAGTAAAAAAAAAAAGGAATGCCCTACTAGAGCATTCTAATAAACAAGAACGCAAGCCCAGGTATTTACTTTCATTTTCATGCCACTTTTTAGACCAAAACCAACTAACTACATTACAAGTTCCAAGAAATCCACATATCCAAGAATAAGTCCCAAGATATAATAGGAAATTCCTACAACATCTGCTCTGCTGATACACTATTTAACGAGCTTATTTAACGTGAAAATGTGTCCGTGCTTAAGGCGCTCTAAGCTCCGTGATTTATCAAATCAAAATGCAGGCCATCGCGGGTGGACAACGCCGCGTTATGCAATGAAGTAAGAGGCAGATTCTGCTCACTGACCTCTCAGGCGTTTCACTCCCGCGCCAAGAGCTTCCGCCTTCGAGTGCGGTCAGGCCGATAGCGTCAAGTGGTCTGGCGGGAAAGTCTTATACGTGGGGAAAGTTGAGAAAGTCACTTGCGAGGGTGGTAGCTAGAGAGCATAGAAATAAATCCTACTAATCCCAGTGATGATCGCGTAAATGGCAGACCAAAGCGGCGGTCAACTGGAGAAGATTCTGGCCAAAATTCCGGTCGGCTGACATCCGAAGTTTTCGTCCGATGAGCCGGACTTGCTGACATACGTGTTGGAAACTGGAAATGATCAAAGTGATCTCGAACGACCTCTTCCAACGGTGTCTCAAACCATCGGGTGCGGAGATAAGGCCATCTGCAATACCAAGACTATCTACACAACATTTATGGTGTAGAGCGCGGTTTTCGCAAATGTTTTGAAAAATGAGCAGAGGAATTATGGGAAAATTAGGACGATTTCGAATGCAACATTCGAGTGTTTTCGGACATAAGTGCGTTTTGTTCCCATTCGTCCGCTAGCGAACGATCGGTAATTCAGCTGCAATGTGACTTGCCTAATCAGAAAAGTTGCTTTTCTTACGCATATCCTAAAGAACTTCCGCAACTTCTAAAAGCATGTGTTTATGTAAACATCCCTTTTCCGGATGAACTACTTCATCTACCTCTTCATATATTGTGCTGTTTGAAAGCTGGAAATCTCTAATGACTTCATATGTAACTTACATGATTGTATATGGTACGTAAATATTAATAATATAAAATATATTTTTTTGAAATGTCCACATCTCGTGGAGACTGGCAGATCTGGTGGAGGCACCAGTTCTGGCGGTAACATGAAACGAATTCGCCGCGCACCTTTTGTACGCACTTGTAGATTGTGCAGTTCAGTGCAGTTCGAAGGCTCATTTGCGTTTTTCCACTACATTTCTGAATTGGTATGTAATTTTCAGGATGATAGCAACAGTGGACCTAGTGAACATGGCAGAGTAAGACAGACAGGAGCGGGAGACAGGCGATGCAGCACAGGGAGAGGAAAGGAGCAGGGTGGACTTAGGCAAATCGGCGTAAGGCAGGGCAAAACCAGAGTGGAGACACACGTTAGGGAGAATTCATTCCATTTCCTGTCTGAATAGATGAATATGATAAATAAATACCTGGACAAATCAAATTGAATTAGGCTTTGGATTCACCGTGCGATTTAATCGCACAAGTTTCCAATAGTGGAATTAACTAGTGGTGCTACAGAATGGCACAGACTTTCCCGTATTAGTTTTCTATTTCCTTGGGTCTACGCTAGCTATTCGGAATTGCAACACACTCTTTCTTGCCAGCTACCATTATCACCGCCAAAAGAACTTTTTTTTTGCCATTTTCTCAATTTTTCGCTTTTCTATTGGTAGAACGAAAATATTAAATTTAGAATATTAAAGAACAAAAAAACCTAGCCGTAAATGGCAATTTTCTTTTAAAAATGATGTGCCATTTAAGAGAAAATGGCGTTTTAGCACTACTAAAAATGCGAATTTGAAGCTCATTTTCACAGAAAATTTTTGAGTTTTCAAAATACTTTATTTGAAGTTATTTGAAGCACTTCCACTCACAAATATAATAATCTTTACAAATTGCTGGTAATGTCCATATTAAAGATGTGAGAGATCTTTAAAAAAATACAATTATGTAATTTTTGAAAAAAAAAAAAAAAAAAAACTCACAATAATCTTTACACTATACTAAAGAGTGTAATTAGCTCTATCAGTTACAAAAGTTTCAAGAAAAAATTTGTAGCCATATATGAGAAAATGGCATGTGAGCGTTTCTGAAAATGCGAAATTTTGAGCTACTTTTCACAGAAAACGGTTGTGTTTTCGAGAAACTTTACTTGGCATTATACAAAGCACATGTACTCGTAAATATAATAATGTGAAAAAATCGCCACTAATGTAAATATTGTAGACGTGAGAAACATGTGAAAAAATTTACATTTTTGTAATTTTTGAAAAAAAACAACAACAACCTATAGAGCAATATGGCTTTTATGTCATCTGATAGAGTACATTTACCACTATCCCTAAACGTTAAAGAAAAAAATTGGAGCCATTTTTGAGAACATTTTGAAAATTTCGGGGGGGGGGGGGTGGCTTCATGTAAAGTACCCACAAATTTTGAAGAATCTTTTTGAAAATCTCAAAGCTTCGACTAGATTCAGATCGACCGCGGAATATCCATTTTGGAAGAAATCGTCCATATGGTTGAGGCGCTAGCAGTGTTCACAGTCGGACAGAAGGACGTTTTCCTTTCATCTGGGTTTTCGGTACCAAGGACCTAGAAAATAGGGTTTCTGGCTACACCACGTGCTAGAGGATTTTTTTTCTTAAGTTAGCAACTGGTTTTATCCACATTTTCGTTTTCACAGCCCGGCAATTAATTTTTTTCCGCCGAAAAATGGCCATTTTTTCGCGCAGCATTACATAACTTTCCCTATACTACGTATATCACTCCGTGTATACGTACGTATACGGGAAAGTAAAAATCTACGAGCCTTCAATGAGTAGAATGGAGACGCGTGATGGGGCACCCATAAGCGTGGATGAGGACATGGCGACGCCTCAGACAATGGACGCGGGGAGGAGATGGGACTAAGCGAAAGAGTAGGCTGCTTAGCACTGGAAAATAGTGCGGTGTGCTCTGATGACACGAAGGCGGACCAGAAACCTCAGCAGCAGAAAGGGATGGAAGAGCGCGCGGTATGAGGCGGAGGGGAATTTCGGGCAAGTAGTTGGTGCGATTCGGGGTTGGCACGGGGGAGGTCCGGCGCGCGGGGGGACGGCAGTGGCCGCGCCTGGGGCGACACATGAAAGAGTGGGCGTAATTGCCAATCGCGAAGCGGGGGCTGCGGTGGCCGGTGGGTCCTTCGGGCGGCCGGCCGGCGGCGCGCACGCTCCGCCGCACAACTTGATTAACTACATCTCAAGACCAGGCAGCCGGCCGGACCGCGCCCGCGCCCCCGTCCCTGCGTCCGCGCTAAATAGGATGTCCTCCGCGCCGCACCTCCGTCTGCCCCGACTCACTTCTCCCAATTATGCGACGGCTGGACGAGACGCTACGTAACCCCCCACCCTCCCTGGCCTACACTGCCTGCAGGCAAGGAACGCTCGCACACTCCCTCTGCTTCTCAAAGCACAAACGACGTAACTAGTGGTACGTTGTTGTGAAAGCTGATCACTTGTTGAAATACACATTCCAAATACTACGAGGACAATTCTTTCCTTTCTTTCCCATTGCGCTACAGCCAGATTAGAACCTTGAACTCGCATATGCGAACTTGCTGGATTTTCTAAGAGTAGTTCTTTCTTGTATTCGAGTCTTTCGAGACCATGGGGAATGTAACTTACGGGAACGGGCCATCAGCCAATCACCCTACACACTGGAGTGGCGCCATGCTGAATGGGGGAAGACCCTGCGTGGTCTATGGGGCCTTTGTTAAAGGTACTGCTAAAGCATCCGTCTACAACCCATTGGAGTGAATTAGAGAAACGACAGATCAGACTAGTTTCGACAATTCCCATCCAGAAAGTGATAGGCTTGTCTCAGTTCTTTAGCTGGTGTCATTTACCTGTCAACGACAAGACTTCAAGCCAAGACCTCTTGGTCTACGAAGTTTCAATAAGGAACTCGCAACCATACCGGATTGCACTCGATAATAAAATAGATAAAAGTTCGAATGATTTGCAATTAAGATTATACTTTGCGGGAGAATACTTCTGATAATATTAGATGCTTTCGGAAATTGAAAGAAGATGTTTTAGTCTTAGTTTCGGCGGTTCTCACCGTTGAAAACCTTATGGTAGAATAATGAGTTGTTACGGAATTTCAGAGCACACACTTTCTGTGCACACCTTGCGACTTCAATTCGCTGTTGCTTCAATTGGTTTTGAGAAACAATTAGTTCTTGCCCACGGAAAAGAACAAAGGTATTGGAAATCTAAACGCACATAACCCTTAAAAACTAAGAACGTGGTTTCTACATGCACATCTTCCCTTCGACGTACAACCCGTCGAAAATGAGATGGTCACTTAAGAAAATCTTAATTCTCAGCAACAATTTCGTTGTATCAATCGACAATTCCCCTCGGGTAAATTATAAGGTAAAATAAATTTTTCTGAAGCCAATTTATCAGCACTCTACACTCGTAATTCATAATTTATTTTATTCGTAACGCCAGTTAGCGCAAATAAAGGCAAGTAGCTACTTCAAAGAAAATGTTTGCCTGCTTTTCTCAACATCATATTTAAGGAGCTTATCAGGGAGCCCATCTAGAGGTCTTATATCAAAAGCACATATTTCGTTGAGAGAAGCAATTTACCTTTATTTTCCATTTGCTTTATGTTATTTGATTTCCCTGTATTTTGTGTTGCTGGTTTTTTTCACCGAAATTTGTCACCCTACTACTGTTACGCAGGTTAGAGGTCGTTAGGTCTAACGATATTAGGTCTAATGACAAAGGTCTAATTTTTAGTCTAATGTGAGGAGGTCTATGAAAACACGTCAACTGAAAATTTAGTCTAATTTTGAAAAATGTCTAATAATAATTTGTGCAATTGTCAAAAAGTCTAGTAAACTTAATCTATCGGACACGAATGTCGAATCTACAATGCTGTAAAAGATATATAACAAAATGTAGTTCACATATCATTACGTCAGTATGTTATAGTCTGAAATGAAATCACAATAGGAATGATACAATTTAATTCAAGAAGTACGTAATGTGCATAAAATGACACATTTGTTAAAATATTCAGTCTGTGGCTCACAGATCGAAGTCGATATCACCACGAACTTTATAATTTTGGTAATTTGCTACCATTATTGAAAATTTTGAACATTTAATTGACATGGTTAAAATATAGACTTTTGGTTCTCAGGCGTTTAAAAACGAAGAAATAGAAACTTTGCAATTACATCTTTGTATATCTAACAGACCTTCGGTGTTTATGTCTATTATACCTTATTAATTGAACCTTCTAACTGTAGACCTCTTTTGGTATTGGTTCTTCTGTCGTAGACCTGAAGTCGCAGTAGACCTGGTTCGCAATAGACGTCCTGTTCCCGAGGCCTAACGAGTATTAAGACCTTTTGTCCGTAGACCTAACGACCTGAAACTGTTACGCAAATTCGCTAATCAACAACAACAAAACTAAAGTAAACTTGCTTAAAGTAAGGAAGTTGCAAGAATAATCATTATACAATTTCATCATTCCTGACGAGAAAAGTTTTGTATAATAATAATAATTTCTTAACTTATATTTTAAAAATTATTTATATTATTTTTCGAAAGACATTTTTGAATAAATGCCCAAATTTCTGAAAACTGAGATTCAATGATGTGGCTAGATTTTTCTTGAGGGAAAACTCGATAGATGATTCCACACTGAACTTGCAAGATTAAATCAACGGATTTTTACGTAATATTTCGCGAAATTCTGCTCTAAACTCTGTAACATGTCTAATTGAAATGTGAAAGACGTTGATACCAATAATATCTTGAATATTATTTATAAAAATGTAAATTTTTAACTGCAAAAAGATTACTATGAACTCTGATCGCACAGCATTAAGCTTCATACTGGAAACCCCTAAATCGTGCATTTCATCTTACAGGACAAGTACTGCCTGGGTAACGCTAAGTATTTATTAACGAACAATAAGCCTCATGCATTACATTTATAACGAGTATCCAGAAAGGTCTCAATTTGTAGATTACGACCTAAGAAGCAACTCTGGAGACTGATAATCGGGTTTTAACGGCTTAGAACGCAGCGTTTTAGATATCTAAATGACCTAACGTGTGTTGCAGACTTCAACTGCCCCTGCTGATTTCTTTATAGCATTATCTATAAAGCAAAATCGGCCAAATACGCACTAACATATTAATCTTCATAGCATACAATTTGAACCTAATGTTAAGAAATTTCACTTAGCTAGGCCCTGAAGTAACAACAAAACAACAAATAGAAATCCATTCTCTATTTTTAACACTAGATGAATGGTAGTAGCTATAATGGTCCACCCATGGCATCATTTTCCACCGCAGAAACTTTGTTATTATTGTGGGACGTGACGTGTAATAAGGAGATTTCTGTTCTTTAAGAAAGTCGATTTTTGTAATTTATGTAAGTTTTATAGTTCTGCCATTCTTGAGTGACAAGATCAGTTATTTTTCTGGGCCTGTAACTCATTCGGTTTTGAAAAAACGAGGTAAATTAATTAAATTATCAGAAAACACACAGTGTTGGTGGAATGAGAAAAGATATTCCAAGTAACTAACGGCCAGATTCCTAAATATCGTATATACAAAAGTTTCAGAATTCCTGAAATCTTATTATTGATTTAGTGGATATGGATAAAGCATTGCTATTAACTATAAAAAAAGTTTACAAATAAAACAAATTAATTTCACTACACTGCTATATATATATATATATATATATATATATATATATATATATATATATATATATATACACACACATACATATATACTTGTGTGTGTATGCATCGTTTATATGGTTTTAATTTCAACTGACTTATAATCCCATTTTAAATGCATACTAACGTCTACTGCTTTCTTGTCTTTTGATGGAACAGTAGGTACAATGTATACGAATTAAATTTGTAAAAAGCTTCCGAAAAGCTTGCATTTGATATTTGAATATTTTGCCGTGTAACATTGCTCTCTTTTGGCTTCGATTCCACCATTAGTAGAGCGCGAAGTCAGCTATCTAGCGGGGAGTCTATACATCATTGGGTTCCGCCTCCGTCCGACACGAAGCAGCCATTCCGGAAAGCGTAGTTGCAGAAGGCGCCGTCGGTCGCGCCACATGTAAGGAAGCGGCATCGGCGGGCTACCTGGCTCCTGCGAAGAACCTTCAGCCACGCAGGGTTTCTAATTCGAGACTGCGATAAGCGCGAAACGGTGCAACGAGAATCCGACTTATACAACTTTATAGCTCTCTGACTTCCTCTGCACTATTTCCGGAGTTCCGATTTCCGATGTTGACGCAGCAATGTAACTTGACAGCTAAGTCAAGAGTAATGTAAATCTACTCAGTGTCATGCCAAAAGAATGAACGGGCCTCCTGAATTGGTGACCGCCCTAAAAAATACCAGTGACAAATCAACATTATCTTCAAGCTTTTTAAAGAATATTTTTCTGAAAAAGGGTAAAAAGCAGTCTCATTTGAAAGATCTGACCGTATAAAACCATAAAAAGTAATTGAAATTCATCTTCCAGAATATTGTTATATTCTTGAACGTTGAGAACACAATATTTTTCAACAAGAATTTTCAAATGAGTAGATTTTTTATATAAAGAGGGCAAGAAGGTTAAATGAAGCCATTTCGTGATTATTCGACCATGTTCATTGCTGAAATGAAGTGAACATAAAATATAGTTGTGTTTGTATAAAAAGAGGAAAATAAAAAATTACAGAACGTTATCAGAATACACACTTCAAGAACTGAACAAGTGCAATTTGAAGAGCTGAAATTTGCATACATTTTAAAAATATTTTCCCCGACATTTGATTAAATTTCCTGGCATTTTCCTGATTCCGTGACTAGTGACCCCGCTACAATTTACATTTAATGAAATTCACCACATTTTCTCAAACCATTCGCTGTAATCCAGCATTCTAAGATTTACAACACATTCAGGAATATTAATCCTATAAAATCGTAAATTCTAAAAAGAGAAATTCCACAAGAATGCCTCAAAACTCGGTTCAACCGAAGAAGAGAGATGGTCATCTTTTCACGGCATAACGTACCGAGTGAGAAAAACGAAAAAACAAACAAACAAAAAAACACTACAATTTCAGCCTCATCCGGACGACGAGTATACTGAAGAAACGTATTTAAGTTGTTTGGCTGCCAGAAGAGATGTTTGATGAGATGGTTTCGAAACGGAGACGCCCTGAGGAGCCCAGAGTGATAACGGCAGATCCCATCCGAAGTTTGTTTCGAGAAAGAAGACTTTTTGTCTTTTCGTTCACGTTCATTTTTATTGCGGATAAAATTTTACGGTGGAATTTGTGGCTTTTGCCATATCCCAATTCATTCGATATTTCGGCATGATATTATTTGGCAGGTGTTCACCGTCATACTTCTAACTGAAAATGCGGGATCTCCCGTTATTATTCCGAGTGCCTCAATTAATTAGGGAAAACGAAGACCGCTGCATACCTACGCCACAACGAACTTACATTCCCGCCTGCCACCCCCAATCGCATTTTCTCTTCACCAAGGGCAGCGCCCGCGTTTCGCCTTGGCCTCACGCGACGGCCAAAAGGTCGCGCGCCCGAGCGACGCGCCGGTGAAGTTGCACGCGCATTAACGCACGACCGCTCATCGAGCGGCGTGCGTTGACGCGTTATTTACCGATCGCATTTGGACGGGGGCGGGGCGGGGCGGGGCGGGACGGGGCGGGGGTCTCCGCACGCGTCGCGGGCGTCCTCGCGCCCCGCCGCCGCCGCCACCCGCCCGCGCACACGCCCACCCGCCGGCCCGCTGGCGGGGCTTTGTTCGCGTGTAATTAGGGGCGGGTGCGGCCCATTGTGCTGCCGTCACCCTTGTCAGCGCCTGCTGCGCTCGCGCCGGCGCTCCGCCGCCCCGTCGCTGCTCCCGCGCCGCCGCCCCCGCTGTGCCGCGTGACGCGCCCTTAATGGGGGTCAAACACACGCCCACGTGCTTTTATGATTTTTCCTTCGTGCTCCCTTCTGCCCGGCCCCCGGCGCGCGCGCGCGCTTTCCTAATAACGTCGAATTCGGGATCGCTTTAATGGAACGCTGTTCACTTCCCATCGGCACGGGGTGCGACGGGAAGCCTGCGGTTCGGGCCCGGCCCGGCCCGCCGTTGCCTAATAAAGGCGCGTACGCCGCCAAAGTCCTTGATTTACTCCTT
Source organism: Acheta domesticus (assembly GCA_031308135.1). Lineage (NCBI taxonomy): Eukaryota > Metazoa > Arthropoda > Insecta > Orthoptera > Gryllidae > Acheta > Acheta domesticus. The sequence continues at coordinate 93,832,130 of JAHLJT010009419.1, forward strand.
CGGCCGCAGATTGTGCCCGTGGTTCTCTGTTCTTGTAATGCCATTTTCTGGCGATACTTTTTTGAACCCGAGTTGTCCCCACAATTTGTAACTCAATTCCGCAGAGTCAGAAAATGAAAAACCGCACATCTCTTCGCTAGCAAACGTTCCTGTGTCGATATTACGAACAAAACACATGTCTAACTCGTTAGATACACTTAAAATCTTATTACTATACTTATTTTATTATAATTTCTGCCGCACAGAACGTAAAGCATATTAATCGTTTATAACCCGAAATATTGCTTGTTAATGAGCACACTATTGCTTTGCTAACTAGCAAGGGAAAGAGTGATCTCCATGCTGGGCAACAAGGTGAATGACTTTTCGTGCACATCAACCTCACACACATCTGCATCCTGGCATCATCCTGCTGAAAGACAAAGTGAAGAATCAGTACGTAGCCCATTATTCGCGTAGTTGAAAATGAAACTTTTCACAATCCCTTAAAACAATATTGGGCCAAGCGATTGCCGCCTTTTAGGATACAGAGGTGGTTAGGATTGCATGTGGAATGTCAGCGATTCGCCAAGGACAGTTTATTAAAGAAAGTGTCATATCACAGGGTTCCTTGATGGCATGTAAAGTTCATATCTTTGCTTGCTTTTTCTGTAGATTTAATTTTGCCCACAGAAGCCAAACGTCTTCCAATTCACATGACGTGTGCAACCGATTTTGGCATCCCAAATGTCGATCGTTTCGGCCGGGGATTGAACCCGGGGGGAGGGAGCCCTCACGCATCGTATCCGATTTCAGCCATTGTGTTTCAGGTGAGTTTGCGTCACAATGTTAACGGGATTTTGGAATGTTTTTCGACACTTCTTGCTCTCCCTTCAACATGGCGACCTGCGACTAGTCAGGCTTTTCAAAGTGCCCGCGTTGTAGTCGCATGGTTCGTATCACATATAGGTGCTTCACAGAACGAGTAAAAACAGGTGCGCCCGAATAACCCACCCATATCTTTCCACCATGATTGAACCTGTGAACTTGAGAACAACGCGGTACCGGTTCTGTCACCGCGACCGATGACAGCCATGATTACACGTAAGTTCATAAGTAATGATTTTCACACACAAACTATTGAATATGTAACAATATTTTGTCTGTATATTCTACATTTTATTTGATAATTCCTAATAATTTATGCTAAATTATCAAAACTTAATGACCCAAATTATTAAATTTCTTACGATACAATTTCTCCCGAGACTATCGTCAAATTTGAACAATTGAGGCAAATAAGAGGTTTTCATGTGTATTATTACTTTTGGTTCAAGGCATGCTACCAAAAAAACCTTTTTTGACAGAACATTTCCACAAGCAATAACACTGCTCAAAAAACAAAAACAACAACTTTTTTCACTTGCCCACGATTTTGCAACGAATTTACAGTAAATAGGGTATGCTGAATCCAGATATATCATTAGTTTCCCTGAATTGGCTCTAGTTTTTGTGCTATGAACATTGAATGAATGATACTATCACAAAACTCACAGCATCTAATGCAAATATCTATCTTTATACAAACACTGTTTTTTTCATTTTAAACATTGAATATCGCACTATTTTCAGGATACTTTAATTGAGCTTCATTTTATTAATACATTTTCTTTTGTTACAAAACAATGAGTTCTTCAGGAAGACCTTGTTTGAACAAGTTTAATGTATTTGACTACATCTGTGCAGAATTTACGCTACAAAAACAGAAAAGAAATATTGTAAACTTTGTAGAAAATTATACGGAACATATTTTGGTATAAAACTGGGTGATCAAGATAAGTTGTGGGCTCCTGATGTGGTATGCAAAACGTGTGTGGAATGTCTCCATCAGTGGAAAACTGAAGAGTTTAAAATTTGGTGTACTGATGGAATGGCGAGAGCCCTAAAATCATGATGATTGTTATTTTATTCTGTAAACGTAAAAGCGTTTCATCATAAAACGTAAAACAACAAGAAGTAGAACAGGGAATACCCTGATTTAGAATCAGCAAAGCGACCTGTGCTACATGGACTTGATGTTCACCACACTCACTGGACGTCCTGTGTCTGATTTGAGGATACACAGATTCTGGGGTGCAATTCAAGAGTTAGCAATGGCAGTGAATACAATGGAAGTGTTGTTACAAAAGAGAACTTCTCTCAAGACAAGCTTAGTGATTTAATATGTGTAACTCAGTTTGTCCAAACAAAGCAGCTGAACTTTTAGCATCCTGACTAAAAGAAAATAAATGTCTGATACTGGAAGCGAAAATACCACTTTGTGTGTTGTTGGTACAGGCTTTGTCATATTTGTCAAGAACTTTTTGGGTAATCATAAAACTGGTGCCAGACTTCCTTTTAAACTTTCAAAATTTGGGTGCAACTATGCGCATTATGGAACACTATCTCCATAACCATCTGGACAAATCTCTAGAAAATTTTGGCAATATGTGTGAGGAACAAAGCAAGCAGTTCCATCAAGAAATAACGGTAATGGAAGTTACATATCAGGGCAGATGGGATAGGCACAATGGCAGACTACTACTGGAACCATCAACATGATTGCCCTGATATGCCGCATTAAAGGATATCATACAATGTTTTGTGATTCTTTGCAGGCTGTAAATATAAATATATATACTAAATTAATATTAAATATTTCAAGAGTTTAATTTTGTATAAATAGGCATATCTGGTTACATTTAGTTCAAGTTCTATGCAATTTACGAATAGCCTGTACTCAATAAAATAAAATAATATGTTTCAATGCGATTTTCATTATCTCAAAAACTAGAGCCAATCTACCCAAACCAATTTGGAATCTGTGCATTAAACATACCCTAAAATGGCTTTAAATTGTTTGGCAAGAAAATGAGTGTTGACCAGTGTAATTAAAAACGACCAGGTTGTTATAAATTGTGCTCATGATTCCGACGACGAGCAGTACAATTCGGTAGTTTTCGCGGCACACAATTCGGTTTCGCAGTTTGAGTGAATGGGGTTAGAATCGGAGGCAATCGCTCGTGCACGTTTGTGCAGGAAGTTGCTGCCGCGTCCAACTCGCACGCTTCGCAACTCGAGACATGTGGAAGGCAGAGGGATTAAATATCACTGGTCTCAAAAAACGCGTGCTAGATTAGAACAACGCTGGTGATTCCGGAAAAGCTGCAGGAGTTTAATTGTAAAGGCCCACTCGGGTTCAACTAAATCCATTGTCAATTAGTAAAATTAACCACAAATACAGATTAATTACGAAGATAATGTCGTTGAACAAAGTTGAAAGTATACCATAACTAGTGGTGCTACAGAACGGCACACAATTTCCCGTATTAGTTTTCTATTTTCTTTGGTCTCGGCTAGCTACTCGGACTTGCCTCATTCTCTTGCCAGCTGTAATTTATCCCCGCCTAAAGTACATGTTTTTTGACATTTTATTAACTTTTCGGTGTGCTAATAGTAGAACAGAATTATTATTTTAAGAATATTAAAAAACAGTAAAATCCGGTCCTAAATGGCAATTTTCTTTGAAAAATTTGGAGCCGTTTTTAAGAAAATTGCGTTTAAGCGCTACTAAAAATGCGAAATTTGAAGCTCTTTTTCGCAAAAATTGTTGAGTTATTGAAAACCTTCATTTGAAGCACTTATACTCACAAATACAATAATGTTTACAAATCGCGGGAAATGTGCATATTAACGGTGTGATCTTTCAAACAAAGTTCATTTGTGTACTTTTGAAAAAAAGAAAAAAAAAAACCTCAATATGAACTTTACGTCTTATTAAAGAGTGCAATTAGTACTATCCGTTCCACCAGTATGAAGTAAAAAATTGGAGCCCCTTTGAGAAAATAGCATTTGAGCGTTTCTGAAAATGCGAAATTATGAGCAAACTTTCCTTGACTTTTTTAAAGCACATGTACACATAAATATGATAATGTGAACAAATCGCCGCTAATGTAGATATTAACGACGTGAGAGAAGTCAAATAATTTTTTTTTGAAAAAACAAAAGATCCGACATGACGTTTATATCTCATAGAGTACATTAGGCACTATCCTACCAAAACTTTAAAGAAAAAATTTGGAGCCGTTTTTGATAAAATAATGTTTTTGAATTTTTTAAAAAATTGAGCATTTTTCGCGCAATATTGTGCGAAAACTATTAATTTTTTCAAAAAAAAAAATGTACATGACCTTAAAGAAAGAACTCACTTTGGATAACAAATTTTATTGGAACGAAAAATCTGTATCTTCAATTTTGTACTTGAAAGACGACGCTAAAAAATTCAAACTTTTGCAATTTTTGAAAATTTAGAGTTAACCGTGAAAATCGGACCTAAGCCACCTTGATAAGTGTATTTTATTCTATTCTTACAAGAAATTTAAAGAAAAACTTTGGAGCCGTTTTTGAGAAAATTTTGAAAAAGTCCGGGGGGGCTTCATGTAAAGTACCCCCAAATTTAAAAGATTTTTTTTCAAAATTTCAATGCTTCGACTAGCCAGATGGACAGGGGTTTCTTAAATTTGAAAAAACAAACGAACGAACGGACGGACGGACCTTTTGCTTTCAATTGGTTTTTCAGTATCAAAGACCCACAAAACAGGAATTCAGGCTACATCACGTGTTAGGGGATTTTTTTCCTTAATAGAGAAACTGGATTTATCCACTTTTTCGTTATCAGGACACGGCAAAGAATTTTTTTCTGCCGAAAATTCCCAGTTTTCCGCGCAGCATTATGTAACACTTCGTATATACGTATGTATACGGGAAAGTAAAACGGATAGGACAACTCTAGACAGACATAACATTGAGCTCCCTGCAGCCCAGTCCTTTGGCCTAAAAAAGACCTTCAGTACTAAATACAGGGTATCACACATTTTCTTATTTTATTCGCTTTATTCGTTGTTTTAAACAACATATTAAAAATAGGCAATGATCAAACAAATTATTTAAAGTCAAAGGTCACAAAAAAAACGTTTCTAGGGCTCAGAGGTTGATTGAGGTGATTACAAAAAATAATTTTTTTGTAAATTGATTGATTACAAAAAAGATTTTTTTTTGTAAATATCTACAAAAATGGTTCTGTTCATTTTTCACCTATGACAAACTGTTGTAACTGCAAATAAGCGGCAATGTTTCCAAACAAGACATATGCTCCGTTCCATATATGATAGCTTTTACTCGTATATAGAATAAGTGAATGGACATATTTAGGATGTGTGTGTGTCATAGTATAATACATATACTAGGCTTTATTCTGTATGGCCTATACATGGAGCATGTGAATATTTAATGTTCAGTAATTATAATATAGTATATTTAAATATTAATATTCGCTATACGTCAAGGATGGAGTAGTTTACATAAAACAAACACAGTTCCCTGAAATGAAACAAACAATGACCTTGATAAATAGGTGAAGAAAGTAGGTGAAAAATGAAAAGAACTATTTTTGTAGATATTTACATAAACTCTTTTTTGTAATCACTCAATTAACCTCCAAGCCCTAGAATTATCGGTAATGAAGAAATAAATTGCCATAATTCTCGTGATATTGGTCTCCAATCATTAAATAAGATATTTGGACAAAAAAATATAATAATATTAAATTGAAACGATCTCACAAGGTTCTTCCACTTTTATCTATGAACAGTTTTGTAGAAGTTCATGATTGCAAAGGTGCCATAGATCCATTATTACTCTTTCAAAGAATCAATGTTAATAAAAAATTCAATGAACATTTTAGTGACTACTTACATTATGAAATGAGTTTATAGCCCACCTCACTCTTTGACAATTCTGGTATGTGCAAAACAAGAAAATCTGCACTATATCAATGCCTTCAACTTGTGAATGTTGAAATAGTTCCTGACATTTCCTGACACAATACAGATGTCATTAAGGGTGGATTTCTCCTTCATCGAGTTATATGGCAGCAACACGATACATTTCTCTACATTACAAACAAATATTATGTACCTATATTCAACAATACTTCAGAGCTAACGTCAGTGCCGTGTTCGATGGGTATAACGCCAATAATAAAAAGGCATTGGAACAGTCACAATGAACCGGCACAATTTCTGGATGTCTCGAAATTCTATTCGATGAAAATATGGAAGTATCAGTTTCTCAAAATGAGTTCTAACAAACAAAAATTAATTTCAATGCTAATGTACACATTTAAAAACATCAACATCGTGACAAAACAAGCTCGTGATGATGCAGATATGTTGATTATTGAAACTGCATTGGAAGAATCAATCATTAACAATACAGTCATAGTAGGCGATGAGTTTGATCTTTTGGTTCTTCTTATAGGCCGTAGTCATTTACAGCAAAATTATTTATTACGAAACCAGACAAAGGAAAGGTGAAGACACAATTTTATAATTCTTCAAGCTTTTACAAATATCCTCATTGTAAACAACACATTTTATTGCTACATGCAATAATCAGATGCGATATTGCTTCTGCTCTATTCAAAAAAACCTAATACATAAAATTGTTTGAAAATCGTCCTTATTTGTATAAAGCTGCCAAAGTTTTTGAAGAAGAAAATGGTTCTCAACAACTTATATTTGAGAATGGAGTGAAGATCATTTTAGAAATTCATGGAGCTTCTACGTTGGAAATATCTCTTGACAATTACCTCTATTTAAGTTTTGCGAAGTTGACATGATTCAATACTGCTGTAAAATTACCATCGCTTCCACCTACAACTGTAGCAACTCAACAACATTTGCACTGTGTATATTATCAGATCCAAATGTGGCTGGGAAGAGAAATAGATCCACAACATTGGGGTTGGATCTTCAATAACAATTTTTTGGAGCCCACTGAAACATTGTTACCACCTGTGCCAGATAGTATTCTTTTTTTTTCTTCTTTCTTTTTTTCTTTTTTCTTTCTTTTTTTTTTCTTCTTCTTCTTCTTTTTCTTTTCCCCCCTTTTTTCCCCCGTACAAAAGGATGCAGTACAAATTATGGATGCAGAAAAATTCGTTTTTATATTTGGTCAAAAAACAGTAAAACATGTATAACATACAGGGAGGAGATTATCTGCGCACACTTTCTTTATTTTGCCCCATTGTATGCAGCCATTGTCATGGACAATTGTGTTTTAATACAATGCCTGAAGCTGTTGCTGTTGATGCTTTTGATAACTTTTCTACTGACAATGATAAATATAATATTGCGAGTACTGTACACCATTGGGCGTCTCTTGCATCCCAGTTTCCATTTTAGTCTATCACAGCAGTCTTCTGCAGTTCATCCTCTTCTGTTCATTGCCTTCCCTACTACTTCCTTCCATGTACTTCTGGGTCTTCCTTGTCTTCTGTGTGATGTTGGTGTCCAATTCCAGAGCTTTAGAGGCCATCGTTCTTCACCTATTCTGTTTAAATGACCATACCATTTGAGCCTTTTAATTTTAATGGTATCAATAATGTTGAAACTCACTTCTGCTTTTCTTCTAATTTCTTCGTTTCTTACTTTGTCCAACAATGTCAATCCACAGTTACTACGCCAATAGTCCATTTCCATTGCTGTAAGTTTATTCTCGTTACCTTCAGATATTTCTCAAACTTCAGACCCATATGTGGCAATACTCTCTAAGATAATCTTATTCAATCTTCTTTTAACATTCTTCCTAAGAGTTTGTTTTCGTATTAAAGGATGTAATTACCTTACAGCTACTTTCCCTTTTGATATTCTACTCTGAATATCTTGTGTACTACCCCCATTTGCTGCTATTTGAGTACCTAGATGGATAACATTCTGGCAGGATTTCAATTCTGGTCCATTGGGTATACAGAGTCTTAGCTTATCCTCCTACAACCAGATATTCTGTTTTATTAAAATTTATTTCCAGCCCCCAATTTAAGTACTCTTCATGAAGTTTTTGCAACATACACAAAACATCATCTTCGTCCTCAGCAAAGATAACTTGATCGTCTACATAATTAAGAGAATAGAGCATGGAATAGTCACTTAACACTCAGATTGCAACATTTTCTTCTACAGTTTTTTAAAGCTCTGACGATGATGATTTAATTCCAATGATTAATTTCAGAAACAAATATGAGCAAAGATGATAACTAAGATGCAGACGTCCTAGAACCCAACAATGAAACACAGTTCATGAAATTAATGAAGACGAGAACGAAACATTTTTTTATAGTACATAACATTTTTATTATATATTGCCATATTGACTAGGCTTGTGGGGTCATCATGTAAAAAAACGTACTTTGTATTCTACCTCAATGGTGGTATGGAAATGGATTTAGCTAGATGAAATGGAGCATACATACGCCTTGTACAGAAATTTGCCGTTTGTTTACGTTAAAACTGTTTGTCATATGTGAAAAATGAATAGAACCATTTTTGTAGATAATTTATAAACTTTCTTTTTTGTAATCACCTCAATCAACCTCCCAGCCCTAGAAAACTAGATTTTTGCAAACAACTGATTTTTGTAACCTTGACCTTAAATAATTTTTTTGGACAGGGCCGCTGTTGTTGCCTACTTTTAATATATTGTTTAAAACAATAAAACAATAAAAATCTTTGATAACATTTTTTTAGAACTAAAAACCTGTAATGACTGGGCTACTGATCCCTCGGCAGAGATATGGGCGGGCAGCATGCTCTGCGACTTCTGACAACACAGAGGACTTTAACTTTCGAATACATACACTGTTGGATTCCCAAATCACAGCATTTCTAAACAATAAGTAATAAGGGACCATCCATAAAATATGTGCTGCCTTTAGGTGGGGAATGAATCTCACCTAATCTTAGGTGGTGGAGAGGGAGGTCTCGGCAAATATCACTGTTTTTTTTCACTAAAAACTGTTCTAAATTGTGAGAAAACCGAGACAAGTAAAGTAAAACACGTTTATTTACTAAAATATGGTTAAATCTCACACAATAATTATGTGAATGCTACAATAAGTAGCACAGTATTCTGAGTAAAAGAATCTAACTAAAGCATGCCCTATGATCACTACTTCCCAAGTGTACGTGGTACTCTAAAAAAGAGATGCTGCAATACATGCAGAAAACACTTTTCATCCATCACAAGAGCTGCAGAGCACTGATGTGTGGTCCACAGTGCACCAGCTGCACCAGCAAGCAAAGTGTGACCCTCACAGATAGTATTACATCGAGCTACTGAACTTCTTTGTCCAAGAGAGAACGGTTTAGAGTGGTTGAATTACAGCGATTTGAAGGAGCATATGAATTTAAGAAAATCATAAGGACATGTTGGTTCCAGGAGTCACTCTTGAGAACACAAGTGAGTCCCCGTGGACTAAATTACAATGAATTATTGCACTGTTTTAGAAGTGCAATAACATTCGTTGTAATTCCGTCATTCTATTTTCTAAACTAGTCATATCTAGTCTTAAATGTAATTAAGCAAATTATGCTTTTAAATAAATCCCAATGCAATCAATCACAAATTAACTAATTTACATTAAAAATATGCATTTTGAAAAATTACACACGAGATTAGATGGAGAGACGGGGGAGGGGGGTGTCCAGTCAAATCTCACAACATCTTACCAAGGGGGAAGGGGGAGTAAAAAAATAGTCAAAATTGCCTCATGGAATTTATGGTCTGCCCCTAACAGAGGAGCTAAATTAGACTCCTTCATGAGACAGCTGGGCAACAACCGCAGACAGCCCCAAATTTCACCTGGCGGACCCCTTTAGAGTCTCCCTCAAATTGTTTCGCAGTAGTGGTGTATATTGCTTTCACGCCCTGGGCTTCTGCTGACTTTAGAAATAAACTTTGACTACAAAGCTATACATAATCTTCGATTATATAGTTTTTCTAGTTGTACTATTTTGTTATACAATATTATATAAACATAAATAAGTATAATTATAAATTAACTTTTATATTTTTTTGTTTGCTTTTTAAAAGTATCTTACCAAATTGGCAAGTTGTCTTTGACATGATCACATATTTAATGTGTTGGAATTAACAGTTAAAACACGCTTAACCCATTACAGCCCATCGTTTGACATATCAAACATTTAGTCACACTATAATTACTTAATTACTAGTCATACATAAAATGTTTTGATTTTAATTGTTGATATATACAATAGTTAATTATAGATGTATTTTGAATTATGTAACAGCGGAATCACAAATTATTTTTAATCGAATGCGATTGGGATTGATAATATTGTAGTGTCGGGCTACTTTCAGATTGTTACCAACGTCAGTAACGTAATTCATTTATATTTTATCTGAATTTAATCTGATTGTTTCTTTTTGTGTTTGATACTCTTACCAGATATATTATCTTAAAATGCAGAACAAGGTTTACATAATTGTTTGACTTATCTGAGTTGGAGAGTTGTAGAAAAGTGGATGTTTGATACATCAAACGCTGGGCTCTAATGTTAATTTCAGCCAATATTGGAAGAAAGACACAGAACAACTTCTCCAATGGATAAATGAAGTAGTAGATGATGAACTGGAATTGTGTTCAAATATAGAAGCTGCCGATGAAGTTGAGGTGGTATTGAAGGCTCCTATTAATGGTGCTGTTAGTGACCATGATGATGATGAAACATTTACTTTTATGGACCTGTATCGTGGGATTTTAGGCCAAGAAAGTGACATTAGATTAGTGGCAACAGGACAAGCCAATGCTAAAAGAGCAAAATACACACAATATGATCCCACTTTGAGAGTTCATGGTTCAGAATAAATCACTTAAATCAAAACCACGTACTTCACAAAAAAAATTTTCATAGAACTCTAATTCAGCCATTGTAAATAACCATTCTGTCGACTCAAATTTTAAAAAAATGAGAAAATCTTTATCAAGAAAAAATACTTAAAACTGAATGGGGGGAAGGAACTCATCATATATGAAATTCAACATCTGTGTTGTATTCCAATAATGCCAATTCTTCTGATTTCAAATCAGATGTTTCTCCCTAGGAGCTTTTAAAAAATTCTTTTGTTACAGAAATTATGGAACTCATATGTCGACAAACAGTGCTTTATTTTGCACAGAAACAATTTTTTGTACAATTGTCAGTAGAAGAATTGCATACTTATTTTGCAATTTTTTTAGTTTTCAGATATCCAACATATCATCATTGTCTATTTTGGATATCAAAACAAGATACGCATAACTTACTCATTTCAAATGCAATGTCTACAAACAAATTTGACACTGTTCTTAGATTCCTTCACTTCAGTAACAACTCTGAAATAGTCAAAATGGATAGAGTATAGGCCGTTTATTGGTCATCTCAACAAGAAGTTCCAACAATATGCCCAACCACTTCCATCACTCTATTCATTGGATGAAGCCCTGGAACCACAATATTGCCATTATTCAATGAAGCAATTAGTTCGTGGAAACTCTGTGGGTTTTGGATTTAAATGTTGGTGACTTGCTATCATGACGGGTATCTTCTGAAATTTAATCCATAGATGCCCCAAAACTACCGAATTCAGGCAGAATCATTGGGATCATCAACTGTGCAAAGATTTTGCATCGGATTACTTCCTTCCTTAGCTGTGTTTTTTGACAAATTTTTCAACTCTTTCGCCGCTTTTCAATACAATGTTCGATCACAATATGTATGTAATAAGAACAATTCAAACTGAAAGAACTGGACATGAAACACTCAAAGTCTTGCCAAGCAGACAACAGGTTCTTTTCAGGTTCTTCAAGCAAAAGACAAGAAAGTAACACTCATGAATTGGCAAAATAATAAACAAGTGACTATGGGCATCAGTGTACAAGACGAACGTTCAGTTTTGGAAGGTCGTAAATGCATGTTCATTGATCTTTTTGAGCATTATTAACTGCAGACCACAATTATTTTGAGTAACAATAATGGTGTGAATGCAATAAGTCTATGCCCAGCTTTTGATATATCAAACACACCAAAAATAGGCCTAAATAAATTGATAATAAGATTTTGATGTTTGATCTACATACTTCAGTATGTAATTATGTCCTAACAAAAATATAACAATTATACGTGATAAAAAAATGCTGTGGGCTGTAATGGGATAATATGATCTATTATGTATATGTATACTCACCACCAAACGTGTATGTCTTTCACAAAAGCGCACAACTAATTTACTCTGTCCATTTACTGCCAACTGCCTCCGAACATGTCTAGATACTGCTCGGGAAATCAGCATCCTGAGCCCTTGGATAGCCCATATCTTACTAATAGGAGGTGGGAGTGAATCACGCAGTGCCAATGCCGATGGATGGTAGGGTTTCTGCAGCATTGCCACCTCTTAAGAAGACATGCGGCACCGACCGAGCAATTTAATACAGATCTCAACAGAACAGATTATACAGAATCTTGAAAAATGTATGTCGCCGAAAGAGAATGTGGCCTATAATTATTTTAAATAATTATTTTTCATTAACAAGTTTAAATTTCATTCGGTCATTTTTTACAAGCTACCTTCAATATTATCTTCAATATTTTCTAGATACCTTGATTAACAATCAATTTATGTTTTGAAATATCCGTCTAGAAATTAATTCTTGAGTGAGCTGCAGAGGGACTTATTGGGGAAGCGTAGCTCCATTTTACAGAGGCAAGGGTGGATCTGAGAGGTGGCCTAGTTGCCAGGTGCCCCATCCCCAATATGTTTTCCTTTTTCATTTTTTAATTCCATGATTGACTGATCAGGTGCAGTAACCCTTAAACTCCTGAGGTCATTGAAGTCCATAACGGATGATCTAATGAGAAGACGGTAATAATGATTAAGTGCCGACGGAGAAATGGTTGAATGTCAAGCAAGGGAAATAAGGGAATCCCTGCCGACAGCTCACTTTGTCCACTACAAATTTCAAAGGAAATGGCGGGGGGAGAAACCCAGACTCCAGCAGTGATAGCCACTAGCCATTGCACTACAAGCCCCCTCTTACTAATGCACAATTCACAAAATTTTATACAATAAAAATGTAACTTTAGTTATTTCTATAACGACAAAGATGATCTACAATAATCGAAAATTAATTTCCCACAAACAAACAAATAAATTATTCGTTCTAGTAGAATCTTGGTATATTTTCAATTATATTACAGGCAAAATACCTCGCTGTCAATGACTGGATTTTCAGCCAACCAGCTGGGCAATAAGACTCATCAATCAAGAATAACTGCACAAAAGAATCTTGGTTTTCAGAAATCTACAAAATACCACTCATGGATTTTGTTCAAAGCAGATCTTTGAAATCTGTTCAATAATATGAATCTTCTACAAAATCACATTTTCAAACTTCAAATAGTATTTATGGAAAATTAATGTCTTTAGGCCTCACAGGATAGGGCCTTGGAGCTGTGTCCAGATATGTGGAACTGATGGCTTTATGTTCAACAGTAAAGTGTTTTCATCAGAGGTTGTAGAGTGGTTCACTCATCAAAACAGCATTTAGCTAACCTCATCCTCTACATAATTATTCATCTTCCATTATCATTCCTCTCTCACTATTTCTACTAAAACTTACAACTACCATACAGAAGAAGTCAAAAGCAAATCACCACAGTAATGACTAGGGCCCGGATTTTAATGACATAAAATTAAGCAAAATATGCAAGCATTTATGACCTAAAACATGTATAAATATGACCTTAAAAAATAAAATATGACTTTATGTAAGTTTATTTTTTTGAAATTCCTGTTTATATTTTAGGTATAACATAAATACAAAATTCACTCAAGAACAGATTATCAGTGTAGTACTTAAGTTTTACAGACTTTGGAACTAACTAGCATTTATAAGAAATTACTTGTGTCTGTAAAACAAATCAAGTACAGTACAATAAAACACGTCAAACAAAATATCTTGCTTTACTACTGCATACTTCTTGTTTAATGTTTTCCAATTTCCTTTCAGTCTTACATTTCCAGAGAGTTGCACTGGATCACAAAGTGATAGTTACAGTATACCAGTTACGAAGAAATTACTTGTGTCTGTAAAACAAATCAAGTACAGTACAATAAAACACGTCAAACAAAATATCTTGCTTTACTACTGCATACTTCTTGTTTAATGTTTTCCAATTTCCTTTCGGTCTTACATTTCCAGAGAGTTGCACTGGATCACAAAGTGCATTTTCGGGTTTTGCAACCTAAAAGACCTAAGGTTGTTGCTAAGGGTAGTTTTGTATCTGGAAAAGCTCTTCTTCACATCACATGACATAACGGGGGCATATTTGAAGGCGGCGATGTCACTGCAGGGCAGCTTTGGTTAATTTTCTTCAAATGTTGCAGCATTTCCAGCAATTATATCACTAATTTAGCACATTGTAGAATATCCAGTATTTCGCTGAAGAACACTCAACATTTTGTTGTACACTTTTTCAGCCACATGACCACAAGCTCGACCCAACTCACTCTGAACATGTTGCACAATATTCAAAGCGTCACACAATTGACTATCAGCAGCTTCCCGTCTGGTGATGGCTTTTGATACCACTGAAAAGTTGGCGTTATGTATAAAATATCGTTCTATTTTCACAACGCGCAGGAGGCAAGAAAGAAACACAAATTTGCTTCCTATCAGGTGTTCATCGTAGCACTAGGAATGATATGTTTCAAATAATCCTTCATGGGTATAATTGATGAGTTTATTCATGACAATATCACCTGATACACTGTCATGTGAGACACATTTTTAAGCTTTCTATTCTTGTGTCCTCACAAATATGACAAATATATGCATTTAGGGTAAAAGCTGGCCAAAATATGACCTTTCACTAAAAACGGTGTAAATAAGACATTATATGCACAATAAAAATACATTTTTCTATTCGACAATACCTGGATTCGTGCATAAATTGTTTTAAAATTCACCCGAAGGTTCAGAAAAAATATATGACTAGTCATTAAAATCCGGGCCCTAGTAATGACCTGCCCAGGAAAGGGGAGAGCATTAAGGCTTGCAGTCTTGTCCCTCGGCTTTGCTCAGAAATAAGTACGGTATTCATGAATCACTTGATTTGAGATATCATTAACATTCCAGAACATTCTTGTACAGTAAAAATACTCACATGACATCATGGGTGGAACAGCACTGTAGATCCCTGCACCAGCATTTCCTCGCCCAACACCTTGGTGGCTGGAAATAGCAAGAAATTTTCATACACAACTGTAACTCTCATCCACACAAGAGACATTTGAGGAAGAACTTAATGAAGAACTTAATCAATACCCAGGAAATAGGACGCATCATTCAGTTCTTAAAACAAAGTAAATAATAAATTAATTCAAAAAAAATCCTCTTCAGCAAATGCACACAGCCTTCAATACTCCTTGAACCTCTTCTTACAATGAAATATATTTTCTCAGGGGGAAATCAATTGCTCTGAATATAATTTCTCTTTAGAATATAAATTCATCTTTTACAACACACTCCGAAAAATGGAATTTTGTTGATTGTGAATCAAACAACCCAATACTTATCTATACTACTAATTTCCAATGCATGGACAACTTGAAAGAAAATTATGCAGCATTCAGCCATGTGAGAGGTGTCTGGTTTTGTTACATTTGAATGCGAGAGCGCGCGCGCGCGCGCGCGAGAGAGAGAGAGAGCGCGAGAGAGAGCGCGAGAGAGAGCGCGAGAGAACGCGCGAGAGAGAGCGCGAGAGAACGCGCGAGAGAGAGCGCGAGAGAACGCGCGAGAGAGAGCGCGAGAGAGAGCGCGAGAGAACGCGCGAGAGAGAGCGCGAGAGAACGCGCGAGAGAGAGCGCGAGAGAACGCGCGAGAGAGAGCGAGAGAGAGCGAGAGAGAACGCGCGAGAGAGAGCGAGAGAGAACGCGCGAGAGAGAGCGAGAGAGAACGCGCGAGGGAGAGCGAGAGAGAACGCGCGAGAGCGAGAGAGAACGAGCGAGAGCGAGATATATTTGATTGTTGACATGTTGCATAATGGAACAGCAGCATTTTTAAGTCTTGGAATGAACAGTTGTGTTATTGCTGTATTCTTGAAGTCTGCTTTTTTTAAAGCGTTTTTGCTACTAAAAGGCCACTAGTCACAATTCTCAGAACAAATTAATAGGACAAGAATTAAAATAATATTCATTTATTTCCGTGTTATTGATTTTATCTTCTTGTATACTAGCAAATATAGAAAATATATCTGTACGCACCGCGAAGAAAGAGTTAAAATCAAATTTTGCTTCTTTGGGCATAACAAATAACTCATCTCTTTACTGATTATAGTAATTATTACACCTGTTTTGTAATAGTGAGAGTTATTAACACAAGGGCATATTTTCCAAATTTCATTAATTTATTTTATAATTTTGATTTTTAACCTCTGCAAACTTTAGCACTTGAAAGAAGCAAAATTTAACTCAACCCTAGATTTCCTTTGAGGACTGAAGCTCAGGCATAGAGCATGTTGTGTTAAAGCCAATCATGATGTAGTCAATTTTCATTTTAACTTAAAATTTAGTGTATACTGTAATCTTACAATTTTCCTAAAAGTTGTCTCTTAGCCTGCGTTACTCGCGCTGTTAGAATAATCTAACAATTCTGGATTTGTTTCAATAACATTGACATCTTTGAATGCACGGAGATAATACTTGAGCAATGCCTTCCCGCGCAATTCAACTCTGCATCCATTCATCATTCTTATCAGTTCTGCGAAGGGAATGCAATATTAGAAGGTGCTGATTAGCGCAGTGCGGCATCTTAAATATTTTCTCACGTGCAAGCAACCGCTTTATATTTCAATACAATTATCACATCAACTCTTCTGTCACTTATAAACTGATTTTTGTGTCTTGAATCCTTGCGTGACAATCAGAAAAGCTTAGTGTCTCACCTTGATTGTGTTTTTTAAACCTTAAATCAAAAGTAAGATTCGCAGATTTACTATGAATATCATCTGCCATCCCTTCACTGTAGTTTCTGCTACAGTTTTGTTTTCTTTTTAGAGTAATGTTACGACGGGGAGCAACGAAGAGAGAAAAAAAGATGCACATTTTGTCAAAAGAATCAAACCAGGTTCACGCAGCATTGTAGTAATATTTGCTCCAACCACTTTGAAAAGAATCCACAAGACAGCTTTTTGTTTGCAATGAGTGTAGTTCTGAGGAAACTTATTTTAGTTCATAAATGTCCCTATATGTTTCAATATGGTAAACATTTATTGTTTATTGAATTAATTGTATTCTATGATGTATCTTTCTTAAAGAAATTTACTTTACTTAACACTTCACTTCATGGCTGTGATTTTGATTTGAGTGCTTATTATAAGCAAAAATTACGAGCCTACATTTCATCTTTATGCATTATTTCATCTATACAAGCTATAGAAATCAAAAACAAATGTTTGGGAATATTAATGTAAATATTTGATTCAGAATAAAACAATAAATACAACATAAACAGCTGTTAGATAAAATCTAACAAGCGAGTAATGGCGTTACAAAAATATGCGTGAATAACGGAGGGTTAAAAGAGCATGTGAGCATGAAATCCAAATTATTAATTAATTAAACTTCTCTAAATAAAAATTATGACATGGACAAAATTATCAGCAAACTGAAATGTACAAATATTATTGTTGCTGCCATGTTCTGTCACAACCAAAGTTTCATAGATTCCAACATGTCATGTCATATGCTTTGCAAGGGCTGTCTCCCCTGCATATCCATTCTTAATCACGGTTACTCTTATTCTTTATCTTACTCTCCTGACAACAAATATTGGACAACCTTTCTTGTGTGCATAGGTTAATTTCCCACAAATATCTTTTTCTATTTTCCCTACACAAATGACTTATCTGTGCAGATCTCTGTTAAATATGTTCGTTCATAGTTCTAACACACTGTAACACATGCTTTTCTGCCTATTTTGTCCATAAACTAATTTCTGAGTGGCTCCAGCCTTTAATAATGTATAATCTTTTGTTTTCTGACAATTTAACGTTAAATAAATTGTTTTCATCATTACTTATTCAAGTTTGTAAATCTCTAAGTTTGCCCTGTATTGAAGTTTGTAAATTTAATTTCGTAACAAGGGCATTGTGATTATGTAAAATAAATAGATAACAAAATAAGCTGTACTCCTCAAAGTAAATAATGAGAATTCTTGTTCATTTCACAACAAACCTGAGCCTTCAAAACCAGATTTGAAGTACTAATGTGGCAAGTCATTCCTTAATTCTCAAAGTCACTCACCCAAGCATCCTATGGCCAGCTTCACCGAGGCTGGCCCGTTGTGTGGCTGGAGCCATGCCCAACTGAGGCCTCCAGTTGCGATTTTCCTGAACATTCAGATCTCCTGGCTTCAAGACTCTTGGAGGCTCCCTGACACAAAAAAACAGAAATAAATTTTCACACTTGTAATACAAAACAAGAAGGATAAAAGGGAAACAGAGAAGAAATACTAACTAATTTTAATCCGGATATTTATTTCTTTTTACTTTCCCGTATACGTACGTATACACAGAGTGATATACGTAGTATAGGGAAAGTTATGTAATGCTGCGCAAGAGAATGACTGCTAGCGCCTAAATGAATGAATGCTAGCGCCTAAAACATATGTACAATTTCTTCCAAAATGGATGTTCCCCAGTCGATCTGGTTAAGAGTCGAAGCTTTGAGATTTTGGGGGTACTTTACATGAAGCTCCCCAGACATTTTCAAAAGTTTCTCAAAAACGGCTCCAAATTTTTTCTTTAAATATCTTTTTAGAATGGTGTAAAATACACTTATTAAGGTGGCATAGGTCCGATTTTCATGGATAACTACGAATTTTGGAAAATTGCAAAACTTTGAATTTTTTTTGGCATCTTTCTCCAACTACAAAATTGAAAATTGAGATTTTCCCTTAAAAAAAAAGCGAGTTCTTTGTTTTGAAAATTTTAGTAGTTTTCGCTGCAAAATTGCGTGCAATATGTGCAATTTTAAAAAATTACAAAAACAAGATTTTCTCATAAACGGCTTCAAATGTTTTCTTTAAAATTTTGATAGGTATAGTGCCTAATGTATTTTATGAGATGACAAAAACGCCATATTGCTCTATTCTTTTGTTTTTTCAAAAATTGGAAAAATGTAATTTTTTTGACTTGTTTCTCCCGTCGTTAATATTTACATTAGCAGCATTTTTTTTTCACGTTATTATATTTACGAGTACACATGCTTTAAATAATGTCAAGTAAAGTTTCTCGAAAACATAACCATTTTCTGTGAAAAGTAGCTCAAATTCCGCATTTTCAGAAACGCCCACATGCCATTTTCTCATATATGGCTACAAATTTTTTCTTGAAACTTTTGTAATGGATAGAGGAAAGGAAATAGAAATTACACCCAAGGAAATACAAAACTAATACGGGAGCCATTCTGTAGCACCACTAGTTCTAAATTGTTTACTTTCTGTGTTTTTGAATATTTTTTTATTAGATTGAATCTAGATTCAAATTTTTTACTAAAGCACTTTTGCTAATTTCATTTCAATGCATGCATATATATTTTCTTCTCTCTATTAACTATAAAACAAATGCATTTTGAATCATACTTTCAAGTTTTCTCAAATTACAAGGAATGATTAAGATGATGATGACGATGATGATAGTAGTACGAATGGTGATAATAATAATAATGAATGATGATAATAACAACAACAACAACAACAACAACAACAACAATAATAATAATAATAATAATAATAATAATAATAATAATAATATTTAAAAAGTTGAACTTACACTGCACCAGGAAGCCTTGTTGCAGGAAACACGTAACTATCAGGATATTTTGGGTCCCGGAAACTAATACTGAAATTTTAAAAAATATGACATATACAACAAAATCTTTCCACCATATTTTGAAAATTACACACAATATTTTAAGATGATCTTACGTCACTACGCTGTTTTCCGTAACTCCAAGAAGACCTCTTACAGG
Organism: Acheta domesticus; assembly: GCA_031308135.1. Lineage (NCBI taxonomy): Eukaryota > Metazoa > Arthropoda > Insecta > Orthoptera > Gryllidae > Acheta > Acheta domesticus. The sequence continues at coordinate 93,852,080 of JAHLJT010009419.1, forward strand.
TGAATTTAACTTTCTGAAATCATAAAAAGATTAAATTTTTCAGTACAAAGCAAGCAGACAGAAAAAGCTGAAAATTCCAGCAACTTCACATATATGAAATAATAATTTGGGAAAATACATGGTAGAAAGGAATTTTTACATTTCTCTATGCTTTCAAAAATAATTGATTAACTAATTCATTTGAAACATATACCCTTTATAGTATGCATTGAAACAATCAGAAATATTATCCGTCCATTAACTCTTGCTGTTCGACTAGCTGCAAATATAATTGCAGGTCATTTATTATTAACCTTACTGGGAAATACTGGACCTATAATCATAAATTCAGCATTCAGAAGTGTCACCTAACGAAATACAAAAAAGATGGACAGCCAATGGTGACAAATTTTTGTAAAGGCGTAGGCATCAAGTTAAGTGAATATTGCGAAATAATTTATACGAAATAGCACATATACTTACAAAAATTTGGAAAACAAACGGAAACTAAGATGACATGATGCATTAGAGCCATAATTATGGTAGAAGAGATTCAGTTACGAGCACATGGAAAGCAAGCTGGTCATACTAAGAGTTCAGCAGACAGAACATTTAGTTGTCATGAACAGAAGCAGACTCAAGTAGGGATATCCACCTGAGGCACTAGCAAGTAACTATTACATATGAACAGTGTAAATTGTTTAATAATAGATTTAGAACATTAACTTGAATATAATTTCAGCATCAAGAAAAGAAGACTAGAAGGTTACTGGTGGTCAAAGGGATTCTTTGGGGAAAATTCTTCAATTCAGCAACACGAATTACAAGGATATCAACTTCACAAACTGTTAGCGCCACAAACCACATCTCCCAAGACAGTCAAACCATTCTTTGCAAAGAAATTATTACACAATTTTTTAAAATTAAAGTAAAGGCCTTTATTTAACAAAATCCATATTCAATTGATGGCATGCCGAATAATTTATAAAGCAATTATAAAGAAAGACTTGAAAATAACAGTAATAAATAATGTGATTGTGTTATTGAAACAAGAAGGCTGATTTTTATTAATACATAAGATTCCACAGACCAACCATCTTGTGTTTTTCTTAGCAGAACGAATTTTCATTCTGGATGGGACGTTGGCTCATTCAAGTAATATTTAATTATAAAAAAGGTGGAAGTCGGGCAGTAATTGATTAATAAGATAAATATTTCAAGCAGTTATATGTTCAGAATTGCAAATACATTTCATAATGGTTTGTAAATAATAATTGTTTTGATAAAATGCACTGTTTTGAAGATACTCGTAGAAGTGAAAAACTAAAAACAAGGCAAACTTTTTAGGGTATTTGCAAGTTCCTCTGTGAAGCCGACCTTTTTTGAAGTGGTAAATGCCAAATTTGTATTCAGTGCCCTCAAAACATATAGGACAATGGAGAAAAGAACTTCTGTAATTTTTTCCTGGGTGAGATACCTTTTGACTGTACTATGTGTGTTCATCAGATTTTCTGATGAGTTTCCAATTCTGAACTTATAACTGCTTGAAAATATTTATCTTATTTATTAATTACTGTCCAACATCCACCTTCATTATAATTAAATACTAGGGCAGACTTTGTTCTAACCTTCATTTCTCTTTTTCTCCTTCCATCTCCCTTTCTCTTTGTCTCTCCCTCCCTCACCCTGTCCCTGTCTCAGTCTCAGTCTGACAGTCTGTGTGTGTGTCTGAATCTGCCTCTGTCCCTCTCATTCACATTTACTTGCAGATTCTGCACATCTCTGAGCAGGTGAGATAATATTGAGAACCACTGGACCAGCAAAAATTTAATAGAATGTTCATGAAGGTCTCATCCTGAAGATTACGATGTGAGAAACGTTTATTTGAGAACTTTGGCCTCAATCAAGAGGCAATCAAACAATTTGCTTTATAACTACAGCTGGACCTTAGAAAGAGACATTCCTGAGGCATAATATTGCAAGAAAGAAATTATTTTTAGGTATGTTTCTTCACTTTTCTCAACTCTTCTATTGTTGTATATTTTACTCTATACATTTGGATATGTTGTTATTAGAGCGTCTCACTTTGCCAGATAAGGATACATACGCATTTTAAATAAACAATCTTTACATGAAAACTGAAATGAGATCTGGATTGGGAGGCAAAGGCCTTTCCTTTCTTTTTTCTTGACCAGTGTTATTTATGTACAGTTTGGACAACTGTTTGGTCAATTCCTGGAAGTTGTAAAATACGTCACAAAAATCTGAAAATCCTGTTGGCATAAAAACATGTCTAGGACATCCAGGGAAATCTATGGTTCTGAATGCTAAGTAAAAATGAATTGGTACATTTGTACCATGGATGGAACATATAATTTTATTAAGACATGTGACATCTTCCAGAAGGAGATGAAAATTATGACCCTCATTATTTTTATGATCCTTCATGATTACACCAGAACACCACCTTTTATACACGCAAAAAGTGTGATGTGCATCTACTCTCCAATGCTTTGAAAAATTCCACACAAATAAACCTTCATGATTTCAAAAGTACATCTGGCCAATGTTGCACTTTCACAACATCAAAAATTTGTTATCTACATATGAAGGAAAATTAAGAAACTTGGTTTATGTGTTCTTTATGCCCTAATAAAACGTATATTTAAAGAACATATGAATTTTTCAAACTACTATCCTCAGCTGTTAATGGGTTAAGAATTTTCTTCACTCAAATTTTGATAGTCACAGTAAAAAATGTATTACATACACATATTGTACATATATCCCTTAACATTTACCAAGATTTTTCGAGATTGATATTATTAAATGAAATGTAAAATTGCAACTGTAATTCAGTTTAATACTTACCCTCCCATTGAAACACAATCATTAGCAAGCAAAACTTGACCAAAAATTCCATCCACGGAAATATCCACTTCACCATTGACTCTATTCTCATATAGTCCACTAACAAATTTGTACCCTGTGTTTTTTGGAGCCATGTACAGTCTGTCATCACCTCTGACATTCCGCCGCACTGCAAAGCAAAATACATATGTAATGTGAATCTTGTGAAGTTTAAATATTAATCATTGCTTTCCTTTTGATTCTTGACTACACAGAAAACTACAGGTACCACAGCTAAAATTGAGAATCAAGGAAAAATAGATTCAAAGTTGCGTAGTACCAGATATACTTGTTTTTTATCATACTTTTACAAGAGTCACAGAATTGTTGTTAAAAAAAAAAAGTTCAATGGTTGAACAGTACAAAAATTTTTATTTTAGAAGTTCTTGTATCATAATCTTTATATATTTGTAGAACACTGATAGTAATACAAATAATTAGCTAGATCAACACATCTTACACATAAATGAAGGATAAAAATATACATTCTGTGATATGATAACATCTCTGAGAGTTCGTTTCAATGTATTATCAGAAGTATTGACAATTAATTACATGTCGTATCTTACTACATTAGATCATTCTCCATGATATGTGGGCGAAGAGCCCACATATTTATTAGGAATCAATCATGAGAAAAGATCTGCATAATCGTGCACTTTTGTGAACAAATGTACGTATAAGTGAACACAGCTAATCAAACCCCCAAAGGACTAGGGGATAGACCACATTTCTCACATAAAATAAAAAAAATGAGCAATTTTTCAAATACAAAATTGAAAATGAAATTTTGCTGGCATGTTTTTCAAAAGACCAAAAATTTAGAAACGTTTAAGTGTGTAAAAAACGATCAATTCGCCATTTTCACATTTCCTTCTTCAGAGCATTATATAAGGTAATAAAAACTAATTAAAGAGAACAATACAAACTAATACATGACACATACATGAAACTATTTTAATTGAAAATAATACAATAACAATAAAATTATATGCAAATACTCCAACTCTTAAGTGTAATCTAATTTAACAGAATTTTTTTTTTAATTGCACACTGGGTTTATAAATTCATTGGAACTTGTGAAGACACAACAAAACTCGTGGAGTTAAGATGGCAGAGGCACTGTAGAATGCATATAAGTTACCATTTTTCTATGAGCAATGTCTTTTTTAATAATTTCCTAAGCCATATCTAATCATCCACATTCTGCATTTCTGAATCAATCCAATACCCATTTAATTCAGATAAACGAGGTTTTGCAGTATTTATACATGTGTGAAAACTTAAAACAAACTTTAATTCATTTCCTGTTTATATTATGTGATTGAGATCTTTTCAATTCACTTGTATTCACAACACGATTTTCATAGGAGTTTTATGTGTCTGATTGAATATGTTTTAGCACTTCCCACTGCCTTTCTAAAATGTTTGTTAATAAGCTAAAATCTATTTGATCACGTTTAACATCACTATCTTCATCTTAACTAGCAGTTATCTTCATCTTAAATTAACATCTAACTGACATCCGTGGGACCTTTGCGATCCTTTCTTCCCTCATGTTGTATTTTCCACATTGGGTACCCTGACCATTGCTTCAGTATCTTTCTGTTTTTGTGTTGTGATATTCAGTCTGCCAATTCAGTGCATGTGGCAAGCTGTTGTTTTGATGGGGTGTCCAGGGAACCCCACGTTACCTCCTACATTGGCAATGGTGTCTTCAGTCTCATAAAGTCGATTACTTTGGGGACATATTTCATACTGTATTTTTACATTAGGATACCTCTGCGAAGTTAATACTGAGTTCTAAGAACATTTTAGGTCACTTTATATGTTAAGAAAGGAGTGAAGGAATACATCAGCTTCTGCAGGAGGTTGAATTTGATGAATCTTCTGATGACGGTTCACAACCAGAAGTTACTAAGAAGAATAGGAACATAATTCTGATATGGATATCTCTTTTTCTGACAATGAATGACAATAATTATTAGGGCCCGGATTTTAATGACCTAAAAATCAGAGAAATATGCAAGCATTTATAGGCCTAAAACTTATATAAATATGACCTAAAAAATAAAATATGACTTTACATAAGTTAATTTTTTTAAATTCTTGTTGATTTTTTAGGTATAATGTAAATACAAAATTCACTCAAGAACAGCTTGTGAGTGTATGCAGTCTTTGGAACTAACTAGCATTAAAAAAATGTTCGTGTCTGTAAAACAAATGAAGTACGAGAACAATAAAACCCATCAAACAAAACGTCTTGCTTTACTTGTCTTGCTTGTATACTTCTTGTTTAATGTTTTCCAATTTCCTCTCAGTCTTCAGTTTTTGGAGAATTGCATTAAATTCACAAGGTGAATTTTCAGGTTTTCCATTTTAAAAGACCTATGGTTGATGCTGAGGGTAGTTTTGTATCTAGATAATCTCCTCTCCACATCAAATGACATCACAGGAGCGTATTTGAAGGCAGCGATGTCACTGCAGCTGCAGCTTTGGTTCATTGTATCCAAATATTGCCATTTCGTTCCATTTGTTGTTAAATCGTTCCATTATCACACAGCGCAGGAGGCAAGAAAGACATGCATGTTTGCTTTCTATCAGGGGTTCATCGTAGCCCTATGTTTCAAATAATCCTTTGTGGTATAATTGTTTAGTTTGCTATGTGATAATTAGAGACCAGAAAAATATGTAGTATGAAACGTCAAAATATGTAATGAAAACAGTAAGAATATGTGATAAATATGTAAAATCGGATATAATACGTAATATTAAAATACTCCCATTATAAAATACATTTACATAATACAAAATTACATTTATAAAAAATTCCTAAACAAAATTAAAGAATAATACAAACGTTTTAAAAATCATTAGGAGGGCACAAGTTCATGCAGACTTTGCACCACACAACTTTCCTGTCAGTAGTAAAAGATTAATCTATTGTTATCCAGGACCGTAGTTTAGCAGACAGACAAAGGTGTATCAAGATATTAGCCTGTAAGCAAGGTTACACGCACCTTCAGTCAGACTAGACGCAATGCAAGCCATGGTGATAACTACGACCAGCAAACAATCACTGCAGTGTGCAATGTTCTTATGGAAGTGTTACTCGTCAGCAGTCGCCAAAGTTTATTTGAAATTAAGGTTAAAGGTCACGAAACCTGGTGACAATGATACTTTTCACACCTACATTTCACCAATAATGAAAGGAAAATGCTGATTTTTTGAAAATACTTCTTTTCATAAAAAATACGTAATAAAATTCAAGAAAATTGGTAGAATTAATGAAAATATTTTGTGAAAATAGCAAAATATGTAAAATATGTAATATAGTACTAAATATGTAAAAATATGTAATGAAAAAATTGGATATCGTGTTAGGAGAGCATCAATTCGCCAATATTATAATTTTGAGAATGTTAAGAAGAAAGGCAAAAAATATGTAATTACATAACAATCCGGTCTCTAGTGATATCATCTGATACATTGTCATGCGAAACACATATGCAAGCTTTTTATTCCTGTGTCCTTAAAAATATGACAAATATATGCATTTAGTGCAAGCTTCGACCAAAATATGACCTTTTACTAAAAATGGTCTTTTAAAATATGACAAATCTATGCATTTTAGGACAACATTTGGGCAAAATTGACCTTTTACAATAATAGGTCTAAATATGACTTTATATGCACAATAAAAATACGTTTTTCTATTCGATAACACCTGGATTCATGCATAAATTATTTTAAAAGTCACCTGAAGGTTCAGAAAAATCATATGACATGTCATTAAAATCCGGGCCCTAATAATTATTGATATGCGATTTGAGAGATAATGAAAGGTGATATTGGTAAAGATGAAACAACAAAGTGACAAACAAAACAATAAAGAGAAATGTCAGAATAGAATATCACTTTCTTTGAAAAAGCTCAAAATTCCACTATTTCAGAAACGCTCAAACGCCATTTTATCATAAATCACTCCAGATTTTTTCTTCAAACTTTTCAGACAGATGGTGCAAATTGTACTCTTTAATATGAAGTAAAGTTCATTTTAGGGTATTTTTTTGTTTTTTCAAAAATTACACAAATGTCATTTTTTTGAAAGATCTCTCACATCGTTAATATGCACATTTCCAGCAATTTGTAAACAATACTGTATTTGTGAGTTAAAAGTGCTTCAAATGACTTCTAATGAATTTCTTCGAAATCACAAAAGATTCAAGTGAAAAAGTGGCTTCAATTTTCGAATTTCCAGTAGCACTTAAACGTACTTAAAAACAGCTCCAAATTTTCCAAAGAAAATTTCCATTTACATCTAGGTTTTACTGTTCTTTAATATTCTTATAATAATATTTCCATTCTACTATTAGGAATCCAAAACATTAAGAAAATTTCCAAAAAAATGTACTTTGGCCGGCAATAGATGTCAGCTGACAAGAGTATGTGTCAAGTCCAAACAGTTAGCTGAGACCAAAAGAAATGGAAAACTAATACGGGAAAGTCTGTGCCATTCTGTAGGCACCTTAGTAGTTTCTTTTCTTAAAAATGTTGCTTTATCAATGGACTAAAATGAAGCACCTATTGGAATATTTTTAGATCTTTCAAAAGTTTTTGATGTTATTGAGCATAACATCTTGCTCTCAAAATTACCTGTGTATGGAATTTGTGGTATTGCCCTAGATTGGATACCCAATACCTTAAAACTTGATTTCAAGAGTAAAGATACTGTACTGGCACGAAAGAAATTTATTTAATTATCTTTTCAATTCTTTGCGCATTGAGCAAATAGATCTTGAAGATTTGATTTTCAGGCCCTACCCTCTTTCTTTTACACGTAAACATATAAACAATATAATAAGCCTGTGTCCATTAAAAATGGAAGACAAGTTCTGTTTGTACAATGATACAAATGTTCTTCACAAAAAAGAAACAAAAAATAACAGATTTAAGAAGTTTGAGATTTGTTTTGTATTAACAAATTAATAGTTAGCAAAGGAAAAATGGTTTCATTGCATTTTTGCATTTCAAATCGGCAATCACATGCTCCATTGAAAATGAGCAATATGTAATTATCTGATGTTAAGGTAACAAAATTCTGGCTCTTTCATTTCAGTCAAATCTCAAATGCATATATCAGAATTAAACACTAAATTATGTTCAGAGTTATACATTCAGAATTTTTCCAATTCTGTGTCAGCCGTCCTCACAGTTTGTGTGTATTTTGCAAATGCACATTCCTGCCTGAGATTTGGCATAATGTTATGGGGAAGCCCATTGTATAATACCCATAGCTTTAGATTGCAGAAAAAAATTTCAATAATAAAAAAATGCCATCCACATGACTCCTGCCAGTCTGCCTTCGTTGACCTTGGAATCTTAGCACAACCTTGCCAATTTATTTACAACTATATGGTTTTTGTCAAGAGTGACTTAACTAAACAGTGGGAACATATTTTCATCCAATACTGATATTTATAATTACAACATATGTCATAGAAATCACATTCATTAGGTGACAGTATCAACAACTCACAAGAAATCCACATATTATGTACAAGTACATCCCACTCATCTAATACTCTGCCCTCCATGGCTTGACCCATAACTCAAAATAAATACAAGTCTCAACTCTTTCATCATTGAAGACACCACTGACACTATATATCAATCCCTATTCAATGAAATACAAAATCAATATCAAGATTACATTCAAATTTATACAAATGGTTCACTCTCCAAGTTTGGATCAGGCATCACAGTCCAAATTAAGAAAATATTCTTTGCACTCTGTTACACAATTTCCGTTTAATTTTTTACCTGTGAAACCATCTTTGCTGGACTCAAATACATGGAAGAAAAAGATGATAAATATATTTACTGATTCATAGACAGTCCTTGGCCCAAGTAACTTAAATACAAATGAAGGAATTATAAAGGACATAATCAATATTTACAGTGATTTGTCGTATAATAATTTAGATACAATTTTTTCATGGATTCCATCCCATAAAGGAATCTAAGGCAATATCCTAGTAGATACAGCAGCAAAGGAAGCAACTAAACTCCCCCTTCAAGAAAAATCAGTTTCACTTAGAAACTATAAAAAAGAACACCATAGATGTCTTAAGCTCCATTGGAACACTACATGGTATAATTTTCCCAGTCACCTCCACCAAATCAGAAGAAGTATTTTTGACAATGACGCTCCTTCACTTTAAACAAGAAAAGAAGAAACTACTCTCATAAGACTTCGCACAGAACACAGCCGTCTTACCTACTCACATCTACATAAGAAAGAATATCTACCATTTTAATCTTGTAACATCCCATTAACTATTCAACATATCTTAATCTGATTGTCCAATGTATTCTGAGTTACATATTAAGTTCATTTTCAAATTGTCTTTCCAAATTACTTTCTGACACATCATCACACATATGTTTTTAAATTTCTAAAGGATATAAATTTATTTGATCCCCTGCAACCAAAATAATAAAGCATTATTTTTAAAAGTATATATATTTTCATCTGCATTACTGTTTCTCAACAATTAAAGACTATACTGACCATTAAAAAGTAAATATTTTAACTATGATATATAATGCATTAGTTTATTTTAAAAAATGTATTTAAATGGAAATGTGACAATCTGAAACACATATCTCATACAAAATTGTCGACACTTATTGCAATTCAAATCTTAACTTGCTTAGTATTAATTGTCTAATTAGGATTTGAAAGAAACTATTGTTCACAACAAAGTCCATTGGAAGAGCATTCCATTTGTTTACAATCCAATGTGATGAAATGCAATCTTGGTCCAGTTCTTGTTCTCTCCTTCCTCTTTGCTGAATGTCCTCATAGTCTGGGATCCACAGCCAGATTAAATATAGTGTCCAAGCAAGAAGCATTATATATCCATTTTAATATTTTATAGGTTTCAATTAAACCACATTTTTCTCTTGGGTTAGCACATACAATTTCTTACATCTCTCTTCATATTGTAGATTTTTAATAGAAATGGAATCTTAGTTGCCACCCTTTGTATTCTTTCTAAGTTCTTCTTGTCTTTCTTGAAATATGGTGACCACACTACCCTGGCATATTCTATTATCGGTTTTATAAATGTTCAGAAAATCTTTTTAACTGCTGACGAGTTCAAGTTTGAGAAGGCCTTCCTCATCAGAGTAGTGTTTGATTTCTTTGGTACACTGTTAACTTGACTTTCCCAATTAAGATTTAGTGTTATAATCACATCCAAATCACTTTGTTGGCAGGTCTCCACCAAATGTGTCCTATTCATGAAATAAGAACTTTTGGATTATTTTTTCCACATTTGTCAAGTTCAGAGGGTGCAACCAAGTTTCAGACCAGTTTACCATGCTTTGAAGATCTTTTTGGAACTCAGTGTACGATGTCAAGGGATTGGTGCCATCTGCATAGCAGTTCCAAGTCGAAGACAACTCACTTCCAAGGTCATTGGTGTATAATATGAACAGTAGAGGTCCTAGGACAGAACCTTGAGGTACACCACTAGAAACTACTCTGGGTGTTGATAAGTATTGTCCAATCCTGACTTGGAAAGTTCTATTTGACAGAAATTCTCTTATCTATCTGAGAATTTTCCCTTGTATCCGTGCTCCTATGTGGCTGAGTTTACATTTGTATTGTATAATTTTTAAAAAAGACTTAATATGCCTGTAACAAGTAATGTACTTCCAGCTTCCGGGTCAATGACTTCCATCTCTGCCAGTTTTTTATCCAGTTTCCCTGATCCATTGAGCAAATGCTGAGATGGACCCTTGTTTTGCTCCTGAAGATAAATGTAGCTTCACTATGTGCATGTTTTGCTGACCTCTTCTTTTGCTTGTATTGGGGAGTGTTACTGTTTTGTTAGCAAAGCAAAGAAATCAAAACAGCAGTTCGTTTACCAATGCAAATGTTTTCTATAACTGGGAAGCAAAAAAGTCTACCTTTTCAATTGTTGCTAATCTCACACTTGGTAAAATTTTATTTGATTATTATTAAATTATTACTATTATTATTTTATTTCTTAACTTTTATTCATTTTTCTACTATTTACGGTTAAAATGTTGGGAAAGAATGCTGGAGCTCCAGAAAATATGTGTAAATGGTACTTCTCCCTCAAGTCACACACAGTTTTTACTGTTCTTTGACTAAATAAATAAATCAGACCCTGATACCAAGTCTATAAATAGTTAAAATTACTCATCTTGGTCAATACAAGATAAAACAAACCCTTCTAAACACACATAAGTAAAAATATAGAAAATAATGTACTGCTAAAATTTCTAAAGTAACTCTCACAAAACATTAGATATCTCAGAACAAGAAAAATGTAGTAACACCATATGTGCTTGAAGGTATTTATAGTATTACTAATATAAAAAAAACTTACCTTCTGCATCCGTCAGTTGTGAATAATATGGTTCCAATGCTTTGAAAAGACGCTTCTCATCAACAAAAGGTAAGAGGGCCACACCCTGCCACGCAAACTTTTTACCATTTAAATCAATCTTGAAATCTTCTGGGTAAAAATCAATGATAGGTGAATCCTGTAAAACAAAGACCATCTTATTTCTTAATTCTATAAGGAGAAAATGTTTTACTTAACCTGATGAACTGCCCAAAGGTTAAATTTGATTATCTGTCCCTTTACAACTATATCTGAAGGTATTTATCTTGAAGGTTCTCAATGAACCAAAACTGTTCTATTGTTGTAATTTAAAATGATGAACACTTCGTTATGACAATGTCATTCTGAGAACCCCAAGACATTCTATTACAATAGCAACTGGTTCTTGAGTCCCTGGGGCATCTTTTGCTAACAGCACCAGAGTGACAGCAAATAATAAACACAGACATGCTCCTTTCCTTTAGCAAATATCCAGACTCATTTTCCAATTTCTCAAACAGGTAGCTTGTTAGAAGAAGTGATTTACTACGCATAGGAACCACATTTATCCATTTTTTGTCACCAGGACCCATTACTAAGAGTTTTTGTCAAAAAATCAACACTTTCTGGTGCACTATTACAATACTTCATCTTCTTATGAAGTAAGGTGTGAAAGTACAAACGAACACATTCTCTCTCTCTCATGCAGGTATAACATACGTTGCTGTACCTGTTTTAACTGTTAATGGGTACCGGTATTTATGTTAACGAGTACGTTGCCATTAATACTGTTTTGAAAAAGCAAGTGTTCACCCATCTTGTTCATTCAAAAAGTCACTACACAAATTAATTTGTAAATTCAAGCCCTTAAATTATTACCGGATCGCTCATTAGAGGCGCCCATGCAGGAGGAACGTGTGAACTGCTGGCAGCAGGGAACACTCCCATCAACTGTTCCAGAGGACGGAACTGAAAAACAAGACATTCTTATGAGTATTCTGCTATAATTTCATGAAGGTGAATTGCTTTAAAATACTACAAATTAAAAAGTATTACTTACAGGTTTAGTTCCTTTCTCAAATTCTGTTGAGAGGACCCCGATATTAATAAAATCTGATGCGAATGGGGCATAATGATATGGAAAGTACCATTTCCATGAGGCACAACCCTGCAATTTTCAAATTTTTCATAGATTTAATATAGTATTGAAGATAGTTGCCAAATTGTTGCATGATTCTTGCAACTTCAAATGAAGTGGTATCCAATAACATTCAATTTTCAATGAAATCTCAACTCATGTCTACATCAGACAAGTATACATAAATCATGGCAGGCTTTGGTAATTCAGATATATTGCTATAAAAATAATTCACACCTAAACTGTAAATGACAAGGGACAGTTTATCTGATTATCACTTGAAAGGGGGTGCTGCAACACAAGTAGTGAGCCATGAAATTATGTGGAAGTCCACAAAAATTATCTAATAAGGAAAATATGAACACATTAAACTTTGAGATTCCAAGACCTCACTACTCTATTACAAGATGACAAATTAAAATTGTTAGAAATATTTACTGACCTAATTATTGCTATTATGATATTCTTATAATTTAAAGCGAAATATGGTTTGTTTACTTTTGCATAACATACAGAGAGGAATTGCTGTCAAAACATATCTAAGAATTTGTGGTTTGCACCAGAAAGTTGTTTACATTTTCTCTTCTTGAATGTGAAATTTGCTTACCTGATAATAATACCGCAAAACCCAGCAAAGACCACGAACATACTCATGGGCTACTTTCAGCCTGAACTCCATGTTTTTAGCATCTACGTCAAACTTTGACTCATAATAGCGATCTTTGAAGCCATCTTCCCACAATCTGACTTCATCTGGAGGCTCATTATCTTCATCATCTGATTGGTTCCCATTTTGGTCCATTTGATCAGATTTCCGCTTCACTCCCCTTCCCCCATCCTGTTCACACACAAGTCATTAGGGTAATCTCATTATCAACACAATAGAAAATATAAGAATTTCACTTCAGAAGCATAAACTAGTCTACCACACTTCTATGAAATGTACAAATGAAGAAAATCTGACACATTAAGAGGACAAGAAAAAATCACTTACCTCTTGTGTTTCTGCGCTACCAAAACCAGCTCTTGTATGCATTCCCTGCATTCGCATCTGAAATGCCTCTTGACGTGCATTTTGTATTGGAGCAACTGGACCACTACCTACAGCCTAGAAGAGAGCAAGAATACATTACGTTTTCTTCATGTGTTACTGTTTCAAATGTATCACCCATGTTCTTTCAATAAAAAGCTTCTGCTTTCAAGTTGACATTAAGATCTGGATTCTTAAGTTTATATCATAGATATATAGTACATAGATTGGCAATACCTTTGCTGGCCACAAGGGTAGCAGTAAAGCCAAGAAACTGCACATAACACCATTTAACTATCACCCCATTCTGAGTCATTGTACATAAGTGCAAAGCAGTAGAACTGTATTCTCATAGTTGTTAAGTTACAAGAAACAATTGTAAAAATTGAACCACTGTCTGATGTATGGATTTAATTATGAACATTTCGAGATTTCTTTTTAAAGGATGATACTTGAAATATTTCTCTGCATTCATAAGCATTGCACTTTCATAACCACAATTGCATTCTACATAATACCTGACATCTTACACATTTCTGACATATGTAGAAAACTGACGCTACCTTAAATAGTTCAAGTAATAAATAGTTAAATGATCAAAATTAGATGTACTAGCTCTCTAACAGTTGATATGATGAAAAATCAATAGGGGAAATTCCTAGGAGCAAAGCTAACAAAGAAGTGACGTTTACTTCATTTTTCTCATCTCTCTTCCCTGAAAGAAAAAATCTAGTATATAATCAAGTATCTAGTATCTCGTTACTTGTCACATAATTACACTAGATTGCAATTTCTACCTGATAAAACATAATTTACAGTAATTGTTACAGTAATAAGTGATCATTTCCTAAACTTTTCATTTCTCAAAATAAGGAAGATGCAGCTGGCAAACAAATTAAGTTCACAGAAAAAATTTACCCTCTAAGTGCTATAACTATATTGACAATGCTACCTGTAAAAGTGAAGTAAAGAGCTACATGTGCTGCCATCTTACGTTCTCCTGCTTGACTTCACTTGTAGAGGTAGCATTGCCAATCTAGTTCTATATATCTGTGGTTTACACCTTTTCTGATTCTTCACTCCATGATCCATGTACCAAGAAGCTTGTGTAAATTTTATCAGATCACAAGTGACCTAGTTTATATAGTAGGTCCTAATAAATGCCACACTGGGACATTAGAATGGCAAGTACTTGTTTTGGAAAACTGAAACTGGTATTTTATTTTAATGGTTAAATTTAAACTTATCTGAGAATCAGGAGAAGCAAAATGAATAAAGATGCTAGATTCTCCCTCAGTGTACTATTTTAGACACTTGGTCTTTGTCTATTTCTATAGAACAACATTTCTTTTAATGTGACCAGAAAAGTTCTCACAGATAATTTCAGAACAACTTGATAAAAAAATGAAATCATTTCATTATTATCTCAAATGTGGTTATCCCCACAGCTATCTACTCGTAGGTCACATTGTAAATGAAATCCGCACAACTTTTTTCGATTGATGGCTTGGGAAAATGTGGGTAGAGTACAGGTTTTGTTCCAAAATCAGCCACTATAGTTTCAATGCAATGCCAACCCCTGGAATATCAAAGTCAAACCTACATTACTTCATTACTGCATAATTTTTTGACCAGAGGAGCAAACTGAATTCGTTACTTGAAGTGAGGAATCTTGTTTTATTGTAATAAATTTCTTCTTATCAACTGCTTGAATCTAAATAGTAACTGAAATTCTGTTACACAATTTTATTGCAGTCCCTTACACTATAATCCTGCCAAAGCCAGCAATAACGAAATATTTTTGCACAAGCAGATTAAAGTAAGTACAGCGATACGCGTTTTAAGAAGGAAGATGCATAGTATTCATTGTGAAAGATTTATAAGAGAGAAGTATCTAAAAGCAAGACATCTGGGTTTGAATACCTACCTTTACAGAACGTTCACACTCACACACACACACACACACACACAAAAAAAAAAAAAAATTGCAGGACTTTTCAAAGTTACTGACTTTGCCTGTTATTTACAAGGCTTTCAAAGGGGCGTCCTATTGAATGCATTGGCATAAAGATGAAAATTAGAAATGTCCCGTAAGGTGGATGTACATATACATCGTGTCATAAGTATATCGGCCTTTAACACTAGATGTCACAACCGCACACACAATGCATAACCTAACAAGTAATGGCGCTCCTCTTGGCGCTCGGCGCTCTTCAATTTTCAGTTGCTTCGCGCTACTACATTTCATTTGTTTCTTAATAAACTTCGGCAACTCTGTTGTGACATCATCACAATTTGAAGCCTCTGATTGGATAACGGAACCCCCTCTCCCCTCTCAGCCTGGAGCTGTCAAGTTGGCAGAAGATTTGCTCGCAGTATAAGACAAACTTCTATGAAGATTTTAAAATAAAATAAATCTACTATTTACTCAAAAATCTGTGGAAAGTTGGTGAGAATATGTAAAACAAACAAAATATATTTGCATAGAGTTCGAAAATGTGGCCTCCTTGTAAGTTATCTTATTTTACCAGGTGTTTTGAGGAATTTAAAGTAATAATTGGCTCTTTTAGTCTTTATTCTCCATATTGTCAAAATACTTGTACCTTTGTAAAGCAGAAGCCCAATACAAAGCATTACTTACAGAATACATAAGCATCTTGTTTCCTTTTTCTGACTTGCATGCCTTCGCAACTTTCTCAATAATTTTGTATTTATTGCTATTGTAAATTCTCCTAGGTTCGAGGTCACTTCAGCAAAAGACTTGGAGCTGTCTCAGCCATTTCTTTCGAATTTTTCAAGAAGAAACGTGAACAGGAGTTCTCATCTTCAAAGGCAAATAGCTTCTGCTTTGCGTTACTAATGATGTGTTTGGTATGTTATCAGTTCTCGCTGCTGCTGTTTACCTTGTTTATTGTATCAAGGAGGGGAAGGTAGGATATCAATCAAGAAAAGTTGTGCAGGTAATACAATTCACATTTGGTGTACAATCTGCAATATACCTATGTAAAACTTCTGTACACAACACTTACCTGCGGGGCAAATTGGCCTACTGGTGTCCACTGTGGTTTCCAGTTCTGAAACATTTTCGTACGCCTCTTTTTGGCCTTTTCACGTGCCCGGAAGGCTAGCTCACTTTGCTGACGCTTCTTGAATATCTCATCCTCAACACTTCCTAAATCTTGCATGATGAGCTGCACACGATCCAAGTTCACATTCCCACTGTCTGTCAGAAATCCCTAAAACAAGAACAAAATATTTCTTTATAACTTTATCTAAAGTTTCTCAAGAATAAAAAAATACTGATTATCAATATACTGATATTTTGACAAGTTCAATATATCTAACTCCAATAATTGACAAGAAAATATCGATATATCTCTGCTAAAATACATACATAATTAAAAAGAAATCATTTAAAAGCCAACATAAAATAGACAAAACACATTTCTTCAAACCCTAATATTTATGTCAACAATTAATAAAAAAGTTAAAGTAAATAAAGTGATATTCAAAATAAAATGTTATGTAATCTTCGATCATATGTTATTAATGGCATCATCATCATCATCATCATCATTATCATCATCATATACTGCAGGTTGCCTGATCCTGTTTCCCAGAAGACCTGGTGGATTTTTAACCTTTCGAGTGTTCCTGATATAACTATTTCGTTTTCAGTTTATTATTCAATGCAGTCTTTGGGAATCTTTCTTGCATCATTCTGTTGATATGATAAAATGTTCTATGGCTGTTATGACAATATTTTAAATAGGCTAATTTAACTTCCCCATATACATACATATATATGGAGTAATATAATAATAATAATAATAATAATAATAATAATAATAATAATAATAAGAAGAAGAAGAAGAAGAAGAATATTATCTTGCAAATGGACTGTTGTCTGGTGACAAGTTACAAATACAATAATCTTAGACAATGTTCAAAATTTAATACAATAGTAAAAGAAGATTATTATAATCAACAATAATTTATTTATTATTTATTTATTTATTACATATAGTTACAGGCAATCACCCAATTATCAAATATCATTTACATTATTATTTATATTACAGTATTATCGAAAATCATTTAGTAACAGGTTTTTATAAGTTTTTTTTAAATTGATATGGTGAACAAAATAAGTTATAATGGTTACAATTTGCACTTCTACACATTTTCCATAATGGCGCATAATAGTACAAGGTTGATCTCGCAAAAGGAATATTAAATAACACGCTATCTGTAGAACGCAAATCACGCACTGGATTAGCCCAAGGAATTGTACAATATAATTCTGAAGTGTCTATATCATGATTAATAAGATTATACAGAAAAGGTACGTCAAAATAATCCCTGTGGGAGCGTAATGAGCTGATATTCAATCTAGTTGCGACTTCAAAATAATTGTGACTGAATCTAGGAGATGGAATAATATTAATAATACAATAATTAATAATACAACAGTAGTCCCAGTTTTTATACAATTAAGAATTTTGAAAGTAAAGTACCTTACAAGTAATACAATAGTTATTTATGTATCTACAGTGCCAAGTAGACGCCCTCGTCCTGGGGGCGACCCCCTAACCCAAGGGCCTCCGGCCCAAGGGGGGCCGAGCGTGGTGCATACAAAACCTTACTAGCTCGTTGCTGAATACAACTATAATTCGAAAAATGTTATATATATTTTTTGGGGGGGGGTCTAAATGAAAAACGAATTTGCCTCATTTACCAATATGACGTCAGATAAACAAAACAGCATGTGTATCTGAAGATTGATTAGTTCGTACAAAATGAAAGAATATTGTGAAGTTCCTGCGTAAATTCTCAAAAAAACTAACAAAGCTACGGAAGGTGGTTTCCAGTAAAATCTCGAGAAATATATGAAAATAATCATAAAGTTTTTGAGAGTTATATGGAAAATAATCGTGTGAATTGCGCTGATGAAACAGTACTTTTCGGTTATTTGCGTCAATTGCAGAAGCACACCTGTCTCTAGGAATAAAAAAAGTGATACGTAACAGTGAAATTTGAGTGACCGGTGGCAATTACAAATTAACGGGAATATTCCAAAATTGCAATTTTCATCTCAATTAAACATAATAAGATTTATAACAAGTTATTTTACAAATTTGAGCAATATTTAATTTATTACTGTGTTCGCTTTCATCTTAACTTTAAATAAATCTAATTCATAAAAATTTTAAGTGTGTTGCATTGGTATTAGAGCGAGCAACAATGTATTCAAAAGGACATACGCATTAGGAATCAGAAAGGACCGCAATGGTATTAACAATACCATTACGTGTTTTGTTTCAGGTCCGTAAAGACACAGCAACGAACCAGCAAACCACAAAATAATATACTATAGATACTTATACATTACTTCTGCCAGTACTCGTGCTAGTGTACAGTATTGCTAAAGAAATTATTTATTTATATTTTTAAATATTGCTTTTAGACAATATCACTGCATAAGAAACATTAGTTATTTAAATCATTTTTAAATTTAGTAAATGAAGATTGTTGAAACATTGCTGCAGGTAAGCTATTCCAATCTCATGTCGTTCTATTCACAAATGAAAACTTTCCTACATCTGTTCGTTGTTTTTTATCCTGAATATTAATTTGTGGTCATTTTTGCCAATGTACAATGCCTTTTCTAGCCTCCTCCTAATTTCCTCCCAAGCTTTGCCTTTCCCCAAATGCCCTTTATGCATTGCCAGTAATCTCAGCTTCCTTCACCTTGTCGCTAATGTTTTCCACCCAAGAACAGATTTAATGTTCATATTTTTAATGTTTTTGCCTACAAAAAAACAGCCACACGTTTCTGAACGCGTTCAATGCTCTGTATTTCCCCTGTTCTATAAAGGTCCCAACAGCTTGCAGCATATTCGAGTAAAGGTCTGATCAATGACATGTACGCTAAATCTTTGGACTTATTTCCTCCTTTTAAATTTCTCATTACAAAGTGAAGACATCACCAAGCTTTATTTAATGCTGAATTCACATGTACTTTCCAAGTTAACTAACCATTTAAATTCCCAGATATCTACAACTATCTGTACATGAAATTATCTATCCTCAAGAAAATAGTTGCATTTTGGTGTAGATAGTTTGCGAGTAAATGTTATAGATTTACATTTAGAAGCATTAATTTTCATACGATTATCATGCACCCATTTAACAAGAGTGTCGATATCATCTTGAAGAATCTGTCGATGTTTCTCTTCAGTTACTTTTCTAAAGAGAATGCAATCATTTGCAAAGAGTTTCACCCGAGATTTAATATTTTCTGAAATATTCATGAAGGCTATGAACATCAGTGGTCCTATCACACTACCCTGTGCCACGCCAATGTTATACTTGTAACTCTGGAGTACGTGTGACCTACCCTAACAAACAGTGTTTGGCCCATAATAAATTCTTTAATCCACTTTACTACTCGTTTATCTACACCTGATGATGCTACTTTGTTAAAGAGTATTTCGTGCGGAACAAGGTCAAAAGCTTTTGCGAAGTCTATAATGATTGCGTCTATTCTGTCCTCCCTATCCATTGAATCATATTTCTTGTGTTAATCCCAATAATTGGCTCTCTCAAGAATGCCCCTCCCGGAAGCCATGTTGTCCGCTATATATCCATCCTAATCTACTCCACTCTTTCCTAATGTACTTTGCTATAACTATGTACTTTGCATAATACGGATGTTAAGCTAACTGGGCGATAATTTTTGACGGTGGATCTATCTCCCCCTTTAAAGACTGGCACAACTATTGCTCGTTTCCAGTCGTATGGGATACTTTGATTGTTTATGGAATTTTTGGAATAGGCGCACAAGATACTGGATAATGGCTTCACCCCCTAATTTAAGGATTTCCCATGTTATATTGTCGGGTCCCCTAGATTTATTATTTCCTAGATTTTGAACTATTTTTTGGACTGTTTTACTTCTATAATAAATTCAGAGCAATCGCCAGTTGATTCAACATTGATTTCTTCCATATTTTTTGCTGGAGGGAAGACAGATGCATAGTAAGCATTGAATAATTCCAATTTTTCTTCATCGCTAAATACTAATAATTCACTGTTTCTTCCTACAGCCGAGATATTTCTTTTGCTATGTACCCATCTAAACACCTTACCAAATTTCGCTTCAGATCCTAAAGTTTTTTCCAAGAATTGTGCCTATGCACGTCTCTTCTCCTGTGATAATTCTTTCAACAAAGAGTAGTATCATGAGTGAGAACCATACAATTTGCGATCACGGAACGCTTTTCTTTCCCTATTATGTAATGCTGCACGAAAAAAACGCGAATTTTTGGCAGAAAGATATTCATTATCAGGCCGGACAACAAAAAATTGGATAAAACCAGTAGCTAAATTAAGAAAAACAATCCTCTAAAACGTCATGTAGCCAGAATCTGTTTTGTGGGTCCTTGGTACCAAAAAACAAATTGAAAGCAAAATGCCATCTCTCAGTCCACGAACATCACTTCCGCCTAAACCATAAGTAGGATTTTTTCCGAATTATTTAAAGCGCATGAACTCATTAATTTAATAATGTGAACAAATCACCGCTAATGTAAATATTAACAACATGAGAGACAAGTCAAAAAATTACATTTTTGCAATTTTTGAAAAAACAAAAGAATTGAGCAATATCTCATAGAGCACTATCCCTAAAAAAAGAGAGAGAGAGAAAATTTGGAGCCGTTTTTGAGAAAACCTGATTTTTGTAATTTTTTAAAATTTCAAATATTGCGCACAATATTGTGCAAAAACCTACAAAAATGTTCAAAACAATGTACATGACCTTAATGATAGAACTCACTTTAGACAAATTTTATTTGAAGGAAAAATCCCTATCTTCAATTTTGTAGTTCTAGGAAGACACCGAAAAAATTTCAAACTTTTGCAATTTTCGAAAATTCGGTGTTAACCGTGAAAACAGGACCTATGCCACCTTAATAAGTGTATTTTACTCTATTCTTACAAGAAATTTAAAGAAAAAATTTGGAGCCGTTTTGGAAAAAATGTATGGGGGCTTCATGTGAAGTACCCTCAAATTTGGAAGAAAGTTTTTCAAAATTGAGGCACCTTGAGTGGACGCAGATCGTCCGAGAAATATCCATTCTGGAAGAAATCGCACATATGGTCTACACTCTAGTGTTGTTCACAGATGGACAGACAGACTGACTTGTGAAAAGACCCAGTATCAGGGGACCCCAAAACGTGTATTTCCGTTGAAATCTCGAAATCGATTTTCTGCAGCATTACATAACTTTCCCTATACTACGTGAGTTTCCTGTTAAATTACCAACAACAGATTTATACATAAGTCTAAGTTGTTCATCATCATCATCATCATCATCATCATCATCATCATCTTCCTTTACGGATGAAGCATACTGCCTCTTCCAGCCTCTTTCCATCTTGTTCTTGGCCTTCCAATGTTTCTTTTTCCTCACAGCTTATGATTCAGGGCTTGCACTGAAAAAATGTCTTGTGGTATATTTCCAATATGAGTCACCCACTGCTGTCTGTACTTCTTAATTTTGTCACGTACTGTTTCTTTCCGCCCTAGTTCCTCTCTTATTTTTTCACTTGTTATTTGGTCTCTTAATGTACAGCCCTTTACTCCTCTCAAAAAACTCATTTCTGCTGATTCAAGCCTCCTACAATCTTCTTGTTTTTGAACCCAAGTTTCACATCCTTACAGTAAAACTGGGAGGGCCATTATATCATAAAATTGTAACAGGGTTTCTTTTCGTGCTTTCTTTTTAAATGTTCTATTTATGGTTCCACATACTGCTTGAAACTTAAGGATCTTGCTGGTGATATCCCTATCTCTTCCATACGTAACTACACTCGGTAGTTAAAACATGTCACTTGTTCTAAAACCATATTTTGAAGCACAATCTTTGTCCTTATCGATTCTTTTCCTTTGTTCCAAGGTATTAATCTCATGAATGATATGTCTGCTTGGTATGCTGGTGACATTGACTCATTAGCTGATCCACTACGACTTATTAGTTGAGACACTATGTAAAAAAGTTATGCGATATGTGAATGCCGTCGCCATTAATTAATGTACAAATATCCTGTAATTGGTTCTACCCGCTGGATTTATTCTCATAAATAAATAAATAACAGTATTCTATTTCTTTATGTAGTTTACAACAGTAAGACTTGGATAATGAAGTAATTTTTATTTGCAATTATTGCAACTAATAAAATATTTAGTGTTTTCTCCTCAAATATTTCTTTCATATTTTGTACAAAAATTTTCATTTTTCTAATTTTTAAAAACAAAACAATAGAGCAATATGCCATTTATTTCTCAAAAAGTACATTAGACACTATCCATACCAAAAGTTTAAAGAAAAAATTTCAGGCTGTTTGTGAGAAAATCTTGTTTTTATCAGTTTTTAAAATTACACAAATTGCACGCAATATTACCCAAATACTACTAAAATTTTTAAAAAATTGTACATGACCTTAAAAAACGAACTCACTTTAGAGAACAAATTTTATTTGAAGGAAAAATCTCTCTCGGCACTTTGCTAGATGTAGGAAGATGCCGAAAAAAATTCAAAAATTCAATTTGGAAAAATCCTGGACATGGTTTAGGCACTAGTAGTGGAACAGAGCGTGATGGGACACAGTAAGATGGGCCAGAGTAAGATGGGACAGGAAGGGACAAGATGTCCGACATGGACATTTTGGGAGAAAGAGCGAGAGAAAGAGAGAGAAAAAGAGAAAGAGAGAGAAAAAGAGAAAGAGAGAAAAAGAGAAAGAGAGAGAAAGAGAGAGAGAGAGAAAACACACCACTTTTTCGATATCTGAGGACCCCAAAATTTGTATTTCCATTGAAATCTCGAACTTGATTTTCCGCAACATTACATAACTTTCCCTATACTACTTATATTACTCTGTATTTACATGTGTATATGGGAAAGTAAAAATAGTTTGTTCACAAGAGCACATAGGCAGCCCACTGCCCGCTGCACTTGCTGTTCAAACTACGGGAAGTCAATGACACAACATATCGTGATGTCCAAACCTATAACAATGTTATGAAAAGCAGGATCACACCTAAGGTTTCAAAAATGGAAGTCTTCTGATGAAACGTGATTATTAGCTTTTATAAACAACTGACATGACTAGAGTCTGCCTGAACCAGAGCAGTATTCTTTCTCTTATATATTTCGTTAGTTGTGTAAACAGAGTAATCCGAGAAACATGTGCATTGTTCTGCGAGGTTAGTTATCACAGACAGCCTTACAATATCAATACTATTGTTATTTGCATTTTCTTAATATGAATATCTACAATTGCAGAAGAAGTGTACAGTTAGGTTACAACCACCATTTTTGAGAAGTTGAAAACTGACTGTGTGTGCCGTCAAAAAAAGTTGGAAAAACTGGTTTTCACAATTCCTTTTCATGACGAATGAAGTGAAGAATTTATAAAAAAAGGGAGAATTAACCGTACTTGTTAATGTCCCAAATATTTTGGGCAGTGACAATGATGAATAACATGCACTGCTGGTCCTGGTACTGCATGTTCACCCTAACGTATCGCATGATAATAAAGAAGTCGATCAAGTTTGTCTTCTGTTTCTTCTGCTGTTTTTAGCTCTCTCCATGAGACAGAAATAAAATTTGGCATGGTGAATTTTCACTGCCTCGGTGATATTTAAAAAAAAAATCTTTTGTACTTGAAGACATAATTCAGGGACTACTATGAATTAATGACTTACTTTGCAACCTTTCGTGTTCAGAGAAAACAAAGAATTTAGATATCAAAAAATAATTTCTTTTTCTGGCTGTCTGAAACATGACATGAATTCAATTCACCCTCTTCAGTGTAAACCCATTCCCCTTTTCAAGTAAGTTTATGAAGTGTTGGACAATCTTTTTTTTCTGATGGCGTCAGTACCTAAGTTAGTTTATACTTTCACAAAAAGGTCTTCAATGTGAGTGCTGAAAAGGCATTTCTTCACTTCGCAACGTCTTATGGAAAGGGACCTTGCGAAGAAGTGTGCGTGTGCGGGGTGTGCGTGTGCATGTGCATGTGCATGTGTGTGTGTGTGTGTGTGTGTGTGTGGGGAGGGGAGTTTTTAACAAACAGCACTTGGATTTAATGACACCACTTAAAATATATAACATTTACTTAATGCTCTTGGAAACTGATTACTGATTATTAATGAATTTGATGGTCTTCACTCAACAGCTCTCTCTATTAAATCAATGGTTTGATTTCTGTCCTATTTGTGGCATCAATTCTGCGTAGCAATAGTCAATCAAATTACGATATTTACTCAAATATAAGACAAGATTTTTTTCCTAAAAATCTCAGTAAAAAATGCGAGCTTGACTTATATTCGCAGATTAAGCTAGTCAGATTTTGTTACACAATGCAAGTTCAATGAAGCCGCGAGGAATCATGGTTCGATGCTTGCCAAGTACAAATCTGTTTTGTAAGAGACGAAAATGAAAATAATCATGTTGATAGACATACGAATTCTACATCCAACCCCAGAAAAAGATTATAAAACATATATTTTCTTAAATTAATTGTTCAATCTCGGAAACTTGACATTGCATCCCACGTTACCTCCCTAAACGGAGGGACAGAGAAGTTCACAGATGTTGCAACATGGAAGAAGGCCCAAAAAGAAAGAAACATTGATGCTTGTGAAGATATTGAGGATAGAGACCAAAATAATTGTAATGATTATGATGATTGTGAAGAACAAGAAAATGATAGCTCAGCAATGAGTCTTAATATTCTAATCAACAAGACAATTTTTTAGTCAATAAGACAGTTTGCAATTTTATTTTGACTTAAATAGTATGAATAAGTTGAAAATTTTAAAAATCCTCAAGAGGCCTCATCAAAATTGGGGAGCCATCTTATACTCAATCAACTTACATTCATGTAAATATGGTATATTTGTATATTTCAGGTATAGATTTTGTAATGTATTTTCATTAGGATTAAATAAATGTATCACACTGAATTGAAAATTAATTATCTTCCATAAATCATTTTGATTTAAAACAACTCAAATTCTTCTGTATAGTACTTACCCCAGTTTTGTAGACAGTCTTTTTGTACAGTTCCACTAAACGATTTATTGCACCTTCTCTGATTTCTAAAGAGGGCAAATGTGGCAAGAAATCATTGCCCACAAAAAAACACATGAAAACCCAGTCATCTACAGCCCTTTCAAAGTTATATTCGAAAGGCAAATTGGGCATTTCAAGTTCCTTTTGCAAATATTCACGTAACACATTGAGCCGAACAAAAATAAACTCCACCTCTGAACCAAAGGCAACTACATCTTGATTTGCCTGTTCTTTGGGCAAACCAATACAATCTTTCATCTCATGACCTGAAAAGCAGAATAGATATTAAATTATTACATTTGAACCATTCATTACTTACACAAGAAAAATTGCTCTTATTTAGTTGTTGTTGCTTTTATGTTCAATGATTTTTTAACAACTAATTCAATTTTTTTGCTATTTACATATCTTTATCAACGAGTGGTCTCTCTCAGAAATTTTTCAAAACTTTTAATCAAAGGTGAGCTTGGTCCTAAGATTATTTCCAAAGGGAGTTTTTAAATATCAGGATTAATCCACCTAACTGATGCTAATTGAAAAGCTGTCTGAACGCAACAGTGGTAAATGTGTAACATTTAACCTCCCAGCACTTATATGTGACATTTCTTCACTGCCACCCATGAATCAATTTTTTAACCGATACCATTCCTTCACAAAAATTGTTTTACTAAGAGTAAATACCAATAATTTTAAAATCAAAATTTGTCGTCAAGAAGGGGGTTTTCTCTCTTTAGAAAATAATCCTGCTGAACAAAATCCAATAATACTATTAAAGATGTGTCAAATGATCCTCTTTCAATCCACACATCACTCAATAATGATATCTGATAATATCATCATCACGCAGATCACTTCACCACACAGATCAAGAAATCAATAATGAAAATTTGTCTCAATATACCTTAAAATAGGAATTGCAACACAAATAATTATCGCACTTATTTAAATAGGCCTGTAAGAAGTCAAAGAATAGGTACGGTTACATTCATCATGAGGGACTCAATACATAATAAGACTTATTAGAAATATAATATGAATAAGGATTTGCGATAGACAACTGAACTGGCAGAAAACTACATTATAATTCATATGACTGAATGCACATGACAATTATAGTATAACAAGAAGTTATCTTAGTTTCTCATTACTTACCCATTTGACCACAGATATCACAGGGCTTGGGTTTGTTGGGTTTGAATTCTTCACGAATAATGGTGAAATTGGGTTCGTGTGTGGCAAGACCAAGCATAATAAGATCAGCATCAGCTCCACAAAGACAATGTTGTATGTTAGGGTCATAATCAGGTTGCCCTGAAGAAAAAACAATATATTTAATCACCCACAGGTCAACCTCATGTCTCTGAGCAGGTGAGGTAATATTGAAAAGCATCGGACCAGCACTAATGTAATAGAATATTCAAGAAGATCTCATCCTGTATATTACAGTGTGAAAAACGTTTCTTTGAGGACTTAGGCCTCAAAATTTTAGTTTTTAATGCCCTAGAAGAACTTCTTTTAGGAGTTATTTAATGATATAGATTTTAAAAATCCTGCCGAGTGTGTTGAGGGTTGCATTTGACATGAATATTAGTTTTGTTCTACAGCACCATCTAGTGAATTTTTCTGATATTTTAATAGTTATTCTGCTCTTCAGGGTGGAGATGAATCCAACAAATCAAATATAATTACAATTGGTCCACCCGTTCTTGAGTTATAAATGGTGTAACTAACCTGAATGTGTTTTATAAATATAGCTATACAAATATTAATTTGAACACCTCTGAAGGGTTTTAATTTAAATAAAAAAATAATAGAACATCCATTGTAACATACCACGTTGTCGACGGATGTAGTCCATGATTTTGTGTTCACCCTCACCAGGAACATTTGCATCTGACAAAATCACCTTGATTCCCTTCCATGCAGGGTTATTGTTCATACGATCATGAACATAGTAATGTAGGCAAGCAGAAAGTCTGGCCATAAAAGGTGTTCCCTGAAAGGAAAAAAAAAATGTTGATATTAACTATATAGCTACATCAAATTCAACCCCTACCTGAAGGAGAATTCTTGTGGCTGGTTGCTCTCTAATCAACAGTTTTCCATGGTTTCACCAATCACTATCAGTCCCTTTATGGAAAAGTAACCTAACAAACTGGCCACAAACTGCATGCAATCTTCTCTTAAAACAGATGGGATAATCCTCAGATGCATCCTAAATATACGAGTTCTTGTCGGTACTGAATGTATTTCAATTTCATTTTTTGAACAATGAAAACAGTATTTTATATGAACTCAACTTAAAAAAGAATATTCCCCTGTAAACCCTAATGAAGCCAAAAATACCCTCAGGCCAGTTTTTTATTCCTGTGTTGTTTTGTTTTTTGCTTTTTACTTTGGTAAAATTAAAAAAGATAATAGTACCAAAAAAAATTGTCTTACTACAGATTTCTTGTACTGTTAGTTTCCTATTCTCTTGAGTCTAGACTAGCTTTTAAGGTTTGCCCCATCCTCTTCCAAGCTCCTATCTATCTGTTCCTATAAGCCTAACCAGGGCCATATTTGTACCTACCACACCTCTAGGAATGTTCAGAATGAAGAGCACCTCCTGGCTCTCCAAATATTGCA
Source organism: Acheta domesticus (assembly GCA_031308135.1). Taxonomy (NCBI): domain Eukaryota; kingdom Metazoa; phylum Arthropoda; class Insecta; order Orthoptera; family Gryllidae; genus Acheta; species Acheta domesticus. The sequence goes on from JAHLJT010009419.1 coordinate 93,880,331, forward strand.
TAGATCTCTCTTGGCCCTGTACCTTTAAATATTTGCCCATTCTACCCCTTGACCCCATCCCAGGGTCATGTAGCAATGTACTAGCTGTAGGGATCCAGTTTCTCTACCACACACAGATCTTACCTACAGTTGCCCATCAGGTCAAAAGATTAAAGAAGGTTTAGGATATAGATGTAACATACAAGGAACTAAGAATACCCCTCTAGTCTCAATCACAACTTAAAACATTCTTGCCTTACGAGGGTTTTGAACCCACAGCTTGAGCTTACCTGCTTCAAGCCCTTCTCAAGCCAAAGCACTTAACTGTACTTAACTACACTATTTGTAGGTGTGTTACAGTCATTTAATATAAAAATAATTTGATGAAACTAATAATAGGGATAAAACTGACCTTTTTATGAAAATGTGACCTTTAATGTGCATTGCAGAACAGAATCTATGTACCTCAATGACTGTGACATCATTAATTTCCATAGCAGCATGATACGCAAAGTTACTTTAGTATTAAAATCATCAGATTCAGTAATGAACAATTGTCTCAAAATTAACCTTCTCTACCAAAAATGTTGTAGAACATCATCTTTACTGAACACATCAGTGAAGGCAATGGTTTAGTTTATTTTTGTGCAATACTTATAATAAGCAAATTTTCTCAATTTTTCAATTCCCTAATAGTTGAGGTTTAATTCTTGTATTAGAACGTTTTCTTTCCACATTATCAGGGCCAAGATGCCGCAAAACAAAACTCAGCGGCTGGCCATTCAAAGTTGTGTTCTACAATGAAGCAGTTTTAAGTTTTAAAACAATTATTATTTACAAATTGCATTTTTCACACGAGTTCAATTACAATAATCGGACAAAACCATTACCAAGAATATGAGAAAGTATATACTAATACAGGACCATTAGTTTTGAGGGTACAATATTCCTTAATGTCTTTGGAAAAAAAAAAATATGGAAAAGTAATTTTGAAAGTTTCATGATGAATGAGAAAATATTAATTGTTATGGTTGAAAAGTGAAGTGTATTTAGAATACAATAATGAAAAATTATGCTTATTGAAGAGCAAACAGAATGGGAAATTTATCATCTAAGGAATGAGCTATCTTAAAAGTTCAATAATGCAATATGTTAAAAGATACACTTAGGCATTGTGAATATAATAGAATCACACTCAAAAAAGTCAGAAGATTATGATAATTGTTAACAACATAACACTACCGGGAATACCTTAAATAATGTGTGTACAATTACTTACTGGAGTAATACAGTTGCTGTCAAAATGATTCTCTTTAGGCTTTTCCGGGGGCAAATGACAACCTTTAGCAGCTAATTCTGACCGAATCCTGGATATTTCTTGAACCTTTTCTACAGTTTCTTTTGAAGCACGAAATCTGCGAGATCTTTGTTGATTCATCTTAGCACGAGGCGCCTGAAAAATTGTTCACTTAGTTATCACGCAAACAACAGAATATATGGTGAAATTATAATTTAATAATGCCTCTTTATTTAAAAGCATCCTAGAAGAACACAATGAATACATGGAGATGCAACTTAAATCGTTAAATATTCACTATGGCAGTGTTCTAATTTGCAGTTGTAAGTGAGAGACAATTGGCACTGGTCAGATTAAAGAATATGTGATATTATTTGTGGAAGATCAACACTGGATTTTAGTCTGCAAAACTCCCTTATGCCTATGTAACCAGAAGTGAAGGAAAGTCCGGTACTATTCAACACACACAACACTGAGGAACCAGTCTTTAATGTTCACTTTTGGTTCCTGAGAAAACTGCTTCCTAATACAGATGACCAACTTAATGGATATTAAGAGAATATAGGAAGTGAACAACCAATCTAATTCTGCCCTTTCCATTGAAGTTAAGTGTGCTTTAGTAATTTAAAACCTTTCAGACATCAAAACCAGGATTTAAACAGCTTACCCAAAATGTGAAGTAATCAAAGTTTATCACAAATTATAAGTAATCACAAAAACATTTAATTCTGTTTTTGCACTTTTTCATAGTTCCTTGTTAGCTTACTTCTCATTCACACACTTGACACACAACTAGACTTTAAACTACAATTCACCCCCTGAAAGAACATCAGCAGGCAAGAAAAGTGTCTGCAATCCAATCTTCATTCTATTTCGACTTGATCCTTGATTGCAGACACTTAGGGGAAGGGTGGCAACATTGGTGTACATATTTTTTGGCACAAAAAAATGTAGTGATTGTTTTGAATTTGCAAAACTCACGGTTGTTTAACATAAATCACGCATTTAAATCAAAGACTGAAGGTTGGACAAGCAAAACTAACTGCCTTGTTGGTACAAGAATTTCAGAAGAAAAGAAGAAGGGGGGGGAGAAAAAAGACAAACCAATGTCAAATCGTGTTACCTTTATTTTTTAAGTCAAAAACCACATAGAAAAACCCACACACACACATACATTCAGCTCCTTCCCAAGCTGAATGGGCAAGCTAATGTTGAATAATTATCAGAAACTATTATTCGTCACTCTGCCTAAGACTTCTTGAGCTCCCTTTTGTTAAGCATGACAGGAGTGGAGGGTTAATTTGTTAGAGGTGTATTCAAAATCAAAATTGAATGTCACTTGCAGTTCTTTCACATAGAGGTGAACATTCCTTATTTTCTTAAATTAAAATGAGAGTCTTTACCTTTTCTCTTAACAGTGTGTAGTAAGAGAAAGTAGGAAATCTGGAGCTAAGGAAGACGTGTGCACCTGAATATATCGTATCTGACTCACCATACACAATTGAAATTGTATGCGACTCAATAAATATTATTATTGTTATTATTATTCCTCCACGACACTAATGTAGATATCACAGTTCCAAATAATGTAAAGTAGTCTCAATTCAAGAAGATGCTGAATTAATGTAATTTTATCACTGTACATCCACTACATTTTGTGTTGCAGCTAAAATCGCAAAAGTATCAGCAAGTTACCTGTGCCTGGCAGCTGATGGCAGAGCCATAGAATTTTTAAAACAAGGAAAACATATCTTTATACTTCAACTTAAGACTGACTTCTGACTTGAATTTGGGTTATCCATTCAGGAGCCTTTCAAATTTTCGATATTGAAACTCCTGACTGTTTATAAACAAAAAAATTGCAGTTAATGGTGGAGGTTGTTTCAGCAAGAGTCATCCTTTCTTGTTTTCGTTTACCAAATCCTCTTTTAAAATTCTTAAAACAGATTGGCAGAATAAAATGGTTTTGACACTTATGGATGTAAACAGTTCTCTAGCAATACGTCTAAAAATAATATCCTACATTTAAAAGAAAATTACAAAAGTTTTTCATTAGAATTAAGTACTTACAACTCCATCAATAGCCATATAGAGCAATTTTCGAGGCCTTACTATGTTAAATAATCTGTCAATGCATTCAAAAATAGCAATCATCATCTCATCTTCATCTTTTGGAGCCGGCCTGAAATACATCAAATACAGAATTCATCTCAGAATATATATATCAGAATAACTAACGTATAATGGTTGATATTATTTACTAACTTGTCTTCTGGATGTGTACAAGGATGTATAATCCCATTCATGTCAAGATACAAATTATCAAATTCCACGCCATTTGGATTTGGCTTGGTAGCATCCACAGGTATAGTAGTTCCATCCACTTGACGACCCTATAATGAACGTATAACCTCATATTACACATCAAACATGCGCTGTTAAAAGTTATTTCAACAACAATTATTAGCAGTCCTAGCCTAATAGTATATCAAAGAACATTTTACAACCAGAAAAAGGCTTGAGCAAAATGCATAATTCAATATACCTTTTCTTCCACACATGTTGCAATTACAGAGACATACTTCTTACTCAACCATCGAAAGAATGCCGGAACTCCCATCGCGGCGAGTTATCAAAATATGCAAATCAAAAAATTAAAAGAAGTATATAGTTTAACGTTGTTTACTATATATTCCACTCCATTTATTACAGCTGTATAATTACGTTCGAAGCCGAAACAACTGTACACAACCAAGTAACACACAACCGCGAAACCCGCTTCTGTAGACACACTCCACACCACACATTCGCTGCGCGCACTCGTGCCGTTTTTGTAGCTTGTAGCACTGTTCTCATGTTATGAATCATGACAAATACAATGGACCACAAATGCAATGAGTCAAATCATGTGTATAACTGAACATAAAATCCTATTTCTTTTCCTCTCCAAAAGAAAATTCAATATTACTATTTTGTGTTTATTAGCACAAAAAATCCCTTCCAAAATTGTAAAATAAATTCGACATTTTCAACCCTTTAATTGGATTTTGATTTTGTAATTTGTCAACACTGATGTATTTATCACGTGATAGGCTTTTGTTCATATTCGTGTGGATTGGTGTGGATATTCGTGTAGGGGTGGTGCGGCGTGGAGAAAGGAGTGGAAGTTAATGATTGTTATGAATTAGGTTAAATGTAGTTTTGTTGTATAAATACCAAGAAATAGAAACAAAACCTCATACGATATTAATATAAATATTTCTGCAAGAATGTGGAAAAATGCTAGGGCACTTGTTCAAAAGATTTGTTTATTTCCAAGGTGCAATGGTAATAAAATCGTGCTGAAATATTCGCGAAACACATTACATCATGTGATCTTGAAGTATTAAAGTTGCATTCATTTAATTTCCAGGATTGCGACCCATTTCTGGATTGTCATGCAGTAAATCGTGTAGCAACTCATTGAATAACATTTCTAGAATTAGGAGTATTAACATACAGCCATACAGATGTACTAGTTTTTTTAACAAACGTAAGTTTTATATCCCATATTTATGTAACATTTAATGTATATATCGAAAATTACTTTACTATTTGTTGAACTTTAGTTCCAGCTGACCACTTGTGGTCAGGTGTCACTGGTGTAAGTAATGCTGGAAAAAAGAGGGGGCGTGGAAAAGGTATTGGGAAAAAGTCTTCTAAAGATTTAAACAGAGGACAAATAATTGGAGTTGGTAAGTACTTAACATTTTCTCACCATAATGCATTATGCAGTGTCTTTAATAAAAATTAGTAATTCAATTTCACATGTTCACTTTGAAATATAATGTATTTTGTTTAGTAATATACTTGTCACAACTTTGGTAAACAATTAAATGGTCATTAAATATTACAGGAAAAGCAAACATTGTTTGGCCAGGATTGAATGCACCCGTTATTCGTGGTCGAGAATTAGTACAACAGCAGCAATTACCTCCTGATCCTGAACGAGAAAAGAAATTGGAAGAAATTCGAAACAAGATGGGACAATTTAAACCTCTTCGTTTATCACCAATGGAGCGAGGATGGTCTGGTTCTAAGATGCCAGGTCGAAGTATTGGCCCTCCCGATTCAGTCGGTGAAGGTATTGTCCCATTTATAGACCCAAACTCTTAATTCTTTTGTCAAGAATCTAGTAACAAAATGCAGTGATAAATTGGATGTTGCAAAATAAACTTTGAACTAATTTTTGCATTGTTGAATTATTCTGTTGTTCTTTTCAATTACAATATTTCTATTTGTGGTCAGGCAGAAGAGCAGGCTAAATGGCCTGAGCCTCGCCACCAATAAAGACATTTATTCATTATTTATTTGTAATATTTGTAATTCTTTCCAGATAACTTTGAAGGCTTTGATACCAAAGTTTTGGAGGTAAGTTCTATACTTTCAATAATTTCTTTTTTCTAGAACTACCGTTGTTCACAGTTTCTTTCTCTTGTTTTGTAGTTAAAGTTGGTTGTCAACATGAGTGGCAATTTTGGTAGAAAACGTCGTGTCAGTAGTTTAGTTGTAACTGGTAATGGCAAAGGCTTGGCTGGATTTGCAATGGGCAAAGCAAATGATGCAAAAGCTGCTCTACGAACAGCCAAAAACCGAGCAGGCCAAAAACTTGTATTTGTTGAAATTTACAACAATCATACAGGTAACTTATTCAACTGTTGCTGAAAAAGTGATACACACATGAAGAAAATGAAATTTAAACTTGATATTTATTCCAGTTTACCATGATTTCTTCTGTCAGTTTGGAAAGACAAAAATATTTGTTCAAAAGAAGCCAGAAGGATATGGACTCCATTGCCATCGAGCAATTAAAACTATGTGCGAAGTCATTGGAATAAAAGATCTTCATGCTAAAATTGAAGGTCCTACAAACCTTGGGCATATTATAAAAGCTTTCTTTTTGGGTTTAGTACAGCAGGTAAGTAAGAAAACATACGACCTTTTTGACAACAATCAGTTAAAGTTGAATAAAAAAGTCAGAGAGGATAATTTAGTCTTTTGTGAAACATTCATTATCATGTCAATATTTTTTGGTAATAAGGTAATATTTTCACAATTTTCTCCCTTGAATTTTTAGTATGTACTATGCATGCACATTTTCTTGATCCACCTGCTCCCTTGTTCTCATTCAGCCCTGCACAGAAGGCCCGGAAGAAAATATGAGCTCCACTCAGTACATCATGGCTCAGTACACAATGCTGCCCACCTCCTTCCTTTACAAGGCAGACCTCTCAGTTTTCTCTCTATCTAGCAAGTCAGTGCATACTGTGTAATACTGATTTATTTTCATATGACCTTTCTGGCATTCTTTTGATTTAATGATATGCATTTCTGTGCTATCTGTTTTCACTAGTTGGCATAAGTCTTGGAATTTGGATAACTCTTAGACTGTTGATTTCATTAAGAAATGTCAGACACACTTCCCAGGCCATCTCCAGAGACACCTCGTACATTACCTTTGCGTCATAAAATTCACACATTTCACAGCTGACAGAAAAATTATTGCTAAAGTGGTGAGATCTTATGACCATGAGAAAGCAAATAAGATGCTCCTTGCACCACCTGGATAGTGAACTATTTGATCACTGATAAGAGCTGGCAAAAAGAATTATATCCTTGGTGTTACTGCATGAGCAAGTTCCTCCAAGCACCTCATCATTAGTGTGGGTTTGTGGAATGATTTCATGAAAGAGGCGAAACTAATTTTCCAAGCAATCTCCACACAAGGAGATTACAAGGGTCAAGTGAACTCCCAATAATTTTGAAAGGTGGTTTCCTTCTCAGATTCTTCCAAATCTTCCTCCTGCTTCCATTATTATAATGGACTATGTCCCATATCACTGCAGACAAATTGACAAAGTACCATCAAGGTAACAGCAAGTTTCAAGCTAGTTGCAAAAGCGGTGTATTCCATGCACAATGGATGCAAGGAAAACCCATATTTACACCATGATCAAAGCAAATAAATCGCAACAAGAAACATATGCCGTTGACATTTTGGTGTCAGAGAATGTTCACAGTCATTTGACTCCCACCTTATAATTGTGACCTGAATGCATTTAAACTAGCATGGGCAAAAATTAAAAGAATATTCCAGAGCCATTAATTATTGGTGATATGTCTTCTCAAGCTTCACAAACTTACAGACTTCATTTTCGTCTGTGAGTGCATCAGATTGGAGCAGTTATTATAGACATGTCCAGAAACTAGAAGACAGATGGGATAGTGGAGTATCTTTTGATGAAATTTTAATTAATACTAGAGACATGACAGAACAGAGCAAGAATGATTCTCCTTCTTCTCAGAACTCTGAATCAGATAGCCAGCTAATGAATAAGGTACATGACCATTTCTCCTTGTTACTCAATTTCTGTTACTATTAAAATAACTGTTAATTATTTCTTAAGAATAAAAAAAATATTGCATTGCTTTTCATTGCTATTGTAGCATCATAGCACTGGGTGCGACCGACCGCACAAGACGTGCAAGGGCGAGGGGTTGGTCCTCGCGTTGGCGGCAGGATGGACCCCCAGGGTCTCTCAGCTGGGGGCGTGTCTGAGAAGGCAGCTGTCTATTCGCACTAGTGATATGTGACGACAGAAATCGTCTGCAGATGGACGGCAGGCTCCAATCTCGCCGGCCCAAATCTCGCAGATGCAGATGGACGGCAGGCTCCAGCTGGCCCAAATCTCGAGAGGAAATGACAGCTTTGTGCGTGGGAGGTCGGTCACGTGATGCCTCGCTAGGGAGGCGGGTGGAATAAGCTTCCATGGCATTCGAGGTTGATCGTAGCGATGTGCGGAGGTGATCGTGAGCAGTGTCTTGCAAGGCGTGGCTATTCGCCATGGGACAAGAGACCAGGGGCGGCGCTAGGGTAGCGAGCTGGGGTTCTCTTGGGTTCTCTTGGCATATACCGAGGCGGCTCGTCTCAGGAGTCAGTGTGCTGCTGGAGAGCAGTGTTCCTTAGGAGTGTACATACTGTAATAAACTATTGTAAATAAATATGTACAGTAAACTCCGTGTCTGCGTTCTTCCTCATCTCATGATGACGTCACACTATCTACTCCAAGACATTATTTTGCCGAATTTTATGTTGATGAAGTTGACAGCACTAACTGCCATGACGTAGGCAGAACCCACCTCTCCATGCTGTGGAGTATCAAGAAATAGTGCATGATTAATAGTTGTACATGAATTAAATTCTTAAGTATTGTTTGGTTGTACAGTAAAACCTAACACAGAAATCTGCCTTTGCCAGAAAAAAAATCTTGCAACGATCTATTTTCCCATACAAAGTACACTGGATAAGCCAGAAACCTGCCTAACATGAAAATAGAAAGGAATTTTGGGACATTGGTATTCAAAATTCTGAATAAGACAAAAAACATATATTGTTAAAATTGAACATCGACTTGTAAGTGTGGTAACATCATGCCATGAGGCACTCAGAGCTGTTCTTGTCCAGTCCCTTTCTCAGCTGCCCTTGTCTGAACGTCATATTTCCCACACTATTCATGTGAAAGCAAGTGTTTATTTGTAATGGTACTGACCTTCACAAATACATTTGAAGGAAGGAGTGAGAGAGACACACGAATAGCGATCCAGTCCACAGTTCATGTAATGGGTGCTTTGGGCCCAGTGGTTCAAAACATTTATTTTTGTTCAGTTAGACAAGTTGCTGGTATAGTGAAATCAAGTTTTTAAGATGTCAGGCAGCAAATTGATAACATTAACACTTGGTGAGAAAATTAGACTACAGGAAGAACAGGAATAAAGCAACACTTCTGTCAAAGTTTTGACAAAGAAATTTAAAGTTGAGAAAACTCAAGTGTATGACACCTTAAAAACAAAGACAACATCAAGAGTGATTGAAAGAAATTTTTTATAAGTGGTTCCAACAATATTCACAAGAAACTCTGCGAACACCCAAAGTGTAAATCATCAAATGAATTCATCGGTTCCTTCAAATACTGAAGAAAATAAAATTTCTTTTACACTTTGTGAAGTTCTTTGTTTCGTTACATTTCATGTTGTGTTTATGTAAGTTATTTGCTTTGTCTCTCCCTTTAAAATGTAGTTTTTAGATGGATATAAACTACTCATACAACCTAATTCATCTTTGAACAATTGGGTTTTTTGAATTGAGTTTTTATTGCAAACCTGAATAAGCCAGAAACCTGTACAAGACTGCAGAAAATGTTGGACCCAATTGATTCTGGCTTAAGAAAGGTTTTTACTGTATTACTATCCACTTTTGGAAAAGAAACTCTTTATTGTGAGGTGATTCCAATCATAATGGGGAATCACAAAAAGAAAGTTGGAACTGAAGGTAGTGAATAAGAATATCCTAAAAGTTCTGTAATTAGTGCACTACATGCTGCCAAACTAAGTAAACATTTGGCTGCAAGTTCAAATTAATTTGTGTTATTAGGGAGTTTTGGAAAGCAACAAAAGTTAGGATTGATGAAATAATAATAATAATAATAACCAGAACGAATGTCAGAAATAAATTGCAAGAATCCAACTGTCATTAATTACAATGAAACAAACTTAATTGATGACAAGGGGAAAGCCTTGGGAAAATTACTTATCAAAAACTCAATAGATCTCCAATAAATATAATATGCCAAGGAAAGATTTTGGTTTGCTACAATTTATAAGAAACCTTTGACGCAAAACCCTGTAAGTGTACAACTGCTAGTCCCTCAGGAAATGCAACTGAGATTTTCCAGGCTCATAAAGATGGGGGTGTCATCTTTACTCTCCACATTTAGCCTCATTTTTTCACTTAAAAAATAAAAAAATTTAAAAAAAACACGAGAATTGTTTGTAATATAATCTTATAAAAAAACTTCAACAGGAAGACCATTCTCCATCCCATGATAACATTTTTACAGAAGAGTTGCGATAATGTGAAATAAGTGGGTCAGATGGTACCTCGGGTTACAAAAAACAGCATTAAACGGAAAAAAAAGGAAAATATATAAAGACACATACATATATACATCATGAGCACAAACCAGTCCCAACAATGTAGTAGGCAGATTGACAATGGCACCAACAGCCACACAGTGTTGCCAGTCCCATCTTGGTGACTTGGCTCAAATCAGGCCTCCTTGGATTGCACAGAGAAACTGCAACTTCACTGTTTATGACATTCACAGACTGACATAAAAGATGAGAATTTGATCCCTAAGTTAGATTTATTGTTCATTTTTAATGCAAGTCTGACACATTTTTCTAATTGAATCTGTGATAGCACATGTCACCTTTTTTTAACCACATTGAGTTAATGATGCAGCTGGATTTGGGTAAGGTGTTTGTACTTTATGTGCACAAGTTACACAAGTCACATTACGGAAGGGCTTCAAAAAGGTTTGCCAGTGAAGACTGCATTGTTGAACAACAATGAGTATTGTGTTTTTGTTCTTGTGAGTGAATTCTGTGAACTATCTTCTGTAAATTACTGTAACAGTGCATGTTCAGTCCAGCACAGTCTGAATCAACTAGGACCTTCGAAGTTACTGTAGTGACTGTACCCGGAGTAAAAACATGGACTTGAGGAACAATATTCGATTTTACATATTCACAGGCTTCAAACTGGGTGTAAAGGCTAAGAAAATCCATGAAGTCTTTAAAGCAGTTCATGGGGACCAAGTGTGTTCATTTGACACGATTGCCAGATGGATTCAATCATTTGAGCATGGCAGGAAGAGGTTGAAAGATGACCCTCATTCTGTGTGACCTCAGGAGGTTGTGAAACGAGAGAACAATTCATGTCAAACAATCCATGTCAGAACAATCAATGTGAGGCAGTTACTGGAAAAAATTATATCACTGTGTGAATGTTAAGTACAGATGTTGGTAGCATGGAAATAATACTCCACAAACATTTACAGCTGAGGAAAATTTGTGCAAAATGGGTTCCTCATTCTCTGACTGAGGAGCAGAAGACGAGAAGGAAGGATTGTGTGAGATTGCTCGCTATGTTTCCACCAAATGGGCCGAAACTACTGACAGACATAAGTACAGGGGATGAAAGTTGGTTTTATTACTATACCACGCCAAACAAAACCTAAAATTGTGCTTGGGTGTCTGAAAATGAATGAAGACCAGTCTTTCTTTGACCATGTTTCAGTTCACAAAAGCGACTTTTCACAATTTTCTTCATCTGTGAAGGGCAATTGCTGGTTGATTGTATGCCAAAAGGTCAGACTATTAATGAAATGTACTATGGTACTGTTGTTTTGGACACTCTATTCAAAGAATTGAAAAAAAGATGTCTGAAGACAGCAATCTCGAGAGTGCTGCTTTTGCATGACACTGCATCGGCTCACAGAAGAAGTGTAATTGTGCAGAAACTAAAAGAAGAAAAAGTCCACATTCTTGAACATCCACCCTAGTCCTGACCTCACCCCTTGCGATTCTTGGTTGTTTCCTTGGGTGAAGCCCATCATTTCTGGAAAGCCCTTTAAACATGGGAGGACCTTTCGTAAGCCATAAATTCAGCTCTACTAACAATACCTCAGTCGGCGTAAAAGTGCCTTTGATAAATGGTTGCAGCATCTCCAACGATGTGTAGAGTACAATGGGAAGTACTTTAAAGAATTATGAAGGTTAGTACTCCAATACATGTTATAATGTGGATTTTAGCAGGTCACATGCATAACGTTTTGAATCCCCCTTGTAACCCTTGCATGAATTCCATGTCTCCTCATTGCTGACTGAGGGTAAAAATAACATGAGTTGTGGACTCTTGCAGTTGTTGCATCCAAGGGTGGTAAAGTTGCAACCTTGAAAATAGAAACACCTGTTTTATCAAAAGCTGCAAAGCACGCTGAGATAGCTGAATTAATGTGAATCTGAATTTATGCTTGTCGAGGAAAGTAAGAACCGCAATGGAAGTGTAATTGTGTAAAACTTAATTGGTTTATCTTCACAGACATTTAATGTGAGGGAAATCCAACAGTATGAAAATATCAGTGACAGTTATATCAGGCGCGGATCCACGGGGAGGGAAATGAGGGAAATTTCCCCTCCCAAAATGTTTCAGTAACTATTAATTTTAATTTGTCCCAAAACTTTCAAGCAAAAATATTTTTGTATAAACATTAAAACAAATAACAATGTATCGCATGATGAGCTGAGTTTAGCCTGCGTCATTCTACATAATCTGTAACATGACACATTCGACCAAAACGTTTTGAATAAAAAAATTTCCCCTCCCAAAATTTGTTTCTGGATCCGCCCCTGGTTATATCCTAGAGCATGGTGTCAATATAGAAATCAAAAAAAGTTCAAGACTTCAGAATCTTTGACAATACATCTCACCATAGTATGAGGATCTGAAACTAAGGCATTCATTGAATTAGAAATGTTGAAACTGCTTTGAAATGACACAGAAGAATGACTCATTTACATTCATATTTCATAGTGTTACAGTTTATTATCTATAAATCTATAACATAACATAAATTTATGAAGATAAATAATAAAAAGATTAATTTTATTGTCCAAATGTCTCTAATTACGCAGCAAATGTGACATAAAATGCTTGCAGTAGTAAAATTAAAATCATTGAATTGTATGAATTCAAAAACTACACAAGTGACAGAAGTCTTACATTTATTTTCCTTTTGTAATATTGACAAATTGCAACTAATTCAATCTTACTTCATAAAAAGGGGGTTGTTTTAATTTGTGAATTAACTATCTCATTACCAAAGCAGTCATGTAAACGTTATTTGGTTTTTTACTTCTGTAAAATTAGGGAATGATAACTCCTGTAGTTTTTGAAAGCATCAGTTCGATTATATTTATTATTTCTTCTTCAGAAAACACATAAAACATTGGCTGAAGAGAAAAAGCTTCATTTAGTTGAATTTAGGAAAGAAAATGGAAATTATCCTGAAGTTGTAGCATCTCCAACAAAGTGTCGTTCTCCTGAGGAAATACCTGCTGAAGAAGTTCTGGATTATACACAGGTAATTTTTTTTTCTCTTTCCCAAAAACACTAGGTGCCAGGAAGCTGAAAGAGATTCATTACATGAAATTACAGACATTGCAAATGTTTATTATAATTGTATGTTTAACGTTCTAGTATTGCTTGGGAAACCGGATTGTTTTAAAAAAGAAAAAATACCCACCATTTTACACAAAGCTTCCCTTTTGGACTGTTTGTATGAAGAAGAGAGAGAATATAAGAAATCACGACAAGGTTTGTATATGTTCCATTAACATTACTATAATATCTACTTTAGTCGGTATACTTTGAGAGTATAGGTTCAGTATCATCATTTTAATCTTTCTCCATATGTACATGTGTTTGGTGGAAGGTCATAGTCATTTTCCTGTCAAGAATCATTAATCAGAAGTTCATTTTACATCAATCAGTAATTGCTTACATTTTGGAAATCGCATTTTGCTTCATTAATGATTTTTATTTTAGAATTTAATGAAATGTATTAAATTTTTAAGGTCCGATTGCATTTGATGACTGAATATGGAGAAATCCGCAGCTTTCTGACAGACAAGTATCCAGAATGCAAACCCTTTTATAAATCGCCTTCAGAAGAGGCAGATGCTGAAAATTAGAAGAAATATTTGTCTTTAAATGTAAATAAATTCTCATTAAATTTTGTAAATAATATATTGTTTCATATCCACATTCTTCATATGAAGAAAGTAGAATTCCTTGTTAACTGCAATTTTGTAGCACACTAGCTGGTACCTGGCACATTGCTGTTGCAGAAGAAATAATTGTGGAAATATTCCTCTCCCTCCACCATCAACGAACCACTCTTCAAAAACAGGAGTAAAACTTATTATTCATTGATGGTAAAATATGTTGAAGCTGTCTTAGTAATTGCTCTTCAACTTTCATGCATACTATTTTTGTAGTATTGAGAAACTTATGTAATGCTGCAGTGAATACAGCAATTTTTGAACAGAAAAGATTTGATACTGAGAAAAGTGGATAATTCTTATACCTATTTGTAGAAAAGTACTTGTACCACATCACAATCCACAATTTATGGGTTCCTTGTACCAAAAAATTGGTTTATGGCAAAATATCTGTGTCTATAAACACTTTAATATAGTATTTATATTATATTATCATCTTATAAGATCAGCTATACTATTAAACTTTTCCCAGCAGTAATATTTCCCTAGTCAATCTTGCTGGCATTGTGGCCTTTTGAATTGGAAATGTATGTTTTGGGTTTTGATGATACTTTCCATGACGCTCTTGTAACTTTTTTCACAATTTTCCCCAGTATGGCTTTAAATTTTATTAATTTTTTTCTGAGATAGAGCAAAGTACACTTATAAAAGTGTGCTCAATTTTCATGTAATTCTCTAAATTTTGACAATTTGCAAAAACGTTTTTCAGGCTTTCTACAACTACAATATAGTGAAGATGGAGTAATTTCTTTTTAACGAAATCTATTCTTCAAAATTAGATCTTTAAATAATGTCAGTACTTCTTCAAATTATGAATTGTTTTCTCCTAATTTTGCATGAAATACAGGCAATTTTAAAAACAATATTTTCTCAAAAGCAGACCCAAGTCCCCCCCCCCCCCCCAGCAAAACTTTTTGAATGGATAGAACTGAATATTGTGAATAACATGACATTTTTTAGATTTAAAAAATTACACAAGTCTGTGTTGAAGTGTTATCATAACATTATATAACTATTACAAAGAAAGCAAGAAAGTGCATGCACACCATTTCTTTGTGGGAATTTTTTCATTTCTCACTCAAAAAATATTTTACTTCTCAATGGTTTAATCGTATACTTGCCTAAAACCCTCAACACAGAGGTTAAGTCAGGTGTTGCAGCCCACTTAGTGCACTTCTAAGAACTCCTCTCTCCACACAGCACAGACAAAAATCTCCAATCTAGGTCTGATAATTAATTTCAATTTTTTACAATATATTAGTAATTGAGAGTAACATACTATTAGGCACAGCATTCCTCAATAGAGGTGGAACAATCCAAAGATGGCATTCAATTTTGAAATGTCAAACTAGTAAATTTACAAGATCTTTTATGTATCAATAATACTCATTTCTAATACATGCAGAAATTGAAAGAAAATAATGCAGCATCTGGCATCTGGTCATGTGAGAGAGATCTATCATTAGATATAGGCTTTCATAAGATACCCAGAAAATTGTGGGGGGGGGGGACTGAAAAATGTAAATATTTGGTTGATATTCTGTTCAAACTGCACATACCAACTTAATTCTCATATTCACAGTAGCACTGCTTATAGCTAATGTATGACTGCAAGGCTCCAAGGTCAAAGCTGGCTGTTATTAAGTATTTGCTCTTCACGTGAGTGAGGAACAGCAATATTTTATTTTCGTGGAATACAAAGAACTGTCATACTTTATACTATGTTATTGCAAACAACCCTAACAATAAGTAAACAGAATGCCTAAAGTACTCTGAGGCAGTACCCACTACCCCATCACAGTGCCAATTTGTCAGCCTCTGACAAACTCATGACAGCACTGACAGCAATGCCACCATGCTAACAGGAGAATTTAAGGTCTTAGAAAGCACCAGTTGCTGTTTCTGAAGCTTGTCCTCCCACTCTTGCATTTCCTTCTCCCTCTCATTTCTTTCCTTTGAAGTTCTCCCTACTTGAAGACTGTAGGGAGACAGTTATGACATTAAATGTCTCAAATGTAGTTAAAGAGTGCTACTTGCTCTGCTCAACCAGTCCCCTCCATTAACAGGCTCATGGAACCAATTGAGTTTTCCATCAGAGACATGTAAAAAAAAAAATTCCCTTTACGTGGCCATCTGGTCAAATGGTCAGTGACCACATAGGTTACAAAATTTGTCCTCTATTAATCAATCACCCCAAGCAATATTGAACTGTTGTAAAATAAGAAGCAAACAAGATACTATTGATTCAGTGTCCAGGTTTTTGAGACAGGATGGAACAGGACCAGTGAGTGACATCTCAAGATGCTTATCTTGCAAGGATGAATTATTTCCATTTCAGGTAACAAAGAAAAGTTTAATTATTGTCACAGTGAAATAATGTTGCACTTGCTTCCCTGAAAATGTTGTCATAGTGTGCGGAGCAGGCTGCATAGTTTAAACTAATCTGAATGCAATTTTTGAACTTCATGCTCTGCTTGCTGAAAGTGAATTGCATTGTAAGTTCAATTCGGCGGAAAGTGAGTTTTGCAAGAAAGAGAATGAGTGACACGTCAAGAAAGTTAAACTCTAGCTGAGAGGAGGCAAACGATCATAGGAAACGAGATAGGTGGTTTCAGGTAGATAACTTTGATATTCTTAAGTGTGGAAAAAATAAAATCATAAAATTATACACAAAGAAATGGAACTCTTTCGAATCATGGGTTATTAAATCTGTGCAGCGCAAAAGAGATGTAAAGTGATAGAATATAGAGATAAAAAGAGATGTAAGTAAACCACACTCAGGGGCATTTTTGTGTGAAAATGTGAGTAAAATCCATGCAAAAAACAGACATCTATATTTTATAACTCAATTTGTCTTACAAGTTATTTTGTGGTTTGAAAGGTATAGTTAAAATGAGTTTATAGAAAACATTTTATTCACAGCAACTAACATAATTATTTGATGCATGCCTCCAGTAACCTCCTTGATGAAGTGGCCAAATCTGTTAATTGCCGATTTTTGTCGTGCTCACTCCCCATAAAATGAATTACACCTCCCAATGGTGAAAACTAAAGACCAGATTTTTGTGCAGTAAAGACACAAAACCTATGCAATAAAAATATCAAAATTTTGCATGGTGTTATAGTGCATAAAAATTCCAGTTAATCCTCTAATCAACTTATTTTATATTTTTGTTGTGGAACTTACGTTGAATTAAATATTATAATTTTAGGGTTTATTATTAGTTATTATATATAGTTTAAATAAATCGTATTTGTTATTTTAAATATTATTCACTCACAAAATTAAATTAGGGCAAAAAAGTAAAAACAAAATTGAAAAATACAAAAATACCATCAGAATCCAAAAATAATAAAGTTATACAAAAAATATTCATTGTTTTCATTATATTTTACAATTTTGTACATTCTTAAATTATTTTCTGTGAAATTGCTATATCTTCCTTCATCTAATATGTTTCAGACAGAAAAGATCAACTTCGTTCCATATTTATACAAGTCAGTTGTCTTACTCTGACGTACGGGCCTACGTGTGAACGCAGCTAAAAGCGCTCAAAATCTGCGTTCATTCTCGCTCGATTTTTTTAGATGCGACATTCGATGAATTTGACACCCGGTACAGCTTGCCACTATGGCGCGATACCGATAAGCAGCAGGGCACTTCCCACGTGGCCACCGCCGCATGTGGTCGCGGGGGTAGGTTTCACCGAACCGTCGCCCACGATCAACAAAGGGACCACAGCAGAATCTTATCTCTCACTTCCGAGAAAGCCGCCGCAAACGAGTGACCCTAGTGGGAAGGCTCCCATTTAAACCAATGCTTTGCTAGTGGTGGCCCGGCGCGTTAAGAAACGCGTTAGAAATGCTTTGCTAGCGATGGGCCGGCGCGTTGTATTGGTGTCCCACCCGGGCTGCTCGTAGCGAGGGGCCGCCACTGCAGCCCGACTCGGACACTCTTGGGAAGACCTCCATTTAAGCCAATGCTTGGCTCAGTCGCTCCACTCGGTAGCATAGACAAAGTAAGGTGCTCTATGCTCGGTAGCGCGCCACAGTGTCTACGTTTTAGGGGGCCCTACGCTTCGTGCCCGGACGTAAGGTCAAACGTGACTCGCGCGTGGGTCATTCCATGCAAAAAAGTAGGAAATCTGACACTACATCTCAGAATTTAAAAATATTTTGCCACCTTACTTATCATGATACCTTCATGAACCAGGTACAATATTTTTGTCTCATCATCCATTGTTTAGCAACAATGGGCACTTGAAATATTAGGTTAGCAGTCTGTAGACGTTCCGTTATGATTTTTTTCCGATGATATGCAAACAAGCAAAAAGTATGAAAGTTACACTATTTGTAGAAGAAATGTAAAGGATAATTTTACGCTAAAGATATTGTTTTTACCGTGAGTCTTTAACAATTAGGAAGTAAACAAATTCTAAAAAATGCAATATATGGAAATGTAATATTTTTAAATTCTTGAATTTTGGAAGAAAAATTGCTGAAACTACTTTCAAGCTACTCTGTAAATTTCATCATGGAATCTTGAATGGTTTTAAAGTTATGAATAAAAGTATCTTATCGGCGCTCCGTGAACGAACTCATCTTAGCTGCTAGAGCCGCCCTCTTCATCAGCACTCGGCGTTACTTTTTTACTCCGCGGCTCGATGGTGGATTTCGCAAAACTATTCCTCAAGGTGTTAATTTTGCCGTACGAGTTACATGAAGAGATACGCCAAATTCGACCATTATTTTTTGTTTACTCCAACTTTTTGGTAAACACGTTAAAATCATGTATTTCTCATTACATGTTTTCACATTTGAAATTTTTTCTTTGAATTGTGTCAACGTTTCTTCTCCTTCATTGCTTTCTGTACTCACGTGAAATAATTCAGAAAATGTTTTATTTACGGCACTCGCCTTTCTCCTTGCCTACGATTTCTCTCGGGTTTGTTTTCGCAATGACAATGGTAATTGACCCAGAGGATAAAAAATGTTTACATTACTGATAGTGGCTTCCTCTGCAACTCCTGGGGCTACGTACTCCTCTTCACTTGACGTTTTCAGTTGAGTCACTAAGATCTGCATTAGGCATTTTGGATATTTTGTGACACATCGCATATTGCTTCACCTACCACTAAATTCTATATTTTCTTCCGCATCGCCTCTGTTATCTTTCTCTTACCCACCCGACTTTTGTGCTTCTCAAGTCCGAATGGATTGCAGCACCAAAGCCTGTTAAACGTATTCACAATCTTTGGCATTTTCTGTCACGATGTATCACTGAACAGTAACGCGAAAACTAAGCCCGTAAACTGGTGTCAGGATACCTTCGAAGGCATTGATGGATATCCCTAGGGAATGAACGTAGGCGGTGCCTGCCTACGACCTTGCGTCACCCCTCGCTGGGCAAAGGCACGAGACTTTGAACCAGAGCAAAATGCGCGTATACTTTTTATTTAATAACTTACGCATTTTTTAAGATTCCATCGCGACAGTTTGGAGAATGGTTATTTATTGGTTCTTCTTGCAGTGTGTAAAATATGAAAGAAAAGAAAATATTACTTTGAAGAAAAATGTATTTGTTTAATTTATTAGCATTTTTTATTATAAACAAATATCTCAATTCTTAATATATTATCAACTGCTTAAAATATGATCATTTATCTTCAAAATAGTGTGCCCATTTTTAAAGTTTTATTCATTTTATGAACGTCATAATTATTTTCATTATTGAGTACATTGTGTCATCGTCCATATTTAACCCGTAATTGTTGCTAAACTGATGAAGATATTAATTCCATAAATTGTCTTTTAACTGTTCATCATTAGTAGATTAATGTAATAAAATATGAAAAAAATCTGAGACTCACTGTCAGAAAACCTGAAATTTTGCATGGAATGACCTGCGTACAATCTCGTGTTGGGAAGTTCGGCGAAAACTGACAAAATGGATATATGATCCGATTGGGAAGACACACCCCAGATATAATACTCTCTGCTCCCAACTGCAATCCCTCAGAAATTTTAATTACACAAAAGAAACGTAAAATGAAACCTTTAAAAAAATGTAAGTTATAACTAGTTGATAATATAAGAATTATATTTTATGTAATAAAATCTTGCAAATTCCTCAAGTAAAACCCCAAAATATGCAATTTTTAGGCATCATTACCAAAAACGTGCAATTTCATGCAGTAACCCCCCAAACGTGCAATTTCGTGCAAAATAAAACAAGTACTAAAATGACACCTGTTTCATGATTCAAATTTCTGTCTAGGTTACATCCAATTTTAAGTTAACAAAGAAAAGATGTACAGACGTGTTCAAATTATTAGACTAAAGAACGTATTTTTAACTGTGCCTAGGTTCAATGATCTAAAAATAGAAGAGAAATGCTTAATATCAGACTTGGTTTACTGGTTTCCTCATTCTTGATTGTTTTTAAGAAATTTCTCTTCCAGGGAACTCTCAAATCAATTAATTTTTCATTGTTGGCAACATTTGTCAGTTTCCCTCCTAATTGTGTTAGTGTAAGCTTGCGTTACAGGTACTTTTCAATTCTGTCTACAGTGTGATTGGAAGTTTCTATAGTGAAATTCAGTTTGGTTTTCATTTTCCATACCTCTTGCTACATTCTGCTGACATTATAAAGTCTGAGAACTTGATAATAATTAATATAGGGAGAAATATTGAAGAGTGCAGTATAAAGTAAGGTTGTGGGAAAGGAAAAGGGCATTTCACCTAGGAAAACTGCTGTTGTGGGAGCACTTATTCCTGAAAACTGTTATACACAACAGGAAATTGCTAACAGAATGAAAATATTGCAGAAAACTGTTAGCAGAATCAAAATCTCAAAGCAGGAAAGTAGTGAATGCAACCCAAAGAGAGCAGGAAAATGTGGACGTAAGAGAAAAATCAGTCCTAGAACAACGAGAAAACTGATGATGATGATGGCAACATTGGACCGTAAACTAACGTCCAATGACTTGAGTCATCAGCTGAAAGGTTTTGGGGTTGATGTGACTCCTGTGACAGTGAAGAGGAAGTTGTGTGAATAAGGTTTAAAAGCATGCCGACCAAAGAAAAAAACAGAAAAGCACTCCGTCAATGAAACACAAGAGACTACAATGGGTCAAACATCATCTAAAGTGGACGAGTGAGGACTGGGCAAAGGTATATACAATTCCAAGCAAAATTATACGGGAAACGTATTGCAAAAGAAAGTTTTGTGTCGCAGATTGTGATACTTTATTGAAATGCAATAAATGCACATTTTAATTTTCGAGTTGTTGAGGTCTGTGCTGAATCAACATTTTTTGCAAAAAAATTATTCTCATCATTTAATTTGCAATTCTCTAAGATCCTTCAGGTATACTTCAGTGACGAATCTGTATTCATCGTGGAGGTAAAAAGGAGTCAGTATGTTTGTAGGAGACCAGGAGAAGCTTTCAAGTCTGCATGTGTGCAATAATTTATGAAGCATCCAACATCCATTATGGTATGGAGTGTGATGTCAGTGAAAGGCCCTGACAGATTGCACACTATCGAAGAGTCAATGAGGCAAAATCAATACAAAAAATCCTTGAAAAGGAACTATTTTCCCAAATTAGAGAGTGGTTTCCTAATGAAGATGCCACTTTTATGCATGATGGAGCATCGTACCACAAAACCAAAAAAGTCTCAAAATGTTGGAAGAAGAGCAGTTGAAAGTGTTACCCTGGCTTGGAAATAGTCCTTGACATGAACCCCATAGAAAATTGATAGGGTCCTATCAAGCAAAGGATAAGGAAATATAAATAACTACCAACCAAGAACTCGTGCACAAACTAGAGGAAATTTGGTACCGCGACAATGAAATTAAAAACTCATGTGAAAGTTGGTAAAAACCGTACCAAACAGGATGAAGTTGTTGATTAAGAATATACGCATGCACATCTAGTATTAAACGTATCAATGAAACATGTACACAGATGTAATCTTGCAATAATTGCAAATATTTTGCAGAAAATGTCTTTAGTCTAATAATTTGAACACGTCTGTAGTTACACGGGAATCTGATCTTTAGTGATAACTTGGAGGTTTAAACTGGGTAGTAAGTATACAAAACATCTGAAAGCAAATGAAACTCAGGAAACAGGGGTGGGTCATGTACAAAATCAAATAAGCGCAAAAGCAATGTAAAGCTTTTATTGAGAATCATTTATAAATAATTAACAAATACACAGTAAATATACAAATATATAATATATACATTTTAAAAACATGAAATTCTAATGCATGGAACTCCACACTAAAAAAGTTTTTGGAATGGAATTTTCCATATTTACCATCTCTCTTCCACATCTTGCATGACCTCTGCTACACATTCCACTGCTATGGATGTGCACAGTACAACCACCCTAAATGCCACAAGCATACCACTCCACTGAATGGAGCATTGTTGATTTGACCGAGGAGGAGATATTTTCAATTTTATGGCTTGTGAAATGTGTTATATTAATAAGAAACCCTCTATCCTTCACTGCTGCTGTTAGATGGCATTTTTCAAACATCCTGTACATTAGACAATAATTTCATTAGTTATTTAGCCTTCAATTTTCATTTAACAAAATAAACTGACATACACCTCATTTTAACAGATGGAAGTTACATGTTTATTACTAACAAGAATGACTGACTTATACTATATTATGAATAACTCATCTATTTTGAAAAGAATTGTTACAGTATCCAAAATGGTACAATTGTTACAAAATTCAAAATACAATTAAAGTTCATGATAACCATTGGCAATAAGAAAAGTAGTATGTAGGTCTACATTATGGTGAATTGCACAGTAAGTATGGGAATATCTGTACACTTTACGAAACAAGGAAAGGATCTGCTTGAATAGTTAGATGCATATATGATGATTTTCAAATATTTTATCTTGATTGATAATTTTGTGTTATGTGTAAAGTAGCATCAACTGTTTTAAGTCATTAGCCCCACAAGTGACTGTATTATATCCAAGGAGGTGGCAAGTGTTCCCTGCTGGAATGTGATATCTGGTGCCAACCTACATGTTGGCTTGTGGTGTATCCCCTGCAAGGTATCACCACCCCACCGAAGACAAGCTCCAAGCTCTCAACTGGTCTCCCTTAGAGTGTGTGCATGAGAGACAGAGAGAAAAGAGGGTGAGGATGAGGAACAAAGACCCCATGGTCCATTTGCATAGGTATCACTCCAGCATTCACCTGGAATTGATAGGAGAACCACAGAAAAACCTCGTGATCACAGCAGATAGCCACTATTATAGAATTATCCTCCAGGCAGCAGCTGACTTCAATCTAGGTATTTAAGTAGTATCGACAATCTGCTACCTTCAAGAGTTGAACCCCAGGACCAAACACTCTGCCTACAACTCTGCTTTCAGTCAAGATTTTGGGAGTGTTTCCATGAATAGATAACAATAGTTTAAATTATGTCTGTGTGTGTCTCATTTTTTTTAAAGTTTTCTTGATAGGGAACTGTAGAGCAATGAAGGTATAACATGAATTTATTAATTAGTGAATGACCATTTTTAATTCAGAATTGGATAACACAAATCACTAATTTTTTCAATCACAAAAGGTCATTAAGGAGAAATTAATGAAGCTAAATCGTTTGTTCTTAATTGAAGTTGACCCACATAATCATTCCTGAAAATCTGAAACAAATCCATATACTAATTCAGAAGTTCTGTGAAACCAATTTGTAATTTTAGGTTTTGAGAAAAAGGGTTTATAGAAAGGCCAGAGAGAACTTTATGGATTTCACCAGTAAAGAAGCATAGGCTTCCCTTCATATTTTATAAGCAAATCAGGTAATTGATACTAAAATTTCATTTAACAAGAGATTAATACAGTATATGAAATTGGTTGATCCCGACTCTATGGTACCCCTCGCTGTCACAGCCTCCTTAAGGGGTCACAAGACTGAGTTTTTGGTAAAAATTATAGAAAATGTCGATTTTTTAGATTTTTGTCTTAAAAAAATCTACAATCCTCCTCCTTCATAAATATATATTTAAAGCCCAATGACGTCACAGGAGCTATTTTTAAATGCAAAGTTTTGTATTTTGCGGCAGTTTTTTCTTCATTAGAAGTTCATTTTTAGTGGTTTTCTGGTTATTTTTGATATATTATATCCCGATTATTCACGTGTTACATCCTAACATTGTGTTACTTACAAATTAGTGAAATGTGATAACAGAGAGAGACAAATCTCCACGAAGTTCAAGAATTATGAAGAAACAGCCTTCTAGCAGTTTTCTTGCATTTCTTTTTCTTTTCAGCATTTTTCTGAATATGAAATATTCCTTGCGAAATAATTTTTATCATATTGCATTTAAATTTGGTTTACAAGTATAAAAATAAGTAACAATCTAAAATAATGCGGGCTTTTGATATAGATAAAAAACAAGTGCATCATTTTTGGTTTAAGAAATTAAAATAACCTTTTCTGAATGGAATTTTTCATTTCATCAAATTTTTAAAAAACTCTGATAACATAATCACATGCATGACAATAAAAGCACCTAGATTTTGATAGCCAGCCTATGATAAACCTAATTTTAAAAAAACAACTTCAAAAAGTGAAAATTGTTCAGCAAGGGACATTTTGTGATAAATGTCAAAAAATATCAATAATTATCAATATTTCAAAAACTAATGGACCAAATTTAAAATATTTTGTTTGGTATTACTAGCAATAGGTTATTTTTGTGTGGTAGAAATTTCACAATAATTCAACTGCTAGTTTGAAAGTTACAAAATTCAGTCATGCGTCCCCTTAATACTTCCGTAGTCTGCTTAATACTTCTGATAGGTGAAATTCATAGCTCGTAAAGTTTTGAGATGCCCTCATACGCTTGGTCCCAACCGCATTATAATGCCAAATTAGTTTCAAAGGCAAGTTTTCTCATTTCACTCACCTGGATCCAAGTCACAGTGAGGCTCGGGCCTTCAGCCCTCGTGTTCACTAAAAACGGTTAAGTCTATCCATCGCATAATTACTAATTCACTTTTATAAGAAATCACTTCAGTAAGCATAATGTAAGAAAGCATCTAGTATTCAAACTGTGCAGTGAACGATACTTATGAATGTATGAAGGAGGCCATAACAGCAAGTGGTAGTCGAGATCAGCCATGACATTTTTTTAATTTTTATTTTTGAAAGTTAAATTTTTAGCCCAGATAACTTCCTTCCTTAAGGATAAGACCCAGTAACCTTATTAAGAATTTAACTTTTAAGACTTGATAATTCAATCACAACCTAATTCCCAAATTACTGTTTTACAAATCAAAGGTTGCATTAACCTACCTGCGGAAATAATAAATATTTATCTATCTAAAGAGGTGCATTGGAAAAATGCACCAGTAATTTTCAATTTACCTCATTACGGTGGTCGGAAATGTCGTGTTAGTCTTGTCCATATGAACGGCCCTTCTTCAGCAGAGTGCACAGGGGGATAAGGTGTATTTCTATCTTTATAATAATCAGATGGTGCATGCATAACAAACTCCATACAATCCAGTTTTCGTGGAATATCTTCTTCAGGACCTACATAATAAAGAAAATTAATGCTTAACAACATACTTAGTGCAAACTAAGGTAAATCAGAAGTTGACAGTGCCCGTTTCTTTCACACGAAACTGGGGTGCTGCCTCAGAGACGAGTGGAGAGCCCGGAAAAACGGTGAAGGGCACAGGAGCCAAAGTCAGACCTGTGATGCTTAGCGGGAATGACAGAGAGAGCCCCAGAAGATGGGAAAGAGAAAAAATTCTCACGAACGTCCTGTCCGAAGACCGGCGCCGCCCATGCCGGTCGCGCAGGAGCCTGACCAACTCCTTAAAATAAAGCTGAAATGAAAGTCGCCCTCAGATTTGGGGCAATTTCGCATGATTTTCGAAACACAGGATCAAGGTGAGGCCCGCCCGGGAGTTGCGAAGTGAACTGCAGCATTCTATTGACTTATTTACTGAAGGGGCATCGTCAACTTCTGATCAACCCAAACTAAGGACATGCCAGTATTTGTAATGGAACATTCTATTTAACAAGATTAAACCTCACCAATAATATATGTACAAGGATCAAACCCTTCCTCTGGAGGAGGACTCAGCTGAGTAGGCAATAACCAGGTAACAACACAACTTTTTTCACAATATTGATCAGTCAGCATACCACGGATTTGTGCATAGTAAATCCCACCTTCAACATCACGCATTGATACTATATCACCAACTTGATAATAGCTTCCCTGGCAAACAACATAAAAATTTAAAACGGTATTCAAAATATCACAAAAAGCACAATTTTAAATAAGTCAATTATTTTCAACCTACCTTATAAAATACATAATCACTGGTAATGGGCGTAGCAACAGCTGATGGAGCTTTCGTGCACTAAAAAAACAATAATTATATAATACAACTGTAACAATTTACTGAAATATCCAGTTTTTAAGATTTGCAAAATCTCACCGTTTTCTTAAAAATGATTCTTCTTCCTTTGCCTTTAGGTGCCAAGGGTTTTGGCAGTGCATAAGGATTTAATCTAGTTTTATAATTCCTAGTATTTCTCACACTTTTTCTCGTAGCTATTTTAGGTCCACTTTCTTGCGACTTGGAAGTAGACGAAGCCGCACTCTCTTCCCCTTTTATGCTCCCGTTGTTTTTTTCTGATGAGTAACAATCATCACATACATCACCTTCCGGAGTGTTTTTTCCACATGCAAGACTCTGTCTTTTGGCACTTGACGCATTCTGGCTTAACTCCTAGAGGCATATTTTTTGAGAATTACTCCTACAGCACCTTTATTTACTCATTGGAAACCAGAAAGTCATCAAATTTCCCCCTCAGATTTCAAGGTAGTATACCATTGCAGCTTGTCGTTTTTCATCTATGTTCAGTCTATGTTGAACCAGGGTTACTGGAGCGCTCTTCGTTTATATATACTCTCTGGTTGAAACTGAAAGACGAGAGACAGGCAGTGTTGCCATCCTGTTGTGGAAAATAATACATTGAATTGAAAATATCAATTTTCCAACAAAGTTTTCTTAATCCAAAAGAGTCTGGGTTTGATTATTTACAGTAATATTGACATCATTCTCCGTTTTACAAAATTTTATTCTCTTATTCCAAAAGTGTTTTGTTAATATAGTGCGATTTTTCTATGGTCTTGATGGCCCCTATGGTCTTGATGTCATTTCGCGTCTTTCTCCGTTGTGCCGCTAGAAGTCACATGACCGCAAGCACTGATTGAAACGGTCGCGACCATGCGATACCTGGCCGGTATGACTGAGAAAATACCGTGACATCTATCCTGAAGACGGGCCTTTAGGGGCAAAGTTAGAAAAATCGCAGTATAGCCTACTTCTCTTCAAACAATGTTTTTCGAGTTGCAGCTGATCTCGCCTAAGCCATAAAGTTCATCAGACTTTTCCGCAAAAAAAAAAAAAAAATCGATGTGATGTTTGTTTCTGAAACTTCTTCCTATTAAATCCTCAAAATAATTAGTAAACTAAACAATAAATATCGAGACGGTTTAACTCGAATTCAGAGGCGGGATTTCGGAACTTTCATTGGGGGGGGGGGGGGGCAAATTTGAGTGCTATTATAAACACGAAAATATTTGTTCATATTAGTGCTTTAAGTTAATTGTGCTGTAATTATATACATCGCTTTCAATTTTGTTAATTATTTAATTTATTATTGAATGTTATTAATTAGATTGTTGAACACAGAGGTGACGATCCTTATTGTTATTTGAATAGTCCGAACTGTAAATTCAACTATGCATTTTTCTCAGTGAATTGTATATAGAAATATCGAAAATGTTATTATTTATTATGATGACAAATGTTTATATATATTATAAGGATTGTAGGATATATATATATATATATATATATATATATATATATATAATAAACATTAATAAATTACATTAATAAACTGATTTCATTAAAGTGCAATCTACTGTGCAAGGTGATAATCCCCCACTTTATTTCGACATAAAAAATGAATTAAATGATTTTTTAAACAAATATGACTTTCTCTTCAACATCGAACAATTTTTTTTACATGTACTTTGGGCCGAGAGACATGGTAGGTGGCCAAAGGGTGAAACAATGTAAGTTTGCCCAGACCAACGAAATTAGAAAACTAACTAGTATGCGAAAGTCTGAGCCATTCTGTAGCACTACTTATTTTCTCGTATACGTACGTATATACAGAGTAATATACGTTATACTGCGATTTTTCTAACTGTGACCCTCAAGGCCACTCAAATCCCATCTTCGCGATGGAATATGTCACGGCATTTCGCGTCTTTTCTCGGTCTTGCCGGTAGAAGTCGCATGATCGCAAGCACTGCTTCATACTCGTCGCGATCGTGCGAAATCTAGCGGAAAGACTGAAAAAGATGCGTAATGCCGTGACATATTCCATCGCGAAGATGGGATTTGAGTGGCCTAGAGGGTCGCAGTTAGAAAAATTGCAGTATAGTATTCAGAATGTTAAGTAATGTTGCGGAAAATCGATTTCGAGATTTCGACGGAAATACACGTTTTGGGTGTCACCTGATACCGAATTTTTTCCCCCTCCAAAACGTGCATCTGTTATGTGAACAACACTAGCTCCTATGGGTACAATTTTTTCCAAACTGAATAAACCCTTGTCGATCTGGCCTGAGTTGAAGCTCTGCGATTTTGAAAACCATTCATTAATTTTTGGGGGTACTTTACATGAAGTTCTCGGGACATATTCAAAATTTTCTCAAAAATGGCTCCAAATGTTTTTTAAAATTTATTCTAAAAAGAGAGAAATACATTTATAAAGATGGCATAGGTCCAATTTTCACTGATAAATCTAAATTTTTGAAAGTAGCAAGAGACTGAAATTTTTTTCGGCGTATTCCTACTACTACAAAATTCAGATTTTTCTTTCAAGTACATTTTTTCTTTATAATTAGTTCTTTCGTTTAGGTCATGAACATATTTTTGAAAATTGTATTAGTTTTCGCGCAATATTGCGTCAAATATGTGGTAATATTAAAAAAATATCAAAAACATTTTCTGTAAAACGACTCTAGATTTTTCTTTAAACTTTTGGGACGGATAGTGTTAAATGTACTCTATAAGATGACATAGATGTTATTTTGCTCTATTCTTTTGTGTTTGTTTGTTTTTTCCAAAAGTTACACCAATGTATTTTTTACTTGTCTCTTACGTCGTTAATATTCACATTAGATGTGATTGTTCATATTATTGCATTTATGAGTGCTTGTGCACTACATTAGGTCATATAAAGTTTCTTGAAAACTCAACATTTTTTTGAGCTTTTTGAAAATGAGCTCAAATTTCTGCATTTTTAGAAACACTCAAATACCATTGTCGCAGAAACGACTCCAAATGTTTTCTTCAAACTTTTGTATGCGTAATGCTAATTGCACTCATTAAGATGACAGAAAATTAATTTTACTGTATTATTTTGTTTCTTCAAAAATTACACAAATGCAATTTTTTTGAAATATCTCGCACGCTGTTAATATGCACACTTTTAGCGATTTGAATACATTATTTCATTTGTGAGTGGCAGTGATTCAAACGACTTCTAATAAAGTTTTTCTAAATCGGAATAGTTTTCTGTGAGAAAGAGCTTCAAATTTCGCATTTACAGTAACACTTAAACGCCATTTTCGTAAAACCGGCACCAAATTTTTCAACGAAGATTTCCATATAGAACAAAGGTTTACTCTACAATAATATTCTCAAAGTAGTTTTTCGGTTCTGCTATTAGGAAACCGAAAAATTGAGCGAACGTGAAAAAATGTTAGGGTGGCGATAGATGATAGCTGGCAAAAGGATGGGGCACGACCGAAAAGTTAGCAATGAAATGAGGAAACTAACTAGTACGGGAAAGTCTGTGCCATTCCATAGCTCCACTAGTTTCTTTTTGTTTTGGCTCTAGATCATTGATGACATCTAAAACAAAAATAGAGCGAATACACGTTGTAGTGCCAGTTACAGTTTGGGGCTCATTTTACAACAAAAGATTTGATTTAGGCACCTAAAATAGGCAACAAAATTACGAAATAAGGCACTAATAAGCATTGAAATCGGCGGTTTAGGCACTTTAAAAAAGTTAAAGAATGACTAAGCCAGACAAAAAATAGACATGAAAAAAGTTATTTCTGGCATCACAACTGATCTCAAAAGGATTAAAATAGATAATTTTTATTATGCAGGAAAAAGTATTTTTACATTTAGGAGAGAGACTACAAGCATATTTTATTCACTTTCATAATTGGCAGTATAGTACATAATTAATATTTTCTACAAACAGGCTGTCTTATCTATTAAAATCATTTTGAAGGCTGAAAATGCACTTTTCACTGACACAGATTTATAGGAGCAAACAAATTTAGTTACGTTCTCATGCTCACTTCTCCTGGAACTTCTTCACTCGTCTAACCCCTCCCCCCCCAAAAAAAAACTTGCACCACATGACCCATTTAACCATTGGCCTTTTTTTGTAATCTTCGCCTGTCCGAGAGAAGGCTTTTGCCTGACCTGTCTTTCCTCCCCTGGACTTGGCTGACGACGCGCTGTGGCGATAAGCCTAAATAAACTGTCAAAAGCGCAGCTGCATCAGGAATGGGTGCAATTTGTCTAAGTGCGGGCTGATCGGAGACGAGCGTGAAATATCTTAATTATGTTGACTTGCAGGGCTCCTTTTGTTCGGTATTTTGGGTGAAAGATTTCGGTTCGACGTCGATTGCGTATTCGATCACACAATATTTGCATTTCTGAAAAGTTTTTAAGTTTCCGTTAAACGAATTTCAAAATTTAGCATTTAAAATGTGATCGTTCTTCAGAATCACTTGTTTTAAGCAGTTTTAGGTCAACACTTATTAAAATGGGTATCAACCGACCTTTAAGGACTTTTAGGCACTATTAGACGCTTTCAGTAGATCTATTCTCTCATGATTGGTAAACGTCTGCAATTATTTTTCACAACATCCTAAAGGACCAAAATAGGTATTTGTCCTAAAATCTAAGTTCTAGTTATGACTCTTGATTTTAGGCAAGAAAACTGTTTAATTTCCAAGTAAATAACGTTTCTAAGCAAAATATAATTGAAAAAGGATGTATTAATAAGGGATATTCAAAATTACGCTAAACATCATCCCGTGCGTTTTATAATACTGAACTAAAGTTCACCAATTTATTAATGAATATTATTAGCTAAGGTTAATTAAAATTATTGTTTGCTTAATTATTATTATATTTCTTCTCAAAATACAGAAACAAATGTATCTTTTGTATATAAATTTGAAGATTCGCAAAATAAAATTAAATATATTTTTTAAATTTGTCCCAAGATTGGGGGGGCAGTTTGCCCCCCTCCCCTGAATCCCGCCTCTGGCTGAATTTCCGGATCGTTAAAGTCTTGTACGCCTGCCATTATACATCCGTTAACGCAGATATTAAACGTAACCTTATGCACCGGAAGATTTCCTTAAGTTTTCAAAATAGCTGCAATTAAACAGCTCTTCAAAAATTCAATAAAAATGAAATTCAAAATTATCGGCCAATTTCCATTTTGTCGATTTTTTTATTTATTTTTTATTTTATTTTTTCTTCACAAGAAGACTTTTTACGTACGAATGGGAACTTTCGTCGGTAAATACGAAGCGTTTTCAAATTGCCCAATGAATTGAAAATCAGACACTCCGAAAGGAAAAAAATCTTTTCTTTTCTTCAAGATGTGGCATTATGGAAAATAACATTTTATCAGTATTCATCCATGATTTTACCTTCAAAATTACCTTCGTTTATTTTAGGAAGAGAATAGAGCGTAAAATTGAACCCTGTTGAACCCGTTGTGCAATTACCAATGAACGATATGCCTTCGACGATTCGAAAAGCAAGAACAGTTTTCTTTGCTGATAATACGAACATTCAGCGGCGAGATTTCGGACCTTTTATTAGGGGGGCAAATTTGGGCGCTATTATAAATACAAAAATATTCGTTTATTATAATGCTTTAAATTAATTGTACTGAAATGACATACACTGTTTTCAATTTTGTTCATTATTTAGCTGATTATTACTGAATGTTATTAATTAGATGAACACAGAAGTGACTGTCGTCATTATTACTTGAACGATCCCATCTGTAAATTCAGCGATTCATTTTTCTCAGTGAATCATGTATCGAAATATAGAAAATATTTATTATTTATTATGATCACAAATGTTTATACATAACTGTAGGATACATATTTTAAAATCTACATTAGTAAATTATTTTAATTAAAATGCAATCTTCTGTTTTTGGCAAGATCGATATTAATAGTTTTAGAGGTAATATTATAGAGGTAATAATATGAGTCCCCACTTTATTTCGACTTTAAAAAAATAATTAAATGCTTTTTTAAAAATAAATATGATAACTTCATCTTCAACGTTTGTGTAAACTCTATAAAAAATATGAACTTTATTAACTGTTCAGAAAGTGGGTAGAAAATAAATAGCTCAAAAGAGATCATGTTTGAAAAACTAGTGATGCCACAGAATTACACAAAATTTATCGTATTAGTTTTCTATTTTCTTTGGTCTGGGTTACATATTCGCACGTGTTACATACTCTTGCCAACCCCCACCTATCGCCTCCCAAAGTACATTTTTTTCAACTTTTCTCAATTTTTCGGTTTCCTATTAGTAAAACCGAAATATTACTTCAAGAATATTAAAGAACAGTGAAACCTCGTCCTAAATGGCAATTTTCATTGAAAAATTTAGAGCCGTTTTAAGCGTTACTATAAATACGAAATTTGAAGTTATTTCTTACAGAAAATGTTTAAATTTTCGAAAAACTTCGTTGGAAGTCATTTAAAGTTATCTCAGAAATGCAATCGTGTTTAAAAGTTGCTGGAAATGTGCAAATTAATGGCTTGAGAAACATTTCAAAAAATTACGTTTGTATAATTTTTTTAAAAACAAGAACATCCCAAAATCAACTTTATGTTATATTAAACAGTGCGATACAGCCACGATCGCACAAAAAGTTTGGAGCTTTTCGAAAACTCAAACGATTTCTGTAAAAACTAGTTATTTCGCATTTTCAGTGACGCTTAAATGCCATTTTCTTAAAAACGGCTCCAATTTTTCATCAAAAATTTCCTTATACGATGAGGTTTTACTCTTCTTTAATATTCTTAAAGTAATATTTCGGTTCTACCGTTAGAAAAATTGATAAACTAGTGGTGCTACAGAATGGCACAGACTTTCCCGTATTAGTTTTTTTATTTCTTTGGGTCTGCGCTAGCTATTCGAAATTGCCACGTACACTTGCTAGTAGCCATCTATCACCGCATAAATACATTTTTCTTGACATTTTCTTAATTTTTCGGTTTCCTAATGGTAGAACGGAAATGTTATTTTAGAATATTAAAGAACACAAAAACCTAGTCCTAAATGGCAATTTTCTCTTAAAAAGTTTGTGCCGTTTTAAAGAAAATGGCGTTTTAGCGCTACTAAAATTGCGAAATTTGAAGCTCTTTTTCACAGAAAATTTTTGAGTTTTCAAAATATTTCATTTGAAGTCGTTTGAAGCACATACACTCACAAATATAATAATGCTTACAATTTTTTTTCTTAATTTAGCAACTGGTTTTATCCACGTTTTCGTTATCACGGCTCGGCAACGAATTTTTTCTACCGAAAATTCGCCATTTTTTCGCGCAGCATTACAGAACTTTCCCTATACTACGTATATTACTCTGTATATACGTACGTATACGGGAAAGTAAAAATCAGCACATTTAAGTAGGCCATGGGAATTTGTTTGAGAAACTAGTCGTTTTCGCGAAAATCCCGCTTGAAATTGGAGGCGTTATTTTTAATAGTGGTACAACTCCGTTGACACTCATTTCGAAATACATTGAGTCTAAAGTTAAATGATTATAAAAAAAATCGGGGATGGAGTTGGACAAAAAATTTTTTCTCGTAGATATTCACTTGTTTGTCTGAAGATTTGAATAAGCATAGGGTAGGTGGGGCAAAGCCCCGCATTCTAGGATTTTTCATTTTTTAAAATCACAAATACATTTTTTCTAATTTCTTATTGATGTTTTAGAATGGAATCTTGCCCAAATCTCACAACAATCGTATTCATGTCTGCTCATTGGTTGCTAAGAAATTTCGTTTTTTCAAAAATATATGTTTGCGAGGTTTTGTCCGAAATGGGACATATCCTCGCACTGCGGGACTTTGCCCCGTTAGAGATTGAAGTGGTAAAAGGTAATAACGGAAACACCTTAAATAACAGCTTCTTCTTTCATTAATGGCAAAAACCATAAACATAATGTCTCAGTCTCATCTTTGCCGTCGTTTTCCTCTTGACTGAATCTAAATACAAATTCTGAGCTTCTGTCATGTATAGAGAACACGGCATCTGTATCTGAAAAATCTTCAACCAACTTTAGGCACTTTCCCTTTCTGCATGTGGCTTTCGTTGTGACACAGGAAATAGTATGCTTAGTGAATACACGAAATAATAGTGCTTCTGCGAGCAAATCTTCTGTCATGGGCTTGGAAGTTGATTTTAGTTTTCAGTTTCTAGAAAAAAGTGAAGAAATGAAAATTATCATAACTTCTCTTTGCTGTTCTGAATAGGTACCTAAAAGAAATAGGTAGATACATAAAAACGATACAGCCACCTAGCTACATGGTAGGAAGGCGCCTACCGAATCGTTCAACATGTATAGGTATATGAAGGTACCATATTCAGCACACATTTTCACAATACGACAGTCCCCTCAAATGGGGCAAATCCTCCCACATATCCCGAATATGCTAGCATGCTATGAATATTTCCGAGCTGGTATCACGTTTGTGTGATTTGCCCCACAAAAGTGCGGGGATTTGCCCCACAAACACGGCGGGTTTTTGCCGCAATTCAGTATGTTTAAGGAGACGCCATTACACCATGTTTGTATTCGAAGTGAAGCAAATGTTCGCCCGCAGTACTGAAGTTTCATTTGAGTAGTGTGAACTGATAAATCGTTAATTCATTTCCGTGCAACCATCTTTATACAATAATACATTGAAATTTCACAATTATTTCATCAAAAGTGCTAAAAATGAACTTACCTCACTATTTCAAAGACTAACGAAGCAACCTCCACGTGTTTCTATATCCAAATAGCTTCTATCAAGACCGAACCGCTGCCCGGCGGTGAGCTCCCTAAACAATGGCGGTCTATTAAAAAAGCTCAAGCGGGTGTTTGCCCCACGCAGGGCTTTGCTCCCACCTACCCTACTGAGTGCTTCGCGGAATATTGGGGATGTAAAAGAGTTATACCACCGTGAGGTGATATAACTTCTTTACATATGTTACAGGTGATGTATATGAGGTTGGTGGTCCAAATTGGTAGATGTCGTTCTAAGAAAATTTAAAATGACAATATCGATTTATTAAACAGATTAAATATTAATTTAATGTTACTTCAGTTTCAGTCACATTCACATTCAGTTTTCTTCATCTTCTGGAAGTCGTCGGGTTTCTATTACACGCGCACGTTTTCCTGCGCCCCGGAATACCTACCCCCACTCCTTTGCCAACATTAGTTAAATTAATGATAGAAACTAGTATTGTAAACAAAATCTGATAACCAGAAATGTTCGGTCTCGTGTAATAGAAACAATTTTGCATCGAAAAACGAACTACAAATTTGATGTAAAATTCATTTTGTCAAAATAACCAAACTCCCCACTCCTCTCGCAAATAGCACAGCGAAGGCTCGTGAAAACGTGCGCGGATAATACCTGCAGATAAGTGAAATAAGCGTGATTAATGCTTGAAATGAATGGAAACAAATCAAACATATCCTGTTTGTTCTCATAAACCGTTCTTTGCTGTGGTAGAGAAGAGAGATATTTTAAGTTTTGAAAATCTTAGTTCTTTCTCATTCACTGGAGGTTTGAAAGTTTTCTGTTTAGAAACAGATTTCTTCATTTAAGATTTATTTGTACGTATTTATAAAAGACTTCTGTTTGACAAATCTAATCCATCTAATTTTTAGCCAGTTACAGGCACCATTTTGTTTACTTTTCTTCCTTATTGTTACAGACTTTTGAAGATCTTTTAACACATAGACTATTTCTGTGTTAAATAAAAAATGTGCGATATAATTATATTATTTTCGTTGTTCCTATTACCAAATCTGGATTAAGCTCTTTATCATCATATCGCATCTCAAAAATCACTCATTACGAGACTTTGTAGATAACCTCGTAGCCGTACTACTGGAGTTGTACCACTATCGAAATAAATAGACTGCAAACTTGTATGGTTCACTTTTATTGTGATGCGCTCTGACGTCCATAGGAAGAACATGGAGTTCTATCACTTTCAGAGTAAATTGCGCGGACCTGAAATGAAGTTAACTCAATTTCTTAACAAAGAGGAGTTGTACCACTATTAAAATAACGCCTCCATGTAATTCCATTCCCTGGCTAACATGGTAAGTTCCTTATTTAGTTATTATTTCAATATAAAATGCTCAAAATTAGCTGTAATCTTAAGATTAAGGTGTCTGTAAATATTAGATTAGAAAAATGTCTGGGCAAATAATGGTAACTGCCATCACCCAAGAAAGAAAACTAGGATAACCTGTGTACTATAATCCTAAATATGGACAATAGGACGTTTTGTGTACTGATTTTAAATAGTGACACAATTAGCAAGAAATATATTCTTTTTTTTATAACTAGACACACCAGCTGTCAAATTATTTTTTTTTCCGATGGAATATTGATTAGTGATTTCGGGCGCGATAACTGCAAGGGTCTTTAGTCCCGTATGTGTAGTAAATGTTTCTGCTCGGGCGGTAGCAGGGGTTTTCTCCCGATGTGTGGCGAGATCTGGCGCCGACCTACTGTCAGCCAGGGGTTTTTCCCAAACCAGGTATCTCCCACCAGCGGGGCACCGCCTCCTGTTTGTTAGGGTACTGCTCCGGCATTCGCCTGATGTTGATCGGAGAAACTACGGAAATATTCGCCGTCTTACGAGGGGGAAAAAAACAAAACAAACCATTTTGCTTGTCTGTAGCGTAACTTTCACCAGGAAGGTTGTAGGTACCATTACGGCGGAGCAAGCAATTATAACGGCTTCACCGACTTGTGCAGGAAGAGATACGTAGGACCGATTCTATGTATAGTACCAATGCCTCCTACATTAGAGTCTCGAAATAACGAATCAATGTTCGTGGAAAAAAATGGTACTAGCAGCTATTGATGTTTTCTATAAATACATTAGTAAATAACGCGTGGCTGCTGAACAGGTGGACAAATGGAAATAAGTCAAACCCACTATATTTGTTTGCATTTACCCGCAGAATAACACAGTTCAGAAAAAAAACACTAGTCGACGGTAAGTCGGCGCCGGATCTTGCCATCCAGCGGGGGAAGATCTCCGCCACCGCGCGATAAAAAAACATGCACTAAAGTCACGGGGCTAATGACCTGAGTAATTTACGCGCTTGGAATCACTATCAATCAACAGCTACTGATAATGAATTGATGACCAGAAATATTTACAACAATGTAAACATAAACGAAAATAAAACATTATGTGGAAAATCACTTTCCCCATC
This sequence comes from Acheta domesticus, assembly GCA_031308135.1. Taxonomy (NCBI): domain Eukaryota; kingdom Metazoa; phylum Arthropoda; class Insecta; order Orthoptera; family Gryllidae; genus Acheta; species Acheta domesticus. The sequence continues at coordinate 93,918,016 of JAHLJT010009419.1, forward strand.
ACTGAAATATTATACCTAACTAATTTCTATTCCAACTACCCTCTAAAATGGACAAACTATTTGCAAACAGGTATTTCTATCCATTCATATTATTAGAAAAGATCAGGTATGAAATGTAGAAAATCCATTGTTCATTTACAAAATAAACAAATATAAATTGTTTCATTTCGTCAGAAGGACTTTCAAATATGTGAAGGGGAAAAGAGTAATTCCGTTTTGTTTCTCTTAAGTGAAATGTGAATGTAAATAAACTGTGTTAACAATATTCTACACAATACACAAGTATTTTGCTCTCATTAATTGAAGAACATTTGTTTTTGCAACCACAAATGGGTCAAAATGAGGATTGTTATATCCAATTCTTTAGTTTGTAATTAATGTAATGTCCAGCTTTATATCTCAATGTAAACTCTGTGGTTTAAATATTGCTTTTCTTGTAATTTTATGTATAATACAAAAATATTAAATTGTAAAGTTCTCTTGAAAGGTTTACATTCAACAACCATGTCTTAATAAAGCCAATTAAGTCCTACAGAAAATTTTGTATTACAAGTCACATCAATTTTTTTAACAAGCATTGTTTGGCTTCAATGTGAAATCAAATTTTGAGTTTTTCTTGTCTCCCACCACAAATTAGGATTGAAAAATGTTGTGAATTAAATTATGTTACATGGGGCAATCACATGCAGACCATTTTGGGACCTGTACAAAGTTTAATCTGGATCTGGATCTGGATTGAGCATACTTTTACTGAATTATCAGATTAATTCTCACCTCATTAAGTTTTATACTTTCATTTCCACTTCACTGAAATATCAGATGGACAATAATTCTGAAAATTTCTCACATCATGTGATGCAATTTTTTGTATGTTTGGTCCAACCTTTGTATATTGCTGTAACAGTGAAATGAGTTTTCCCCAGATGATTAAGGGTAGGATAAAATATATCTTGGAAAGTATTATGTTTGAATGTTGTTTATTTTTCTTTTTGTAAAAAACGTTCATCTTTCAATATCCATTTAAAAATAAGTACAGTAAAGTATACTATAGAGCTAAAATGAAAGAATTTCATTACTTGCATTAAATATCTATGTACAGTACACAATAGAATGATAAATAGAGTAAAAATACACACAAATTTCAGCACTGTATAATAGACAACAATATTTAAATCAAATTTTACAAAACAGTACAGAAGAAATACCCATTAGAAAGGAATGCCCTTTCCTTATATTCCAAGGATGTCCAACTTGCAAAGCCTCAATGGCCACAACTGAAAACTTTAATACAGTTGTGGGCCCTATTTTCATTACTCGCGCGATCCACACCTGACCTTTCCGTATTGTTGATCTCAACACTTTGCCTGGTTGCTCTGAAACGGGGGAGGTGGGAATGGAACCATGCGACCATGCATAATGCAGTGAAACACATGAGGATGATTTGGATTTTTTGATTTACTAGAATAAAAGCCCATAAATCTAAATTTAACCTATTTTTACATCAAAGGGGGGGTGACCTCAGCAGAGCAGATGCATTTGTTACACAATGTTCTCCCCATGCATGCAAGGGACTTTCACTTTTGATTAATAACCATTTGCAGGCCACAATAAACAGCACTGTAGGCTGCAGTTGGACAACCCTGTTATATTCATTCATTAATAGTTACTGTTATCATTAAAATACAATTCACAGTATATGTATAGATACAAAAATACTTGGCATAAGTATCAAGGAATGAAAATTCATTAAAAAATTCATGAAAATCTTCACAAGCTTAAACAATTTTAACTCAGAATGCCAATGCAAATTGCTGACTTGATTTATTAGAGGCTCAGACTTCACAAGATTCCTTTAATAGTTTTTTTATCTTTAAGCAGAAGAACTTACCGATGTAAAACATATGCTAGTTCATGAACTGTACAGTCTGAATAATAGCTTTGAGAACTTTTGTTAATGGATCTATAAGGAATGGAAGATGTTTCATATATAAATCCAGGAAATTCCATAGAGTTAAATACTCTATCTGAAGTAAACTTATTTAAATTTTCTCCAGTCAGTTTTCTGTGTGGGGTGGAAGTTGCTTGAGGTAGAAATCCAGGAGGAGCCATGTTAGACACTCTGGCTGCAGGAAGCTTATGTGATTTGTGCTGCAATATCAAAAATATAATTTGCGTTAATTGTCAGTCATGAATGGTCCATAATACTAAATCATGATATTCTTTGATGATATTCTGATGATCTTGCCCTTTATTTTCATGTTAAGTATGGACCACATGTAAGGAAATGTTACCTCTTATTTTGCTTGACAAACAAAAAACAGAAACAAATGTCAAAAAACATGATACAGTACCTTATTAAAATAACCCTCATGAGCTCAAACATTTTCATGAAATGAAGAGCAAAATAAAATTAGAAAGGAAAATTTTATAATTTGAATATTGTATTCAATCTAATTGTATTAATGAATTTGGGTATTTCTATAAAGAATTTTGATTTTTGATTCCATGACCTGTGACAATGCATACATTTCGTACTCACAAACATCAACAGAAAGAAAGTATTGAAGAGTGTTCAGAGAATTATTCAGAACATTTCGATGGAAATATTCTTTCATGCACAATTCATTTTAAAAAATATAGATAATTGAAGAAGGAAAAAAGTGAAATGTGAGCAAAATAGCAACATGTATCATGGAGAAATATCATCCTGGATCAATTCATCCATAATGCTACATTTCAAACATAATGCTACAGGAAAAAAGCAAATTGATTCCAATATACATTATCTAGATGATCTAGTTGAGATAGTGGGGTTAGACTGAGGGGCCCAGACAAAAAGAAAGAGGTCTGCCTGAGCCAGCAGATCTAAGGCAAGCCCTTATTTCAAATAAAAGCCCCCTCTCCAAATTCATACATGGACTACAAGCAACATAAATAACTCAGTGTTTAATTTGAATTAGATGTAATACATTTTTTAAAATTATTTTTGAATGAAAAAATCAGGGCTTGAATATGAGTAGGGCAAGCCCCCCCCCCCGTTCTGGGCACCAATAGGATTAGATCCATAGCCTCCTTTAGTACTAAAGGAGCTGCTCTAGGTAGTGAATTATAGAAATTTCTATAGAGATTTATAATTTTGTTTGTGGTGCAAGGAACATTTTCGAAATGATGGTGAAAAATACCATCTCTTATTTTTTCTTTGCAAGGTAAATTATCCATTTAATACAATATAAATTTGGTTCATAACTATTTTGGATTGGTTATATGAGCAGAGGGTAAGTATAATTATAAGGAAATTTGCATTTATCTGTTCATTTATCTAGTGTCATATTTGACCTGTTTTTTAACTAGAAAAGACAAAATAAGATATTTTGTCTGTAAATTCATTTTTAGAAAAGTTAATATGATAGTTGTTAATTCATTTTTGCTCTTCTCTCATAAAAATCCTTTTTAACCACGCCTGTGTGTAAATATCTATTCAACTGACCTTTGTCAAAGAAAACTAATCCGGCAAGAAAGCTGCAACAAATTGATCAAACATTATTTTTTCATATACACATAACATGAAATGTTGCATGTATTATTAATAAACATCCCTTAAACATAGCGTGAAATAAAGCTAAAGATTGATGGAATCAAATGGCATTGGGTGTACATTATTCCTATATTAATTATACTTATCAAAACCATACTTTACCTATGCTGTTCTTCAATATATTATTTATCTTAATGATTTATAACTTTATTGATTTATAATTCTTTGAGGCCACGGTCAGCACGGGAGTTGAGTGAACGCTTCGCTGGGGCAGCGAGCGCTCGATTTGCGTGCGACGCAGGCCGAAGCGTTGGCAAACAATAAAATGTACACCCGGTACTTCAGACAACTACCTTTTTACAGATGTAAACAATTTATGACATTTTTTTCAGGATCGTGAGAGCCTCATGCTTAGGGCCTAGGTAAATGCTTATTTTCCTTGTAGACCTTGTTCACTAGCGTCAAATAATAGAGGGGGGTATTTAAAAGAGAAGGCATAGATAATCTGAGTGTTTCTCTCTGGAAATGGAAAAATCAAGGTCTAGAAACATATTTTGAAGATTGAATAATCTTGAATTTGAAAGATATCGACTTGCCAGATACTCATTTATTTCGAATAAATATGTTGGGAAAGTACCGAACGAAGTGGGTAGGCGCTGGATTCACAATCGGAGGTCCGGGTTCGATTCCCGGGCCGGGCATACGACCCGGGTTTTCATTATTTCCCTTGTCAAAAGGCGAATGCTGGGATGGTTACAAAAGCCCACGAACACCTCCGACCTCCCACTACTCCACCTAATACCTCCCACCCTCATCCTAGTTCTTTCACACCTCATAATCACCGTATATAATAATAATAATAATAATAATAATAATAATAATAATAATAATAAATTACAGCAATAGGTAGTTTGGCGGTGCCCGTAG
>JAHLJT010009419.1:93923477-94106050 GCA_031308135.1 Acheta domesticus
ATATTTTCAAGTTTTATGGCTTGTTAAATGTGTTATATTAATAAGAAACCCTCTATCCTTCACTGCTGCTGTTTAGATGGCATTTTTCAAACATCCTGTACATTAGACAATAATTTCATTAGTTGATTTAGCCTTCAATTTTCATTTAACAAAATAAACTGCACATACACCGCATTTTAACAGATGGAAGTTAACATGTTTATTACTAACAAGAATGACTGACTTATACTATATTATGAATAACTCATCTATTTTGAAAAGAATTGTTCCAGTATCCAAATGGTACAATTGTTACAAATTCAAATACAATTAAAGTTCATGATAACCATTGGCAATAAGAAAAGTAGGTATGTAGGTCTACATTATGGTGAATTGCACAGTAAGTATGGGAATATCTGTACACTTTAACGAAACAAGGGAAGATCTGGCTTGAATGGTTAGATGCATATATGATGATTTTCAAATAATTTTATCTTGATTGATAATTTTGTGTTATGTGTAAAGTAGCATCAACTGTTTTAAGTCATAGTCCCCAAGTGACTGTATTATATCCAAGGAGGTGCAAGTGTTCCCTGCTGGAATGTGATATCTGGTGCCAACCTACATGTTGGCTTGTGGTGTATCCCCTGCAAGGTATCACCACCCCACCGAAGACAAGCTCCAAGCTCTCACTGGTCTCCCTTAGAGTGTGTGCATGAGAGACAGAGAGAAAGAGGGTGAGGATGGAGGACAAAAGACCCCATGGTCCATTTGCATAGGGTATCACTCCAGCATTCACCTGGAATTGATAGGAGAACCACAGAAAAACTTCGTGATCACAGCAGATAGCCACTAGAATTATCCTCCCAGGCAGCAGCTGACTTCAATCTAGGTATTTAAGTAGTATCGACAATCTGCTACCTTCAAGAGTTGAACCCCAGGACCAACACTCTGCCTAGAACTCTGCTTTCAGTCCAGATTTTGGGAGTGTTTCCATGAATAGATAACAATAGTTTAAATTATGTCTGTGTGTGTCTCATTTTTTTTTAAGTTTTCTTGATAGGGAACTGTAGAGCAATGAAGGTATAACATGAATTTATTAATTAGTGAATGACCATTTTTAATTCAGAATTGGATAACACAAATCACTAATTTTTTCAATCACAAAAGGTCATTAAGGAGAAATTAATGAAGCTAAATCGTTTGTTCTTAATTGAAGTTGACCCACATAATCATTCCTGAAAATCTGAAACGAATCCATATACTAATTCAGAAGTTCTGTGAAACCAATTTGTAATTTTAGGTTTTGAGAAAAGGGTTATAGAAAGGCCAGAGAGAACTTTATGGATTTCACCAGTAAAGAAGCACAGGCTTCCCTTCATATTTTATAAGCAAATCAGGTAATTGATACTAAAATTTCATTTAACAAGAGATTAATACAGTATATGAAATTGGTTGATCCCGACTCTATGGTACCCCTCGCTGTCACAGCCTCCTTAAGGGGTCACAAGACTGAGTTTTTGGTAAAAATTATAGAAAATGTCGATTTTTTAGATTTTTGTCTTAAAAAAATCTACAATCCTCCTCCTTCATAAATATATATTTAAAGCCCAATGACGTCACAGGAGCCATTTTTAAATGTAAAGTTTTGTATTTTGCGGCAGTTTTTTCTTGATTAGAAGTTCATTTTTAGTGGTTTTCTGGTTATTTTTGATATATTATATCCCGATTATTCACGTGTTACATCCTAACATTGTGTTACTTACAAATTAGTGAAATGTGATAACAGAGAGAGACAAATCTCCACGAAGTTCAAGAATTATGAAGAAACAGCCTTCTAGCAGTTTTCTTGCATTTCTTTTTTCTTTTCAGCATTTTTCTGAATATGAAATATTCCTTGCGAAATAATTTTTATCATATTGCATTTAAATTTGGTTTACAAGTGTAAAAATAAGTAACAATCTAAAATAATGCGGGCTTTTGATATAGATAAAAAACAAGTGCATCATTTTTGGTTTAAGAAATTAAAATAACCTTTCTGAATGGAATTTTTCATTTCATCAAATTTTTAAAAAACTCTGATAACATAATCACATGCATGACAATAAAAGCACCTAGATTTTGATAAGCCAGCCTATGATAAACCTAATTTTAAAAAAACAACTTCAAAAGTGAAAATTGTTCAGCAAGGGACATTTTGTGATAAATGTCAAAAAATATCAATAATTATCAATATTTCAAAAACTAATGGACCACATTTAAAATATTTTGTTTGGTATTACTAAGCAATAGGTTATTTTTGTGTGGTAGAAATTTCACAATAATTCAACTGCTAGTTTGAAAGTTACAAAATTCAGTCATGTGTCCCCTTAATACTTCCGTAGTCTGCTTAATACTTCTGATAGGTGAAATTCATAGCTCGTAAAGTTTTGAGATGCCCTCATACGCTTGGTCCCAACCGCATTATAATGCCAAATTAGTTTCAAAGGCAAGTTTTCTCATTTCACTCACCTGGATCCAAGTCACAGTGAGGCTCGGGCCTTCAGCCCTCGTGTTCACTAAAAACGGTTAAGTCTATCCATCGCATAATTACTAATTCACTTTTATAAGAAATCACTTCAGTAAGCATAATGTAAGAAAGCATCTAGTATTCAAACTGTGCAGTGAACGATACTTATGAATGTATGAAGGAGGCCGTAACAGCAAGTGGTAGTCGAGATCAGCCATGACATTTTTTTAATTTTTATTTTGAAAGTTAAATTTTTAGCCCAGATAACTTCCTTCCTTAAGGATAAGACCCAGTAACCTTATTAAGAATTTAACTTTTAAGACTTGATAATTCAATCACAACCTAATTCCCAAATTACTGTTTTACAAATCAAAGGTTGCATTAACCTACCTGCGGAAATAATAAATATTTATCTATCTAAAGAGGTGCATTGGAAAAATGCACCAGTAATTTTCAATTTACCTCATTACGGTGGTCGGAAATGTCGTGTTAGTCTTGTCCATATGAACGGCCCTTCTTCAGCAGAGTGCACAGGGGGATAAGGTGTATTTCTATCTTTATAATAATCAGATGGTGCATGCATAACAAACTCCATACAATCCAGTTTTCGTGGAATATCTTCTTCAGGACCTACATAATAAAGAAAATTAATGCTTAACAACATACTTAGTGCAAACTAAGGTAAATCAGAAGTTGACAGTGCCCGTTTCTTTCACACGAAACTGGGGCGCTGCCTCAGAGACAAGTGGAGAGCCCGGAAAAACGGTGAAGGGCACAGGAGCCAAAGTCAGACCTGTGATGCTTAGCGGGAATGACAGAGAGAGCCCCAGAAGATGGGAAAGAGAAAAAATTCTCACGAACGTCCTGTCCGAAGACCGGCGCCGCCCATGCCGGTCGCGCAGGAGCCTGACCAACTCCTTAAAATAAAGCTGAAATGAAAGTCACCCTCAGATTTGGGGCAATTTCGCATGATTTTCGAAACACAGATCAAGGTGAGGCCCGCCCGGGAGTTGCGAAGTGAACTGCAGCATTCTATTGACTTATTTACTGAAGGGGCATCGTCAACTTCTGATCAACCCAAACTAAGGCATGCCAGTATTTGTAATGGAACATTCTATTTAACAAGATTAAACCTCACCAATAATATATGTACAAGGATCAAACCCTTCCTCTGGAGGAGGACTCAGCTGAGTAGGCAATAACCAGGTAACAACACAACTTTTTTCACAATATTGATCAGTCAGCATACCACGGATTTGTGCATAGTAAATCCCACCTTCAACATCACGCATTGATACTATATCACCAACTTGATAATAGCTTCCCTGGCAAACAACATAAAATTTAAAACGGTATTCAAAATATCACAAAAAGCACAATTTTAAATAAGTCAATTATTTTCAACCTACCTTATAAAATACATAATCACTGGTAATGGGCGTAGCAACAGCTGATGGAGCTTTCGTGCACTAAAAAACAATAATTATATAATACAACTGTAACAATTTACTGAAATATCCAGTTTTTAAGATTTGCAAAATCTCACCGTTTTCTTAAAAATGATTCTTCTTCCTTTGCCTTTAGGTGCCAAGGGTTTTGGCAGTGCATAAGGATTTAATCTAGTTTTATAATTCCTAGTATTTCTCACACTTTTTCTCGTAGCTATTTTAGGTCCACTTTCTTGCGACTTGGAAGTAGACGAAGCCGCACTCTCTTCCCCTTTTATGCTCCCGTTGTTTTTTTCTGATGAGTAACAATCATCACATACATCACCTTCCGGAGTGTTTTTCCACATGCAAGACTCTGTCTTTTGGCACTTGACGCATTCTGGCTTAACTCCTAGAGGCATATTTTTTGAGAATTACTCCTACAGCACCTTTATTTACTCATTGGAAACCAGAAATTCATCAAATTTCCCCCTCAGATTTCAAGGTAGTATACCATTCGGATCTTGATTGCAGCTTGTCGTTTTTCATCTATGTTGAACCAGGGTTACTGGAGCGCTCTTCGTTTATATATACTCTCTGGTTGAAACTGAAAGACGAGAGACAGGCAGTGTTGCCATCCTGTTGTGGAAAATAATACATTGAATTGAAAATTATCAATTTTCCAACAAAGTTTTCTTAATCCAAAAGAGTCTGGGTTTGATTATTTACAGTAATATTGACATCATTCTCCGTTTTACAAAATTTTATTCTCTTATTCCAAAAGTGTTTTGTTAATATAGTGCGATTTTTCTATGGTCTTGATGGCCCCTATGGTCTTGATGTCATTTCGCGTCTTTCTCCGTTGTGCCGCTAGAAGTCACATGACCGCAAGCACTGATTGAAACGGTCGCGATCATGCGATACCTGGCGGTATGACTGAGAAAATACCGTGACATCTATCCTGAAGACGGGCCTTTAGGGGCAAAGTTAGAAAAATCGCAGTATAGCTAATACTTCTCTTCAAACAATGTTTTTCGAGTTGCAGCTGATCTCGCTAAGCCATAAAGTTCATCAGACTTTTCCGCAAAAAAAAAAAAAAAAAAAAATCGATGTGATGTTTGTTTCTGAAACTTCTTCCTATTAAATCCTCAAAATAATTAGTAAACTAAACAATAAATATCGAGACGGTTTAACTCGAATTCAGAGGCGGGATTTCGGAACTTTCATTGGGGGGAGGGGGGGCAAATTTGAGCGCTATTATAAACACGAAAATATTCGTTCATATTAGTGCTTTAAGTTTATTGTGCTGTAATTATATACATCGCTTTCAATTTTGTTAATTATTTAATTGATTATTGTTGAATGTTATTAATTAGATTGTTGAACACAGAGGTGACGATCCTTATTGTTATTTGAATAGTCCGAACTGTAAATTCAACGATGCATTTTTCTCAGTGAATCGTATATAGAAATATCGAAAATGTTATTATTTATTATGATGACAAATGTTTATATATATTATAAGGATTGTAGGATATATATATATATATATATATATATATATATATATATATATATATAGGATCTTTAGTTTATCTTGCAACTCATGTCTGAGAGCACATGTTCTTGGTTTGGTAATTTGGCAACCGCGTCTCTTTTACACCTTTCAAGACAGCCGTGCCTGGCACGTCAGGACAGCAGAGGAGGCAACCGTCAGGTCATAAGCTGCAGCAAGTTTCCTGTTTCTTTGTTGATCCCTTTCAAGAGTGTCGGCGAGCAGGTACACGGCTCTCATGCCGAAATCTTTTCACGCTGCACAGAGTGGGTGGGGTGGGGTGGGCTGAGGCATGAGCGTGGAAACAAAACGTCTCTTTAAGCAATTCTGCCCAATATGCTGAAGAAACAAAACTGTAATATTAATGTGGAGGGGAGTTATCGATTTATTTACAGCAACGTAACAATAATTATTTAAGTAAAGCCAGCTCAGAAAGAAATCGAAAAGATATGTCGTGAAATATTACCGCCTAGCTCTTCATTTTATAACAATAATAATAATAATAATAATAATAATAATAATAATAATAATAATAATAAAGTATTATTATTATGGAATCTGCACATTAAGCAAATAAGAAAACTTTAGTAACAGACAATAAACATACCTAGAAATGTTATGAGAGTAATTACCGCAGAGGCCAAAAGTTAAAAATCGAGGTGGAGCGTAGCGGAGCCGAGATTTTTTATTTGGACGAGGCAGCAATAACACTAACATTTTGTGGCATGTTCAGCATTTTATCTGTCAATCTCACGATTTATGCGAAAATTTATATTACTGCGATAGTAAACATATGAATTCTGTTGTTGCGGCATGTTACTATGATATTGTGTGGTATTGCTTGCGATATATCTATTTAAACAATATTCGTATACCGTGGTTTGGAAAAACATGGATACAAATAATTATCCTGAAGTTCACGATAACTAAAGAAATGAAGTTCGGTGAGGAAGTTGGCGCGTCGATTTCCAGTGGCGACACCTCAGATCGTCAGTAAATATGATTACCGAAGAAGAGTTTCATTTGATGGAATGCGAGGAAAATTAAATTAATTTACCTAAAACACATTTTAACTGCACTATTAAAACCTATTACAATGAACAATAATTATCTCAAAAACTAATATGAGTTACTTTTATTTTGAATTATTTGAATCTGATTTGTTTTCTACACCGACTTGTTTCTTTCTTAATAAACATTTGATTTGCGATGAATCAATGGTTGTTTATTCACGTTGCCAAAGATGTTAAAACCCGATGCTAAGGATGTTAAATTGCTTAACATACAGATAGGTACACACCTGTAGGGTTGCATGTTAAAATGGGCTAAAGACGCATGTGACCGATAAAATTATTAAAAATACTAATAAAATGTAACTAAGTAGTACATTAATAATTATTGAAAATAATGAAAAAAAAGAAATCAAATATAATTATCTTAAAATGACAAAAAACTGACTGTCGAGTAAATGCTCAAAGTGACCACCGTTTATGAAGAGACAGGCGTTTACTCTTTTCAGTGTAGTGGATGCAGTACGTTGAAGAGTAACAAGGACAGAACACGTGCTTTCTCTTTCTTCCAACTAAAATTAGACACATTCTCTCAGCCCGAATCTGAGGGCACACGACCGGGCTTCGCTAAAAGTGAAAGGGCGTCGAAGGTATTTCACGCGTTGCCAAATTGGCAAAACAAGAGTTTGTGTTTCCAGACCTGGGTTGCAAGATACGATAAAGACCCGGTATATATATATATATATATATATATATATATATATATATATATAATAAACATTAATAAATATTAATAAATTACATTAATAAACTGATTTCATTGAAGTGCAATCTACTGTGCAAGGTGATAATCCCCCACTTTTATTTCGACTTAAAAAATTAATTAAATGATTTTTTAAAACAAATATGACTTTCTCTTCAACATCGAACAATTTTTTTTACATGTACTTTGGGCCGAGAGACATGGTAGGTGGCCAAAGGGTGAAACAATGTAAGTTTGCCCAGACCAACGAAATTAGAAAACTAACTAGTATGCGAAAGTCTGAGCCATTCTGTAGCACTACTTATTTTCTGTATACGTACGTATATACAGAGTAATATACGTATACTGCGATTTTTCTAACTGCGACCCTCAAGGCCACTCAAATCCCATGTAGATTCGTAGGCTTCCGCGGCCGGAGTCATTATATTCTTGGCTGTCCGGGATGAGCCGCGTCTCAGTAGGTTTTACTGACGTTTCGGCCATCTTGCTGTGGCCTTCTTCAGAGCTCTCTCAGAGCTTCTCAGAGCTTCTGCTCAGCAGTTTAGCTCTGAAGAAGGCCACAGCAAGATGGCCGAAACGTCAGTAAAACCTACTGAGACGCGGCTCATCCCGGACAGCCAAGAATATAATACTCAAATCCCATCTTCGCGATGGAATATGTCACGGCATTTCGCGTCTTTTCTCGGTCTTGCCGGTAGAAGTCGCATGATCGCAAGCACTGCTTCATACTCGTCGCGATCGTGCGAAATCTAGCGGAAAGACTGAAAAAGATGCGTAATGCCGTGACATATTCCATCGCGAAGATGGGATTTGAGTGGCCTAGAGGGTCGCAGTTAGAAAAATTGCAGTATAGTATTCAGAATGTTAAGTAATGTTGCGGAAAATCGATTTCGAGATTTCGACGGAAATACACGTTTTGGGTGTCACCTGATACCGAATTTTTTCCCCCTCCAAAACGTGCATCTGTTATGTGAACAACACTAGCTCCTATGGGTACAATTTTTTCCAAACTGAATAAACCCTTGTCGATCTGGCCTGAGTTGAAGCTCTGCGATTTTGAAAACCATTCATTAATTTTTGGGGGTACTTTACATGAAGTTCTCGGGACATGTTCAAAATTTTCTCAAAAATGGCTCCAAATGTTTTTTTAAATTTATTCTAAAAAGAGAGAAATACATTTATAAAGATGGCATAGGTCCAATTTTCACTGATAAATCTAAATTTTTGAAAGTAGCAAGAGACTGAAATTTTTTCGGCGTATTCCTACTACTACAAAATTCAGATTTTTCTTTCAAGTACATTTTTTCTTTATAATTAGTTCTTTCGTTTAGGTCATGGACATATTTTTGAAAATTGTATTAGTTTTCGCGCAATATTGCGTCAAATATGTGGTAATATTAAAAAAATATCAAAAACATTTTCTGTAAAACGGCTCTAGATTTTTTCTTTAAACTTTTGGGACGGATAGTGTTAAATGTACTCTATAAGATGACATAGATGTTATTTTGCTCTATTCTTTTGTGTTTGTTTGTTTTTTCCAAAAGTTACACCAATGTATTTTTTACTTGTCTCTTACGTCTTTAATATTCACATTAGAGGTGATTTGTTCATATTATTGCATTTATGAGTGCTTGTGCACTACATTAGGTCATATAAAGTTTCTTGAAAACTCAACATTTTTTTGAGCTTTTTGAAAATGAGCTCAAATTTCTGCATTTTTAGAAACACTCAAATACCATTGTCGCAGAAACGACTCCAAATGTTTTCTTCAAACTTTTGTATGCGTAATGCTAATTGCACTCGTTAAGATGACAGAAAATTAATTTTACTGTATTATTTTGTTTCTTCAAAAATTACACAAATGCAATTTTTTTTAAATATCTCGCACGCTGTTAATATGCACACTTTTAGCGATTTGAATACATTATTTCATTTGTGAGTGGCAGTGATTCAAACGACTTCTAATAAGTTTTTCTAAATCGGAATAGTTTTCTGTGAGAAAGAGCTTCAAATTTCGCATTTACAGTAACACTTAAACGCCATTTTCGTAAAACCGGCACCAAATTTTTCAACGAAGATTTCCATATAGGACAAAGGTTTACTCTACAATAATATTCTCAAAGTAGTTTTTCGGTTCTGCTATTAGGAAACCGAAAAATTGAGCGAACGTGAAAAAATGTTAGGGTGGCGATAGATGATAGCTGGCAAAAGGATGGGGCACGACCGAAAAGTTAGCAATAAAATGAGGAAACTAACTAGTACGGGAAAGTCTGTGCCATTCCATAGCTCCACTAGTTTCTTTTTGTTTTGGCTCTAGATCATTGATGACATCTAAAACAAAAATAGAGCGAATACACGTTGTAGTGCCAGTTACAGTTTGGGGCTCATTTTACAACAAAAGATTTGATTTAGGCACCTAAAATAGGCAACAAAATTACGAAATAAGGCACTAATAAGCATTGAAATCGGTGGTTTAGGCACTTTAAAAAAGTTAAAGAATGACTAAGCCAGACAAAAAATAGACATGAAAAAGTTATTTCTGGCATCACAACTGATCTCAAAAGGATTAAAATAGATAATTTTTATTATGCAGGAAAAAGTATTTTTACATTTAGGAGAGAGACTACAAGCATATTTTATTCACTTTCATAATTGGCAGTATAGTACATAATTAATATTTTCTACAAACAGGCTGTCTTATCTATTAAAATCATTTTGAAGGCTGAAAATGCACTTTTCACTGACACAGATTTATAGGAGCAAACAAATTTAGTTACGTTTCTCATGCTCACTTCTCCTGGAACTTCTTCACTCGTCTAACCCCTCCCCCCCCAAAAAAAAACTTGCACCACATGACCCATTTAACCATTGGCCTTTTTTTGTAATCTTCGCCTGTCCGAGAGAAGGCTTTTGCCTGACCTGTCTTTCCTCCCCTGGACTTGGCTGACGACGCGCTGTGGCGATAAGCCTAAATAAACCTGTCAAAAGCGCAGCTGCATCAGGAATGGGTGCAATTTGTCTAAGTGCGGGCTGATCGGAGACGAGCGTGAAATATCTTAATTATGTTGACTCGCAGGGCTCCTTTTGTTCGGTATTTTGGGTGAAAGATTTCGGTTCGACGTCGATTGCGTATTCGATCACACAATATTTGCATTTCTGAAAAGTTTTTAAGTTTCCGTTAAACGAATTTCAAAATTTAGCATTTAAAATGTGATCGTTCTTCAGAATCACTTGTTTTAAGCAGTTTTAGGTCAAAACTTATTAAAATGGGTATCAACCGACCTTTAAGGACTTTTAGGCACTATTAGACGCTTTCAGTAGATCTATTCTCTCATGATTGGTAAACATCTGCAATTATTTTTCACAACATCCTAAAGGACCTAAATAGGTATTTGTCCTAAAATCTAAGTTCTAGTTATGACTCTTGATTTTAGGCAAGAAACTGTTTAATTTCCAAGTAAATAACGTTTCTAAGCAAAATATAATTGAAAAAGGATGTATTAATAAGGGATATTCAAAATTACGCTAAACATCATCCCGTGCGTTTTATAATACTGAACTAAAGTTCACCAATTTATTAATGAATATTATTAGCTAAGGTTAATAAAATTATTGTTTGCTTAATTATTATTATATTTCTTCTCAAAATACAGAAACAAATGTATCTTTTGTATATAAATTTGAAGATTCGCAAAATAAAATTAAATATATTTTTTTAAAATTTGTCCCAAGATTGGGGGGCAGTTGCCCCCCTCCCCTGAATCCCGCCTCTGGCTGAATTTCCGGATCGTTAAAGTCTTGTACGCCTGCCATCATACATTCGTTAACGCAGATATTAAACGTAACCTTATGCACCGGAAGATTTCCTTAAGTTTTCAAAATAGCTGCAATTAAACAGCTCTTCAAAAAATTCAATAAAAATGAAATTCAAAATTATCGGCCAATTTCCATTTTGTCGATTTTTTATTTATTTTTTATTTTATTTTTTCTTCACAAGAAGACTTTTTACGTACGAATGGGAACTTTCGTCGGTAAATACGAAGCATTTTCAAATTGCCCAATGAATTGAAAATCAGACACTCCGAAAGGAAAAAAAATCTTTTCTTTTCTTCAAGATGTGGCATTATGGAAAATAACATTTTATCAGTATTCATCCATGATTTTACCTTCAAAATTACCTTCGTTTATTTTAGGAAGAGAATAGAGCGTAAAATTGAACCCTGTTGAACACGTTGTGCAATTACCAATGAACGATATGCCTTCGACGATTCGAAAAGCAAGAACAGTTTTCTTTGCTGATAATACGAACATTCAGCGGCGAGATTTCGGACCTTTTATTAGGGGGGCAAATTTGGGCGCTATTATAAATACAAAAATATTCGTTTATTATAATGTTTTAAATTAATTGTACTGAAATGACATACACTGTTTTCAATTTTGTTCATTATTTAGCTGATTATTACTGAATGTTATTAATTAGATGAACACAGAAGTGACTGTCGTCATTATTACTTGAACGATCCCATCTGTAAATTCAGCGATTCATTTTTCTCAGTGAATCATGTATCGAAATATAGAAAATATTTATTATTTATTATGATCACAAATGTTTATACATAACTGTAGGATACATATTTTAAAATCTACATTAGTAAATTATTTTAATTAAAATGCAATCTTCTGTTTTTGGCAAGATCGATATTAATAGTTTTAGAGGTAATAATATGAGTCCCCACTTTATTTCGACTTTAAAAAATAATTAAATGCTTTTTTAAAAATAAATATGATAACTTCATCTTCAACGTTTGTGTAAACTCTATAAAAAATATGAACTTTATTAACTGTTCAGAAAGTGGGTAGAAAATAAATAGCTCAAAAGAGATCATGTTTGAAAAACTAGTGATGCCACAGAATTACACAAAATTTATCGTATTAGTTTTCTATTTTCTTTGGTCTGGGTTACATATTCGCACGTGTTACATACTCTTGCCAACCCCCACCTATCGCCTCCCAAAGTACATTTTTTTCAACTTTTCTCAATTTTTCGGTTTCCTATTAGTAGAACCGAAATATTACTTCAAGAATATTAAAGAACAGTGAAACCTCGTCCTAAATGGCAATTTTCATTGAAAAATTTAGAGCCGTTTTAAGCGTTACTATAAATACGAAATTTGAAGTTATTTCTTACAGAAAATGTTTGAATTTTCGAAAAACTTCGTTGGAAGTCATTTAAAGTTATCTCAGAAATGCAATCGTGTTTAAAAGTTGCTGGAAATGTGCAAATTAATGGCTTGAGAGACATTTCAAAAAATTACGTTTGTATAATTTTTTTAAAAACAAGAACATCCCAAAATCAACTTTATGTTGTATTAAACAGTGCGATACAGCCACGATCGCACAAAAAGTTTGGAGCTTTTCGAAAACTCAAACGATTTCTGTAAAAACTAGTTATTTCGCATTTTCAGTGACGCTTAAATGCCATTTTCTTAAAAACGGCTCCAATTTTTCATCAAAAATTTCCTTATACGATGAGGTTTTACTCTTCTTTAATATTCTTAAAGTAATATTTCGGTTCTACCGTTAGAAAAATGAAAAATTGATAAACTAGTGGTGCTACAGAATGGCACAGACTTTCCCGTATTAGTTTTTTTATTTCTTTGGGTCTGCGCTAGCTATTCGAAATTGCCACGTACACTTGCTAGTAGCCATCTATCACCGCATAAATACATTTTTTTTGACATTTTCTTAATTTTTCGTTTTCCTAATGGTAGAACGGAAATGTTATTTTAGAATATTAAAGAACACAAAAACCTAGTCCTAAATGGCAATTTTCTCTTAAAAAGTTTGTGCCGTTTTAAAGAAAATGGCGTTTTAGCGCTACTAAAATTGCGAAATTTGAAGCTCTTTTTCACAGAAAATTTTTGAGTTTTCAAAATATTTCATTTGAAGTCGTTTGAAGCACATACACTCACAAATATAATAATGCTTACAATTTTTTTTCTTAATTTAGCAACTGGTTTTATCCACGTTTTCGTTATCACGGCTCGGCAACGAATTTTTTCTACCGAAAATTCGCCATTTTTTCGCGCAGCATTACAGAACTTTCCCTATACTACGTATATTACTCTGTATATACGTACGTATACGGGAAAGTAAAAATCAGCACATTTAAGTAGGCCATGGGAATTTGTTTGAGAAACTAGTCGTTTTCGCGAAAATCCCGCTTGAAATTGGAGGCGTTATTTTTAATAGTGGTACAACTCCGTTGACACTCATTTCGAAATACATTGAGTCTAAAGTTAAATGATTATAAAAAAAATCGGGGATGGAGTTGGACAAAAAATTTTTTCTCGTAGATATTCACTTGTTTGTCTGAAGATTTGAATAAGCATAGGGTAGGTGGGGCAAAGCCCCGCATTCTAGGATTTTTCATTTTTTAAAATCACAAATACATTTTTTCTAATTTCTTATTGATGTTTTAGAATGGAATCTTGCCCAAATCTCACAACAATCGTATTCATGTCTGCTCATTGGTTGCTAAGAAATTTCGTTTTTTCAAAAATATATGTTTGCGAGGTTTTGTCCGAAATGGGACATATCCTCGCACTGCGGGACTTTGCCCCGTTAGAGATTGAAGTGGTAAAAAGTAATAACGGAAACACCTTAAATGACAGCTTCTTCTTTCATTAATGGCAAAAACCATAAACATAATGTCTCAGTCTCATCTTTGCCGTCGTTTTCCTCTTGACTGAATCTAAATACAAATTCTGAGCTTCTGTCATGTATAGAGAACACGGCATCTGTATCTGAAAAATCTTCAACCAACTTTAGGCACTTTCCCTTACTGCATGTGGCTTTCGTTGTGACACAGGAAATAGTATGCTTAGTGAATACACGAAATAATAGTGCTTCTGCGAGCAAATCTTCTGTCATGGGCTTGGAAGTTGATTTTAGTTTTCAGTTTCTAGAAAAAAGTGAAGAAATGAAAATTATCATAACTTCTCTTTGCTGTTCTGAATAGGTACCTAAAAGAAATAGGTAGATACATAAAAACGATACAGCCACCTAGCTACATGGTAGGAAGGCGCCTACCGAATCGTTCAACATGTATAGGTATATGAAGGTACCATATTCAGCACACATTTTCACAATACGACAGTCCCCTCAAATGGGGCAAATCCTCCCACATATCCCGAATATGCTAGCATGCTATGAATATTTCCGAGCTGGTATCACGTTTGTGTGATTTGCCCCACAAGAGTGCGGGGATTTGCCCCACAAACACGGCGGGTTTTTGCCGCAATTCAGTATGTTTAAGGAGACGCCATTACGCCATGTTTGTATTCGAAGTGAAGCAAATGTTCGCCCGCAGTACTGAAGTTTCATTTGAGTAGTGTGAACTGATAAATCGTTAATTCATTTCCGTGCAACCATCTTTATACAATAATACATTGAAATTTCACAATTATTTCATCAAAAGTGCTAAAAATGAACTTACCTCACTATTTCAAAGACTAACGAAGCAACCTCCACGTGTTTCTATATTCAAATAGCTTCTATCAAGACCGAACCGCTGCCCGGCGGTGAGCTCCCTAAACAATGGCGGTCTATTAAAAAAGCTCAAGCGGGTGTTTGCCCCACGCAGGGCTTTGCTCCCACCTACCCTACTGAGTGCTTCGCGGAATATTGGGGATGTAAAAGAGTTATACCACCGTGAGGTGATATAACTTCTTTACATATGTTACAGGTGATGTATATGAGGTTGGTGGTCCAAATCGGTAGATGTCGTTCTAAGAAAATTTGAAATGACAATATCGATTTATTAAACAGATTAAATATTAATTTAATGTTACTTCAGTTTCAGTCACATTCACATTCAGTTTTCTTCATCTTCTGGAAGTCGTCGGGTTTCTATTACACGCGCACGTTTTCCTGCGCCCCGGAATACCTACCCCCACTCCTTTGCCAACATTAGTTAAATTAATGATAGAAACTAGTATTGTAAACAAAATCTGATAACCAGAAATGTTCGGTCTCGTGTAATAGAAACAATTTTGCATCGAAAAACGAACTACAAATTTGATGTAAAATTCATTTTGTCAAAATAACCAAACTCCCCACTCCTCTCGCAAATAGCACAGCGAAGGCTCGTGAAAACGTGCGCGGATAATACCTGCAGATAAGTGAAATAAGCGTGATTAATGCTTGAAATGAATGGAAACAAATCAAACATATCCTGTTTGTTCTCATAAACCGTTCTTTGCTGTGGTAGAGAAGAGAGATATTTTAAGTTTTGAAAATCTTAGTTCTTTCTCATTCACTGGAGGTTTGAAAGTTTTCTGTTTAGAAACAGATGTCTTCATTTAAGATTTATTTGTACGTATTTATAAAAGACTTCTGTTTGACAAATCTAATCCATCTAATTTTTAGCCAGTTACAGGCACCATTTTGTTTACTTTTCTTCCTTATTGTTACAGACTTTTGAAGATCTTTTAACACATAGACTATTTCTGTGTTAAATAAAAAATGTGCGATATAATTATATTATTTTCGTTGTTCCTATTACCAAATCTGGATTAAGCTCTTTATCATCATATCGCATCTCAAAAATCACTCATTACGAGACTTTGTAGATAACCTCGTAGCCGTACTACTGGAGTTGTACCACTATCGAAATAAATAGACTGCAAACTTGTATGGTTCACTTTTATTGTGATGCGCTCTGACGTCCATAGGAAGAACTTGGGAGTTCTATCACTTTCAGAGTAAATTGCGCGGACCTGAAATGAAGTTAACTCAATTTCTTAACAAAGAGGAGTTGTACCACTATTAAAATAACGCCTCCATGTAATTCCATTCCCTGGCTAACATGGTAAGTTCCTTATTTAGTTATTATTTCAATATAAAATGCTCAAAATTAGCTGTAATCTTAAGATTAAGGTGTCTGTAAATATTAGATTAGAAAAATGTCTGGGCAAATAATGGTAACTGCCATCATCCAAGAAAGAAAACTAGGATAACCTGTGTACTATAATCCTAAATATGGACAATAGGACGTTTTGTGTACTGATTTTAAATAGTGACACAATTAGCAAGAAATATATTCTTTTTTTTATAACTAGACACACCAGCTGTCAAATTATTTTTTTTCCGATGGAATATTGATTAGTGATTTCGGGCGCGATAACTGCAAGGGTCTTTAGTCCCGTATGTGTAGTAAATGTTTCTGCTCGGGCGGTAGCAGGGGTTTTCTCCCGATGTGTGGCGAGATCTGGCGTCGACCTACTGTCAGCCAGGGGGTTTTCCCAAACCAGGTATCTCCCACCAGCGGGGCACCGCCTCCTGTTTGTTAGGGTACTGCTCCGGCATTCGCCTGATGTTGATCGGAGAAACTACGGAAATATTCGCCGTCTTACGAGGGGAAAAAAAACAAAACAAACCATTTTGCTTGTCTGTAGCGTAACTTTCACCAGGAAGGTTGTAGGTACCATTACGGCGGAGCAAGCAATTATAACGGCTTCACCGACTTGTGCAGGAAGAGATACGTAGGAGCGATTCTATGTATAGTACCAATGCCTCCTACATTAGAGTCTCGAAATAACGAATCAATGTTCGTGGAAAAAAATGGTACTAGCAGCTATTGATGTTTTCTATAAATACATCAGTAAATAACGCGTGGCTGCTGAACAGGTGGACAAATGGAAATAAGTCAAACCCACTATATTTGTTTGCATTTACTCGCAGAATAACACAGTTCAGAAAAAAACCACTAGTCGACGGTAAGTCGGCGCCGGATCTTGCCATCCAGCGGGGGAAGATCTCCGCCACCGCGCGATGAAAAAACATGCACTAAAGTCACGGGGCTAATGACCTGAGTAATTTACGCGCTTGGAATCACTATCAATCAACAGCTACTGATAATGAATTGATGACCAGAAATATTTACAACAATGTAAACATAAACGAAAATAAAACATTATGTGGAAAATCACTTTCCCCATCACTGAAATATTATACCTAACTAATTTCTACTCCAACTACCCTCTAAAATGGACAAACTATTTGCAAACAGGTATTTCTATCCATTCATATTATTAGAAAAGATCAGGTATGAAATGTAGAAAATCCATTGTTCATTTACAAAATAAACAAATATAAATTGTTTCATTTCGTCAGAAGGACTTTCAAATATGTGAAGGGGAAAAGAGTAATTCCGTTTTGTTTCTCTTAAGTGAAATGTGAATGTAAATAAACTGTGTTAACAATATTCTACACAATACACAAGTATTTTGCTCTCATTAATTGAAGAACATTTGTTTTTGCAACCACAAATGGGTCAAAATGAGGATTGTTATATCCAATTCTTTAGTTTGTAATTAATGTAATGTCCAGCTTTATATCTCATTGTAAACTCTGTGGTTTAAATATTGCTTTTCTAGTAATTTTATGTATAATACAAAAATATTAAATAGTAAAGTTCTCTTGAAAGGTTTACATTCAACAACCATGTCTTAATATAGCCAATTAAGTCCTACAGAAAATTTTGTATTACATTATAAGTCACATCAATTTTTTTTAACAAGCATTGTTTGGCTTCAATGTGAAATTAAATTTTGAGTTTTTCTTGTCTCCCACCACAAATTAGGATTGAAAAATGTTGTGAATTAAATTATGTTACATGGGGCAATCACATGCAGACCATTTTGGGACCTGTACAAAGTTTAATCTGGATCTGGATTGAGCATACTTTTACTGAATTATCAGATTAATTCTCACCTCATTAAGTTTTATATTTTCATTTCCACTTCACTGAAATATCAGATGGACAATAATTCTGAAAATTTCTCACATCATGTGATGCAATTTTTTGTATGTTTGGTCCAACCTTTGTATATTGCTGTAACAGTGAAATGAGTTTTCCCCAGATGATTAAGGGTAGGATAAAATATATCTTGGAAAGTATTATGTTTGAATGTTGTTTATTTTTCTTTTTGTAAAAAACGTTCATCTTTCAATATCCATTTAAAAATAAGTACAGTAAAGTATACTATAGAGCTAAAATGAAAGAATTTCATTACTTGCATTAAATATCTATGTAGAGTACACAATAGAATGATAAATAGAGTAAAAATACACACAAATTTCAGCACTGTATAATAGACAACAATATTTAAATCAAATTTTACAAAACAGTACAGAAGAAATACCCATTAGAAAGGAATGCCCTTTCCTTATATTCCAAGGATGTCCAACTTGCAAAGCCTCAATGGCCACAACTGAAAACTTTAATACAGTTGTGGGCCCTATTTTCATTACTCGCGCGATCCACACCTGACCTTTCCGTATTGTTGATCTCAACACTTTGCCCGGTTGCTCTGAAACGGGGGAGGTGGGAATGGAACCATGTGACCATGCATAATGCAGTGAAACACATGGGGATGATTTTGAATTTTTTGATTTACTAGAATAAAAGCCCATAAATCTAAATTTAACCTATTTTTACATCAAAGGGGGGGTGACCTCAGCAGAGCAGATGCATTTGTTACACAATGTTCTCCCCATGCATGCAAGGGACTTTCACTTTTGATTAATAACCGTTTGCAGGCCACAATAAACAGCACTGTAGGCTGCAGTTGGACAACCCTGTTATATTCATTCATTAATAGTTACTGTTATCCATATAATACAATTCACAGTATATGTATAGATACAAAAATACTTGGCATAAGTATCAAGGAATGAAAATTCATTAAAAAATTCATGAAAATCTTCACAAGCTTAAACAATTTTAACTCAGAATGTCAATGCAAATTGCTGACTTGATTTATTAGAGGCTCAGACTTCACAAGATTCCTTTAATAGTTTTTTTATCTTTAAGCAGAAGAACTTACCGATGTAAAACATATGCTAGTTCATGAACTGTACAGTCTGAATAATAGCTTTGAGAACTTTTGTTAATGGATCTATAAGGAATGGAAGATGTTTCATATATAAATCCAGGAAATGCCATAGAGTTAAATACTCTATCTGAAGTAAACTTATTTAAATTTTCTCCAGTCAGTTTTCTGTGTGGGGTGGAAGTTGCTTGAGGTAGAAATCCAGGAGGAGCCATGTTAGACACTCTGGCTGCAGGAAGCTTATGTGATTTGTGCTGCAATATCAAAAATATAATTTGCGTTAATTGTCAGTCATGAATGGTCCATAATACTAAATCATGATATTCTTTGATGATATTCTGATGATCTTGCCCTTTATTTTCATGTTAAGTATGGACCACATGTAAGGAAATGTTACCTCCTATTTTGCTTGACAAACAAAAAACAGAAACAAATGTCAAAAAACATGATACAGTACCTTATTAAAATAACCCTCATGAGCTCAAACATTTTCATGAAATGAAGAGCAAAATAAAATTAGAAAGGAAAATTTTATAATTTGAATATTGTATTCAATCTAATTGTATTAATGAATTTGGGTATTTCTATAAAGAATTTTGATTTTTGATTCCATGACCTGTGACAATGCATACATTTCGTACTCACAAACATCAACAGAAAGAAAGTATTGAAGTGTTCAGAGAATTATTCAGAACATTTCGATGGAAATATTCTTTCATGCACAATTCATTTTAAAAAATATAGATAATTGAAGAAGGAAAAAAGTGAAATGTGAGCAAAATAGCAACATGTATCATGGAGAAATATCATCCTGGAT
This sequence comes from Acheta domesticus, assembly GCA_031308135.1. Classification (NCBI taxonomy): domain Eukaryota; kingdom Metazoa; phylum Arthropoda; class Insecta; order Orthoptera; family Gryllidae; genus Acheta; species Acheta domesticus. The sequence continues at coordinate 93,943,435 of JAHLJT010009419.1, forward strand.
CAATTTCATCCATAATGCTACATTTCAAACATAATGCTACAGGAAAAAAGCAAATTGATTCCAATATACATTATCTAGATGATCTAGTTGAGATAGTGGGGTTAGACTGAGGGGCCCAGACAAAAAGAAAGAGGTCTGCCTGAGCCAGCAGATCTAAGGCAAGCCCTTATTTCAAATAAAAGCCCCCTCTCCAAATTCATACATGGACTACAAGCAACATAAATAACTCAGTGTTTAATTTGAATTAGATGTAAATACATTTTTTAAAATTATTTTTGAATGAAAAAATCAGGGCTTGAATTATAAGTAGGGCAAGCCCCCCCCCCTGTTCTGGGCACCAATAGGATTAGATCCATAGCCTCCTTTAGCACTAAAGGAGCTGCTCTAGGTAGTGAATTATAGAAATTTCTATAGAGATTTATACTTTTGTTTGTGGTGCAAGGAATATTTTCGAAATGATGTGAAAAATACCATCTCTTATTTTTCTTTGCAAGGTAAATTATCCATTTTATACAATATAAATTTGGTTCATAACTATTTTGGATTGGTTATATGAGCAGAGGGTAAGTATAATTATAAGGAAATTTGCATTTATCTGTTCATTTATCTAGTGTCATATTTGACTGTTTTTAATAGAAAGACAAAAAAAAGATATTTATCTGTAAATTCATTTTAGAAAAGTTAATCTGATAGTTGTTAATTCATTTTTGCTCTTCTCTCATAAAAATCCTTTTTAACCATGCCTGTGTGTAAATATCTATTCAACTGACCTTTGTCAAAGAAAACTAATCCGGCAAGAAAGCTGCAACAAATTGATCAAACATATTTTTTTCATATACACATAACATGAAATGTTGCATGTGTTATTAATAAACATCCCTTAAACATAGCGTGAAATAAAGCTAAAGATTGATGGAATCAAATGGCATTGGGTGTACATTATTCCTATATTAATTATACTTATCAAAACCATACTTTACCTATGCTGTTCTTCAATATATTATTTATCTTAATGATTTATAACTTTATTGATTTATAATTCTTTGAGGCCACGGTCAGCACGGGAGTTGAGTGAACGCTTCGCTGGGGCAGCGAGCGCTCGATTTGCGTGCGACGCAGGCCGAAGCGTTGGCAAACAATAAAATGTACACCCGGTACTTCAGACAACTAACTTTTTTACAGATGTAAACAATTTATGACATTTTTTTCAGGATCGTGAGAGCCTCATGCTTAGGGCCTAGGTAAATGCTTATTTTCCTTGTAGACCTTGTTCACTAGCGTCAAATAATAGAGGGGGGTATTTAAAAGAGAAGGCATAGATAATCTGAGTGTTCTCTCTGGAAATGGAAAAATCAAGGTCTAGAAACATATTTTGAAGATTGAATAATCTTGAATTTGAAAGATATCGACTTGCCAGATACTCATTTATTTCGAATAAATATGTTGGGAAAGTACCGAGCGAAGTGGATAGGCGCTGGATTCACAATCGGGAGGTCCGGGTTCGATTCCCGGGCCGGGCATACGACCCGGGTTTTCGTTGTTTCCCTTGGTCAAAAGGCGAATGCTGGGATGGTTACAAAAGCCCACGAACACCTCCGACCTCCCACTACTCCACCTAATACCTCCCACCCTCATCCTAGTTCTTTCACACCTCATAATCACCGTATATAATAATAATAATAATAATAATAATAATAATAATAAAATACCAGCAATAGGTAGTTTGGCGGTGCCCGTAGCCGAATACAGTTTCGGACTAGTAGACTGGACTGAACAGGAAATTCGCATCATGGATCGAAAAACCAGAAAACTGCTTACAATGCATCATGTTGCCCACCCCCGAGCTGATGTACATAGACTTTATGTGTCACGTAAGGAAGGAGGAAAGGGCCTGAGACAAATTGAAGCCTCCTGGCACAATGCAATAACCGGGATGGGAAAGTATGTAGAGTAGTCAGCCATCAAGATGACCCACTAATGAGGCAGGTCATGAAATATGACCGAAAAATGGGAAACAGAGGCATTGTAAGTGTAGCAAGAAGCATTGCGAACAAGACTATGCAAGACACCCAGAATGACAGAGACACTGAACTTCTGATGCTACTAAACATGAAATGTGAGACAAAAAATGTTAAAGAAATCGTGGAGAGACAAACCACTCCACGGACAATACCTAAAAAGAATGTACAAGCTGCAGATCAATAAATATCAATCATTTATGTGGCTTAAAAGGGGAAGAATGAAGCCAGAATCGGAAGCACTTGTAATAGCTGCCCAAGATCAGGCGTTGAGAACACGACATTATGATAAAGCGGTTCTCAAAATTTCCCAAGATGATCAATGCCGCATTTGCCAGGAACACGTAGAAACCATTGATCATATTGTCTCAGCTTGTCCAATCCTAGCAAAAACCGAATACTTGAAAAGACACGACAGGATGTGTAGCCACCTCCACTGGCAGATCTGTACCGCCCTCGAAGTTCCAAACACATGCCCCAAGTGGTACGAACACTCACCAAAGCCGGTGACGTCTGTTGGATTGTGTACGATATTGTACGATCAACAAATTCAAACTGATCGCACGATAGCGGCAAACAAACCAGATATAGTTATCCAGGATTTGGTGGGAAAAATCGTGTTTACTTGTCGATGTTTTTGTTTGTGATGTATGCTAGCTCCTCTCGCTATGTTAGCTCCTCTCGCTCTCCTGATGCCGTGTTGGTCTCGGCCGCGGCATTAATAGGCTGCGGGTGGTGGTAGCGGAGGGGGTGGTTTCGCGCGCTGGATTCTGATTGGCTGTCGCTTCGCGGGCTGGCTTGCGATTGGGTATCGACCGAGATGGGAGTGGGGCTGGAAATTTTGTTATTGTAAGGTTTTGTCTTGGTGTTATGGAGTACGGGATGCCAGACGGAACTAATTTTGACTCCTCCTTTCCTGTTGAAATTGTTCGGATGAAAATGTCTATGGCTTCCCGTTGTAAGCGGGCGTGGTAGTGGTTTGTAGTGGATAAAATCTCGGTGTTATGGAATAAGATGTTCTTTTCCCGAAAGAGCATGTTCAGCCACCGCTGATCTTTCGTGTAGCCGAAGCGGCAGTTTCGTTTATGTTCTGCAAGGCGAGAGTTGACGGAGCGTTGCGTTGTGCCTATGTAGACGGAAACACAGGAACAGGGAATTCTGTAAACACCTGCTGGCGTTAATGGGTTTCTCCGGTCCTTTGCTGAACGAAACATGTTGCGGAGCTGTGTGGTAGGCGTGAAAATTGTCTTGATTTTGTGTTGCTTCAGGATCTTGCTGATGCGGTCAGTGACGTTTTTGAGATATGGCAGTGAAATTGTGTTGGTTTCCTCTTCCTCGGAACGGCTGCGTGAGCTCTTGTTAGGGTGTAGTGCTCTCTTTACTCCTTGGGATGAGTAGCTGTTGGTTCGAAGAACATTTTCCTGATGACCGAGTTCTTGGTGCATGTTGCTTTCTTCGCATATGCGTCTGGCGCGGTGGACAAGTGTCTTCATCATGGCTCTCTTCTGGCTTGTGTGGTGGTTCGACATTTTATTCAGATATCGGTCCGTGTGGGTGACCTTCCGGAATACTTTATGGCCCAGGGATCCGTCTTTCCTCTTGTTGACAAGTACATCAAGAAAAGGTAGTTGTCTGTTTTACTCTCTTTCAACAGCAAATTGAATACGGAGGTGAATGCTATTCAGATGTTGAAACTCCTCTAGTGTTTCTTCCCCGTGACTCCAAATGATGAAGGTGTCATCTACGTAGCGCAACCAACACTTGGGTTTGCGTGGCGTGGTGTTTAGCGCTATAGCCTCGAAGTTTTCCATGTATAGGTTGTCCACAATCGGACTCAGCGGGTTTCCCATGGCTACCCCATCTTCCTGTTCGTAGAACTCCGCATTCCATACAAAATAGGTCGTAGTGAGCACGTGGTGAAAAAGCCCTGTGATGTCATTTGGGAAAAGCTTTCGCAGCAACGCTCATGTTTCAGTGACTGGAACCGTGGTGAACAGCGATACTACATCAAAGCTGACGAGTAGATCACCTGGTTGTATTGTCAGAGTCTTAAGTTTTTCGACAAAATGCGCCGAATCCTTGATGAAGGTCTTGGTCTTGCCTATGTGAGGTCGAAGCAAAGAGCAAAGGTACTTCGATAATGAGTACGTAGGAGAGCCAATTGCGCTGACGATGGGCCGCAACGGAACTTCCTGTTTGTGAATTTTCGGTAACCCATAGAGCCTGGGCGCTATTGCCTCAGATTTCTTGATTATGCGTTGTTCTTCTTCCGGAATAGAAGACTCTTTAAGCAGCTGGTTGGTGCGGCGGAGTATGCGTTACGTGGGGTCACGTGGCAGCCGGCGATAGACGTTCGGGTCCAGGATGTCCTTAATTTTGTTTGTGTAGTCCGTTTTGTTCAAAACAACGGTTGCGTTCCCCTTATCGGCAGCAAGAATGATAATGTCGTTTTTGTTGAGTTTTCGTAGTGCTGCTCTCTCCGCTTGGGAGAGGTTGTCCTTGGGGGGTTTTGCTCTGTGAAGAATTCTAGATGACTCTCTTCGGATTACCTCTGCTTCGTCAGTGTGCAGCGTTCGTATTACCGACTCGATCATCGAGATAATATCTTCCACGGGCACTGTCGAAGGTGTAACCGCGTAGTTACCTCCCTTAGCCAGGAGAGATGTTTCTTCCGGAGAGAGCGGTTGATCTGATAGATTGACCACAGTGCGTTGTAGATCCAGCGTAGGTGGGGCTGTACTGGTTTGTGTAAGCCGATTGTATTTATGTACCTGTTTCTCAGAAATCTGTTTCTTCTTTGATATCATTGTGTTGTAGGTAATGCGGTCAACGTTATCCCAATCGTCCATTCGGAGCGTGTTACAGATCTGTAGATGCAGTCCGTAGAGGTCCTTGTCCGTAGCAGCAATATCACGCCGGTTCTGATGTATCCGTTCCCGTAGGAGAGCCTTTTCCGTTCGGTCGTAGATGCGATGGACTGTAGTTCGATCGTAGATGTGGGTGAAACGTTTGGCCGTTCCAAGCCAAATCCACTTGTTATTTCGGCTGAAGGTGTAGTCTCAAAAAATTTCAGGAAAAATCTAAAATAAATGGGATTACCTCAACGAATCCTAAACTGCGGACAGAAAGCAGTGATCCTGCGGACGCGTCATATAGTTCGCAAATTCTTGAACTAACACAAACGAGGCTCCCATAGAGGTCTTGGGGGTCAGAGTGAAATCTCTCTCCTCAGTGACTGAGCTCTTTCATATTCGTGGCAGGATTGGGCAAATTGAACCCATCACAAGCTACTGAGAATCACAAGAGGTTAATAATAATAATAATAATAATAATAATAATAATAATAATAATGGATCTTATTCCTTCTCGTACCGCACGTGAAGAAATCGATTCACTTCCGTGATAACATGGCAAAAGTCAACACGAGACTGTGAGCGGAATCGCAAAAACAATTAGTACCCACCCTTCGTTATTCTTCAGTTATACTGCTTCAGTGGCAAATATTAAATAGATACAACATAGTACTTACAATCTAATATTCAATGAATATGGATAAAGGAAAATATATTACTAAGTTCCTATTCCAATTAATTTATGTTGCAATTCCCATAAGCTATTAGGTTCGAGTAGATCCACTTACAAGTTTTGGTCCTTGTGGAACAGCATTAGAAACTGCAGTCTTTTGAGGTGCACTGCGAGTACCGTTCCTATGACAACCATTCTTCCTGCAATGGCACTGCTTCTGAGATGGATCAATTGTTTGTTGTGTTGCTGAGTAAAGAAATACAAATTTAATTCTATTAATTACGCAATTAATATAAAAGTATTAATATTACTAATTAATAACTATAGCGTAATTTATTGTTATATTCGATCTATTCGATTCGATTCTATTGCGTAATTCGAATGTTTCATTTGATACAGTTTTACAAATTCTTCAGGATGGAGCATCTCAATAAAATTATTAATTAACAACCTTTGAAGATTCCACGTTGTTGATCGGATAATATTCCACCGGTAACCAACTGAATATTTGCTTCGCGTGTATTTTTTCAAACATTGTTTCAAGCAAATCTCCTCAATACAGAGGAGTCCTCCCACAGAAGGGCATTTGAAACTAAAATTAAGGCAAGAAATAATGGAAAGTAATAAAGAAGGAAAAGGAGAAGAAGAAGTTCTGAAGAGGATGAATGAGGTTACAGATAGTCACAGACATTACAGGTACAGACGTTACAGATAGGATTTATGAGAAATGAATATTTTTTAAATCTACAACGTATGAATATTCTTACCTTCCATAGGAGGAAGACCCACACTGTTCTTCCGCTCACTGGACTTAATTTCAGGAGTTATCTTGTTGGCTACGTCAGGAGATTGCCTTTTACTCTGATGTGAAGTTACTTTACCTCTTGAATTTTGAACACCATTTTGTAACAACTGACTGTTGGATTTTGTCAGAAAGCATGAACGTACCCGTGGAACACCATGCTCTTTGTACCTACAAAAAGTATATTATAACGAGTAAAAATAAATGTACACTTTAGCAATGTAGCAGATATTCCAAACCTTGTTAAATCTTTTCTAAAAATAAATTCATACAGATTTGTGCGATACTCGTCCACAGACCAATGACTGTCATCCTCTAATTCAGGGGAAACGCTAATTACAGACACAGGAGAAGTTTTCAAAAATCTGAAATTTCAAACGTCAAGTAATCATCAGAATTTTTAAGTCACGAGAGAAAAAAAAATTCAGAATAGCAGTTTTATTACTAACCTTCGTACGTAATCATGTGTTAGAGCTTCTTCAGCCGACAACCTCTTCTCTGGGTTTAAAACAAGTAGTTTGGTGACCAAATCAATTGCATCCTCAGGATGACCCCTCAGCACATCTTTTAAGGGATTTCGAGAACGAGGTGATCTTGAAAGCAATCCTACTCCTATTCCAGATGAACAAATTGCATCTATATCTGCAATATACAATCAAATTGTAGTATAAACGATCAATAATATTATATTATTATATAATATAATATTAATAGTTATATTAAACGATATATAATTGTAGTATTAAGATATTCAAGTGTCTAGAATAAATGTTACAAATTTATAAGGTTCATAGATGAACAAGGACGAACACATTTTCCCCATTGAACATGATGGGATTTTTCGGTTACCGAGATTTACATGTGACGTTTGTCCTTGGCTGGTAGGTTACTCATCACGCGCCCAGTTTGGCTGGACACGTTCTGAAGCAACGAGCTAGAACATACTACATAGAATGGCTGACCCTGTGGTTTCAGCGCTTTTGGTGGACGCTCGCCGAACTAGGGGACGCCATGTTTTTTGCAGACAAAACATGAGAGGTGCCTGATGGTGGCATGTAGAACTGGTGTACTGAATCGACCAGTGGCGTAGCGTGACTCACACGTTTGGGGATGCTCAACAATAACACACAAAATGTCACTATCAACTACTTCATCTAACAGGCGAACGCAACACAAGGCAGATACACTGAGACTACTTCCACGATCTCGATTGCTTACGACGGTGTAGGCGCTTCCCACAAAATCCTCACAGCAGTCAGGGCTGCCGATGTCTTGAAAGCAAATTATACAATGGCTCAGCTTTAATTCTTATACGCGAATGGCAATAAGACCATTTGTTGCATTGATACATTGCAGACTTAAATAATATGTAATCTATTTAAGAGATAATACAATTTCTTGGATATTAATTAAGAAATAGTAGTCAGGCACTATTTCTACAGTTTGTACCCATGACCAAGCGGGGACTCCCAAGTGAGAGAGAGAAAGATAATTTACTGAACGCCTGAAGTGTGCTGCGCTCTCGTGCACAAACGAGGTTCTTTCCGCAGTAGACGCTAGCGTAAAGCAGTCGGGTTTCTCTGGGCCAGGGGTGAAGAGGGGAGAGGGGAACCTCGCCATCTGCGCATGCGTCATTGCTCGTCGCAATCTGGCGGCAGACGCTGAAGTATTTTAGCTTTCAAGCAATCAGAGGCCAGCTTCAACAGCCCGCCGAATTCAATCATAGGAAATCAATTTTAAATTAATACAAAACGTGTTTCGCTCAACAGACCACTTGTAAGATTATCAATACAGTATTTAAGGTTCTTATATACGGGGATGCTCAGCATCTCAGCGTCCCCTGACGCTACGCCACTGGAATCGACGTGTTGTTTGTATCAGATGTTATTTGTATATGGATGTCTTTTCGTCTATCTGTATTTAAATTATATTAGAGGCTAGAATAATAATATTCATAATGCCTTCACTATGTTCGCCATATAACTAAAAATAGAATTTATCAGACCACAAATATATCATTTTTCATGTTTGCCGCCTTATTTGTGATGTTTATTCGCTTCTTATTGCAATAACATTCACTTCAAGGCCTTATGCTACACTACAATAACTACAACAACATTTCAACAGTTTCCATTCTTATGACAATAACCAATGCAGGAAGCAACGTGTTTTTAAAGTTTCTCAACTCGTTCTCCTTACATATTGTGATTTCGCTTTTAAATGATTGGTTTTGGTAGTAAAACACAGAGTAAGAGAATTGATATTACGTACAGCCCTTGCCCACCCGGCCTTAACCAGCGCCAAGTGGAGTACTGGAATATTCTGTTGTTGTTGTTGTTGTTTTCAGAGGGCGCTGATTTGACTGCAAAAAATGTCTTCAATTTGCTGCAAAGATGGACGCTTCAGCCACTCTATGTTGCATATTCTAGCTCGTTGTTCTGAAGCAAAGATATTTCGTATACCTGCCAAACACCGAAGCATAACGGGCTGCCTACTATTCACAGGCATATGGCACACGTGCAACTTCGTTATATGAAATTTCCCAACACATGAGTTTTTTTAATGGAAATTTATTATTATTTTTATTCGTAATTCTCTTGTTACAGGGGTCGCTTCGAGCGGCAGCATGGTAATGATGAGAGTCGGAGGCACCTATGCATTGCCATATCCTCCTTCCTCCACCCTAACACTCGCTAGAAGGCTTATTTCGTATGGGAATTTGGCCACATTGGGGTAATTTTTAACCTAAGATTGCTCTCCTCGCCGATCGGCCAGCGGGACTGGAATATCTTTGAACATGGTTGAGTTTACTTTCATTTGTTGAAATTTTGAAGAAAATAAATGACTGGTAAAACTAACTAACCTACTACGCTAATTACTTGACAAAATTAATAAGAAAAATGTACTAAAATGTAATTCTTAAGTGGAAAACTGAATCTAACTACATAATTTATTAACATGAACAAGTAAAAGGAAAATTTTGAAAATTGAATTTAACTGCCTAATTTGAACATGGTACGGTGGAATATTTACAAGTTTTAACTTAGTAACATTTTGATTTGCAAGAAAATACTGAGTTGGGAACATTTAACAATTAGCTATATTTTTAATAACGTTGAAAAATGACCTCATGAGCATTGGCAAAAAAAGTTATGGCCTCGTGCATTCCCTAAAAAACATTTATTCTGAGGCACTCTGCAGTTATTTATATAGCATTAAATTTAAATCTCACCTTCAGTTGAGGGTGGACCCAGGACTGATAATATTCGCTCCACTTGATCAACTGTAGAACTTCCAGGAAAAATAGCTCTTCCCAGAAGCATTTCAGCCAAAATACATCCAAGGCTCCACATGTCAATACCATAAGTGTATCTAAAAATAATAAATTACGTAAATGCGCAAGTTGCTAATGATTTCCCTCGCATTCTATCATATGTTTCTCGCAGGTTTCCCTAAATATCCCCACTTGTACCCCCGGATACACCTTCCCGCATGTACCCCATGTACCCCAAACATATACTCGCTTATTCCCTCTACATGTTTCCTGTTATGTTAACCGCATGTTCCACGGCATATTTAACAGCGTGTTTCCTACACATTACCTCACATACTCACAAATTGTTGCTGTACTTATTTGTCTGAAAATTAAACCGAAAATTTAAAAAACACTTAATTTAAGTTATTTTTTATTATTAAAAATTGTTATAAACGTTTCACCGGCGTTTAGTGTAGTTGCACCTCTGGCGGTTGAAACGGAAAGTTCTAAATTTAGTCTCAAGAAGAGCGGATACCCCCAAAATGTAATTAATACAAGAGCCCCAAAGATATCCAAAAAATCGCTTTTTAAATCATTGTTTTAAATACAACTAGTGGCGCTACCGAATGGCAATGGTCCTCGGGACAATTTCGAAATTGTCTTAAAACGGCTCCAAATTTTTTCTTTAAATTTCTTGTAAGAATAGAGTAAAATACACTTGTTAAGGTGGCATATGTCCGATTTTCACGGTTAACTCTGAATTTCCAAAATTGCAAAAGTTTGAATTTTATTCAGCGTCTTCTTCCAACTACATTGCAGATAGAGATTTTCCCTTCCAATAAAATTTGTTCTTCATAGTGAGTTCTTTAAGGTCATTTACATTTTTTTGAAAATTTTAGTACTTTTCGCGCAATATTGCGTACAGTATGTGCAATTAAAAAAATACAAAAACAAAATTTTTTCAAAATGACTCCAAATTTTTTCTTCCAACTTTTCGAACGAATAGTGCAAATTGCACTCTTTAATATAACGTGAAGTTCATTTTTTTCAAAAATTACACAAATATAATTTTTTTGAAAGATCTCTCACACCTTTAATATGCACATTACCAGCAATTTGTACACACTATTGTATTTGTGAGTTAATGTGCTTAAAATGACTTCTAATAATGTTTTTCGAAATCACAGAAGAATCCTGTGAAAAAGAGCTTCAATTTTTACATTTACAGTAGCGCTTAAACGCCATTTTCTTAAGAACGGCTCCAAATTTTTCCAAGAAAAATGTTATTTAGGGCAAGGTTTTACTGTACTTTAATATTCTTAAAATAATATTTCCGTTCAACTATTGAGAAATCCAAAAATTAATAATAATCTTCTAAAATTAGCAACTGAATTTATCCACTTTTTCGTTATCACAACAACGATTTTTTTTCTGCCGAAAATTCGCAATTTTTTCGCGCAGCATTACATAACTTCCCCTATACCAAGTATATTACTACGTACGAGTGTATTACTCCGTAAATACTTACGTATACGTACTTATACGTACGTATACGTACGTATGAGTAAATATAGTTTCACACTGGAATCCAACTTCCAGCGCGTCGGGCAACCTGTGTTTTTATTGGTGAGGGAACCTTTCAAAAACGTAATATACGGCCAAAAAAGCTCTGTTTGTATATTATAACAGCAAAATTTAATTCGAGTCTAGGGACATGAAGACTAAAGTTAAAGGCCCTAGGACACATTGCTTTAGCAATGCGCCGTGCGTTTCCTCGCGGTTGTGGTAGATTATTGAATTGGTAAAAAAACGTAACTCTTCATTATTCAAAAATATTGTTATGTTAATAGAATAATATGCATGTGTAAGGACTCGTTTCTTCACGCCCGTTATCATGGGCGAAATAAATCTAGGAAATCGAAATTGCGGAGGCGCGGACGCCCGCGCGACGCGAGAGCCTAGCTTTCCTCAGCCTCGAGTTGAACGATAGCGCAATGACAGTGAGCGAGCTCTCGGTGGCAAGATTATCAGAATTTATTCAGAGATTTCGGAAACGCTATTTATCTCGTGAAAACAAAGATAACTCCTGTTTTATATTTATGTAATTGCATTACTTGAAAAAAAAAACAACTATCGAATACCTACCTATCAACTATCAAACAATCATTCCAGCCCGAGTTAAATAGCGTTCTCCGATTCGCTGAAACAATTTAGTAAACTTGTTACACCCAGTGGCTCACGTAAGAAATTCTCTTCAAATATCTCCTGAACTACTGAATAATATTGAAATTCGATTTTCATTAAAACGTACGTATGCGAGATGTTCACAAGATAATGTATAATTCCACAACCTATTTTATTTGAGAGAAGTTGGAGTACAGAAAAAGAACGGAGAGGTATAGGAGGCACAAAAAATGTAATGAGACGATGGAAGTGGAGAGGAAGCAATGAGAATGGTACAGAAAGAAGAGCGGATGAGAATAACGTAGGATTAAGAGACGTTAGGAAGGAGAAAGCAGTAAATTAAATGACGATTTAGTGTAATGGGAAAAGGTGGTCAGATGTGGATGTTAACGGAGAGTTCTGTAAACAAGAAGGGAAAGCTAAAGAAATAAAGAGAGAGGGAAGGGTGGAGATTTCAAGAACAATTTTTGTAATGATGTGTCTGAATATGTAACATCTGAACTTTAAAAAAAAGCTGAAGAAATGAATGACTACGATATTTGATTAGGGCATCAGACGGGAGTATTCAATCTCTACGGTGACGCTGTCTGTTGGCTTCTCAAACACTGTATTTATTCATTTATCAAAATAACACACAACCTGTACGTCGGTAACTCATGCTCTTGTGGCCCCAGTATAGCCGAGCAACGATAGATACCGTGTTTGTCTGTGTGTATACACGACATCTTTTTGCGTCGTTAAATAATTAGAATACAATACTTCCTAGATCTGCCTTTGTATTGCGCAGACAACATTCGTTACCTTATGAAATCAAATTAGGTAATTTTATTTATCTATCTTACCTATTATTGAATTAATAATATTATCTATAACAATATTGAATATTAGAAATAATGGAAGGCTTCTATTTTGACTAGTGGGAAACGTAGTGGTACATTTTAATAATAATAATAACAATAATAATAATAATAATAATATTATATTCTCTTACCGTCTCGATGCAACCAACACCTCAGGAGGTCTGTACCAGCGAGTGGCGACATAATCTGTGAGAGGATTATCCCCTCCCTCACTCTCAGTTTCCATGGAGAGAGATCTAGCCAAACCAAAATCAGCAAGCTTACATCGACAGTATTTGTCTATAAGAATGTTTGATGGCTGCAAATAATAATAATAATAAAATAATGATAATTTGGAAGATCTATCCGAAAGGTGTAATTGAAAATGTAATATCTTACCTTTTGATCACGATGGACAACGTTTGCTGAATGAATGAACTTCGTGGCATGCAGAAGTTGATACATAACAAAACGTTTATGTACATCTGCTAAAATCCCACGGCTAGTAATAACGTTATGTAGATCAGTATCTGAAAAAAATTGATATTTTTTTATCTTCAAGTTTTAAAAGGAATGTATGTTTTTTGTAATATTTTTGGCGATATTGTCAAAAATATTTAAGAAGTCCTGATTTTTGGAGAATGCAATTTTTTTGCGAAAAATCATTGGAGCTCTATTAGATTCTGGGGAGTTTTTCGCTCTTCTGCGCTTCCCGCTTCATTTGGCAGATGAAGGACTGTACTATACGCCGCCTCACCGTAACGTTTAAAGCATTTCGCCATAAAAAATTTAAATTAAGTTCTTGAATGTTCAATTTCATTTCCAGATTAACGAAGATTTTTGGAGAACATTTGAGGGAACATTCGGGAGAACATTTGGGGGAAAAGATTGGAGGAACAATTGGGGAACAACTGGGGGAAAATTGGGGGAACAATCAGGGGAATAATTGGAAGAACATCTGGTGAGGACGTGTGGAAACATTTGGGTGAACATCTGGGAATGTGATGAATATATGGTGAGGAAACATGTGGGGAATAATATGGGGAACGTGCGGAGGTATATTCGGGCGTACATAGCGGAAATAGGTGGTGAAAATGCGAGGGAATGTTAGCTGGACATACGACGGAATATGGAGAGAACATACTTGGGGAATATATCGGGGAACATGTAGGGAATCATGCGGGGGTCAGGTGGAGCCAATAAGGGAGTGAAGATTTAATTTTTAATATACAGTAGCAGGATGTTTTCAAACAAGCAGAAACTCGAAATCTGTGTAAAAGTTAAAGTGACACGTTAAAAGGTCCATCATGTCACGCCTACAATGATTCAATGCGCTGTTCAGGTTCTGGCCCAAAGTTGCGATCCATTATGACGCTAAAGGTATTTTCACTTTCAAAATAAAGATTTACAAATCGCAGAATGTTCGCACTGGTCCAGTTGATTTATTATTACTATTATTGTTACTATTTTTCACACTTTCTCTGCTTTATCCGGGTCACCTGTCCAATTGATGTTATAGGACTAGGCTCGGACTGCGCAGGAAGAAAATTCATCCTGACCTACATGAATGTCACTCATTTAAAATTTTCTAACAATATGACATGCTTGAAGGAGGGTGGATTTCTGGGCTACGTCAAAGATATTTTTGATATCTAAATTCTCCAGATTTCTTTTAAAGTTCCTGGTGAAAACTCCTTCAACTGATATGACCATGGGGAAATGGGAGACCTCGTGCAACTTCCAAATATTTTTAATTCAATTGCCAAATTCTCATATTTTCTGAATTTTTTCGCTTCGGACTTTCGCAAGTTGTGAGTCAAAGGGATTGAGACATCGATTATAGAAGCTGTTTTTTCCTTGTCTATTATGAGGATATCAGAGCGGTTATAATAGGCCGTTATGAGGATATCAGAGCGGTTATCCGTGATAATAGGCCGATTCCAGTATAAGACGTGCGTCTTTGTCTCGAGCACAGCATCTGGTTCATACTTGTAATATGCTGGAGCATTATTCCCCAACATCCCAAGTTTCATTCCTACTTCTCGGTGAATGAGTTTTGCCACTTGGTTATGTCTGCCTAAATAGGCACTCTCTGACAAAGTACTGCAGCCAGCCATTAGGTGCTCAATAGACTCTCCGTTGTTACATTTGTTTTTACAATAAGTTTTTCATAGTTTTTAGTTCTTATTTATTATTATTATTTTTCCATTACATCACGACTAAAGATGTTATGAATCGGCTGGATATAAAATCGACTCCAGGTTGCAACCAGCTACCTAAGGAGCAGATCCGGTGACTGTCAGTGCCTCTACAATACTTTGCGCAAAATGTGGGCTGTTCCAAGTAAAGCAATTTCTTGCACTTCCCAGTCTTTTGAATTACCTGGGAGTTTAGACAGAGTTCTTACTCAAATTTTGCGGAACAAATCCCAGACCTCCGATAACTATCGGGACGACCTGTGCTTTTACGCCCCACATTCGGCTGATCTCGATTTCCAAACTTTTGTATTTAAGACGTTTCTCTGCCTCCTTGGTAACGACGGTTTGATCGCAAGGTACAGCAACATCCACAAGTAAACACGATTTGTTCTCCAAATCCCGGATGACTATATCCGGTTTGTTTGCCGCTATCGTGCGATCAGTTTGAATTTGTTGGTCGTACAATATCGTACACAATCCAACAGACGTCACCGGTTTCGGTGAGTGTTCGTACCACTTGGGGCATGTGTTTGGAACTTCGAGGGCGGTACAGATCTGCCAGTGGAGGTAGCTACACACCCTGTCATGTCTTTTCAGGTATTCGGTCTTTGCTAGGATTGGACAAGCTGAGACAATATGATCAATAGTTTCTACTTGCTCCTGGCAAATGCGGCATTTATCATCTTGGGAAATTTTGAGAACCGCTTTATCATAATGTCGTGTTCTCAACGCCTGATCTTAGGCAGCTATTACAAGTGCTTCCGATTCTGGCTTCATTCTTCCCCTTTTAAGCCACATAAATGATTGATCTGCACTTTGTACATTCTTTTTAGGTATTGTCCGTGGAATGGTTTGTCTCTCCACGATTTCTTTAACATTTTTTGTGTCTCACGCTTCATGTTTAGAAGCATCAGAAGTTCAGTGTCAGTGTTATTCGACGTGTCTTGCCTAGTTTTCTTCGCAATGCTTCTTGCTACACTAACAATGCCTCTGTTTCCCATTCTTCGGTCAGATTTCAAGACCTGCCTCATTAGAGGGTCATCTTGATGGCTGACTACATACTTCCCCAACCCGACTATTGCGTTGTGCCAGGAGGCTACAATTTGTCTGAGGCCTCTTCCTCCTTCCTTACGTGACACATAAAGTCTATGTATATCAGCTCGAGGGTGGGAAACATGATGCATTGTTAGCAGTTTTCTGGTTTTTTCGAACCATGATGCGGATTTCTTGCTCAGTCCAGTCCACTAGTCCAAAACTGTATTCGGCTACAGGTACCGCCAAACTACCTATTGCAGATATTTTATTCCTGGAATTCAGAGCGGACTGCAGGACCAGTCTCACTCTCCTATAATACTCCTTACGAATTCTCTCTTTCATTCTGTCGTTCGAGATGGTTTCACATTCTTCAATGCCCAGATATTTGTAAGTTTTACCTGGCTCAAGATCTTGAATCACAGTATGCGTGTCAATTTCAATGTTCTCAGACGTTGTGAGTTTCCCTCTTTTTAAATTGATTTTTGCACACTTGTCAAGACCAAACTTCATGCAGATGTCATAGCTAAAGTCATTCACGTCAGACAGCATTTGGTAGAGAATCGCTTCATTCTTAGCAAACACTTTCAGATCATCCATGTAAAACAAATGTGATACTGGCCTTTCATCACCATGGAGCTGAAAACCAAAGTCAGCTTGCGACAAATGTCTCGATAGTTGGATCAAACTAATGTAAAACAGCAGAGGGGATAGTGAATCTCCTTGAAAAATACCCCTGTTAATCTGAATACTTCTGGTTTCTACTGCTTCCTTTCCGCTGTGTATTAGTAACCTGGTACTCCACGACTTCATACTAGCCTTGCAAAATTCAATAAGTCTAGGATGAAATCAATAGATCTCCAGGATCTTCAAAATCCAATCGTGTGGTACACTATCAAAGGTCTTTTGGTAGTCAATCCAAGTCATGGTCAAATTACGTTTGCGTTTCTTTACATCATTCAAAATGACTTTATTCAGTAGCAAGATTTCCTTACAGCCATAAGAGCCTTTACGACATCCTTTTTGCTCAGCTGGCATTAAATGATTCTTATCTAGATGTCTGTACATTTTGTCAGCTATGGCTGCAGTGATAACTTTGTGCAGTACTGGTAGACAAGTTATTGGCCTGTAGTTCTTCGCCAAAGAGCTGTCTCCCGCTTTGGGTAACAAATACGTGATGCCGCGTGTGAGCCATTCCGGGAGTTCCTTTGGGTTTTCTAAAATTTTATTAACAGCCTTTGCTAGATGAGAATGTATTGCTGTTAATTTCTTAATCCAATAAATCTGGATCTTATCAATCCCGGGGACTTCCAGTTTCCCATGTTCTTAATTGCTTGAAAGAAGTCCTCTTCCGAGAATTGGTGAACATGTTCCACTGTTTCTACAAGTTCATCGGCAGCATCAACTTCAGATTGAAGCCAAGATGCGTCTTTGTAGTAGGATCTGCTCTCCTCCCAGATTCCTGCCCAAAATGCTTCGACGTCATCTTTTGAAGGAGTAACAGCTTTGCCATTCGGTTTTCGAGTCAGATTGCGATAGAATCTCTTCGCGTCTGTTTCAAACAACCGGTTCTGTACACGGAAATCTATTCTAAGTTTGTAGCGTCTAATTCTTTGAGCCCATGCTTGAATTTTCTCTTTTAGCTTCTCAACTACCATTAGCCTGCTGGTGTCATTTCAATTTGGTATTTTTGTTCAACATTGAATATTTTTCGTTGAACTTTAGAGGTGTGCGTTGATTTAGAAGATGCCTCAGCTAAGAGTGATATTTCGCGCCGGGTGTCAGCTATCCGTTTCATAATTCTGTTCATCCATGGCGGTACAGAGCTGTTTACTCTGTTTTGCTGTCGGCCGTCAGTGTTCTTGGCTGGCCCTAAAATTATCTGAGATACTAGATATCCGGTTGCATATATGATGTGATTGATTTCAGTAATATCTAGATCTCTGCCTGGGATCTCGACCACCTCATTTAAGACAGAATTCACTGTTTCTATCACTCTTTTAGCTTTGGCATTTTCGTTTATTCTCCTCAACGGTTCGCGAGATTCAAATGGAAGTCGACTAACTCTTTCTATCTCGCGCCGAAGGATATTTCGCATTATGTCCTTATCGTGTAATTCATTGCCAGATGAATTTTCACCACTGACGTGTGTTTCACTGGAAAGAGATGAACCTTCCACGGGATCATCATTTTGAAGTTCTACATGTTCGTCATGTGGATTGTTCGAGCGAAGTACATACTCCGCATTTCTCTCAATGTCAGCAAGTTGTTCTGCTGTGAATTTTCCACTGCTGAGTATGTATCGTCGTTGACTGGCAAGCTTCTTTGAGTCTAGGGTAGGTCTCATATCTGGGTTCCGCTCTCTCCATACCTTGAAAACTTCTATTTCTGAGCCCCCATTTTTCGCTTTGCATAGTAAAAGCACCACATCACCTTTAATTCATCCCGGGTCCATCTCTGACGATGGCTTCGAGCTACTGCCGACTCTGGGTCCCTGGGACTAACATCCGTGGGATGGCCAGACGTCGACAAGGTGACATTAGCTCGGTTTCTGAGCAGGTATGGGACACTGGTAGAACAAGGCACGTTAAGATTCATTACATTTCTTGTTCTATCCATTTTGCTCATTGGTTTGAATTGAAGATTCGCAGGACGGAAGTTGGAGTTCACAGTTCACACTTAACCCTCGGGTTGTTTCCTGCCATCCGTTACTGCGACCCACAGTGGCCTCGGGGCACTGTGGGCCTTTGCAGGGCCCAGCAAAGGGTCCCTCCGATCGCCAGTCGGCATTACTAAACCCTACGGGATTTTCACTGACTGCTGAAGGCAGCCTCCTTCGCTGGCTAATGGAAGGTTCGGGCCTCCACTCTAATCAGTGGCCTGGTATGCCAACCCAGTTTCTCTCCTGTACCCTCTACGGGCCGACAACAGGAAGTCCAAAGGTTTATGACCCTTCCCTCTCTACTTACTTCCCACTCTCCTCAAAATGGAGTACTTCTTCGTCTGACCCCTCACCTTCAACCTATTCAGCAAGGGAGGCCCTACCGGAAGCTAGGCTACCACTGACATAGCTTTAAGGCTCATGGGGGTACTCACTACCAACTGCAAGGTCGTGTACTCCCTAGGTGGAGTTATTATTATTATTATTATTATTATTATTATTATTATTATTATTATTATTATTATTATTATTAAGTAAAAGTAATAACAAAGCAAAACCCGCAAATTTCGATACATATAGAACATTACGAAGAGCATTAAATTGATCGGGTCTATCTGACCTGGGATTAAGATGGATGAAAAGAAAGAAAATACCCATTATCGCATTCAAAATCGCTTAACTGATTTATATTTTTTAGATAGTTATTTTATGTTACTTGTAGGTACATAGCTGGTACATAGCTGACGCGTCGAGTTTCCGAGGGCTTCCATTTGTGCATCAACGGGTTAAATAGAAAATTTTATTCATGAACACATAGACAAATTCCTCTAACACGTGGTATAATCGGAGTCCATGTTTTGTGCGTCCTTTATACCGAAAAAATCGATTGACTACAAAAGTCTGTCTATCTGTCTGCCCGTCCGTCTGTGCACAACGCTAGAGCGTAAACCGTTCAACTGATTTTCTCCACAATTGATATTCTCCAATCATTTTGGCTGATGTCGCGGCCCCTGGAATTGGATACCGATATTTTAATTTTGGGGGTACTTTACATGAAGCCGCTGGAACATTTTTAAAAATTTCAAAAAATGGCGCCAATAATTTTTGACTAAATTTTGTTGCTTGGATAGTCTGAAGGGAGATTTAAAAGAATGGCGCAGATCTCTGTGATGATTAAAAACTCAGATTTTTCAAAAATTGAAAAAATTCAAAATTTTTCGGCGGGTTCTTACAACTGTAAATAATGATGATACATTTTTAATGAAATGTGTTTATAAGAAACAGGTCTTCAAATAAGGTCATGCTCAATTTTTCAAGAACATGAGTCTTTTTGCGAAATTTTGTGTCAAACAGAGGCAATTTTTATTTTCGTTAAAACATTTTTTCTTAAAAACCGCACATTTTTTATTAAATTGGGACCTTAGATAGCATAAAAGATGCTTAAGAGAATGGTGCCGGTATGATGTATTATCCGTGCACATTTTCAAAGTTCTTGCTTCCCTAGTTGCGAGAGGAGTGGGAAGTTTGGTTATTTTGACAAAAAGAATATTGTCTCAAGTTTGTAGTTCGTTTTTCGATAGTTTCTATTACACGGAGGCGAACATTTCTGATTATCAAATTTTGTCAACAACTCTCGTTACTATAATTTATTCTTAATTAATGATGGCAAAGGAGTGGGGATAGGTATTCTGGGGCTGAAGACAACGTGCGCGTATAATACTATGACAAACCGATAAACAAGTTAAAATCTTAATACAGATGGAAATAAGCGTTTTTGCAAAAAAATATATTATTCGCCAAGCGTATGCACATAGTTTGACAACAGCGCGTATGTATAATTTGCAGCGAATTCTATATCAGTCAAATGTATTCCGGGTTGTTTCGTTTCGTTTCATTAAAGTAAGAAATGTTTCATTTTAGTGACGCCAAAAAATGAGGAAGCACTCTTACTAGGGAGAGCCGTTAGTTGATTATAGCTAAATGTGCGTAATATGGGCATGCCAAAACCCACGCTGTAACAACACGCGGGTTGCATTTACAGGTGGGTTCTAAACTGCCTCGAATCAATTCGTGAGCTCTACGCGAGCGTTAGGGAGCCGTGTCTGTTCCGTGATATCCCTGGCGCTCTTCCTGTGCTGCGATCAATGTTGAACAAGCTCCAGCGTCCAATTTCTTCGGCGAACCGGGCTCAGTTCCTGGAGACACGAAATGAATGTGCTCGTAATGTAGAAGACACGAAGTTAGGATATAATATTGCGACTACCCGTCTGTCGGTTGGGCGCCGTAGACGTGGTAGCCGGCTCGCTCAGTCGGTAGAAATGCTTGCCTAAATTGATGAAGATGGAGGAAGTTGGTGGCCGGTGTAAAATAAGAGACTTTTACTCACGTTAACAAACAGGTGGCCTTATTAATAAAAAAATTGCAAGATTTTACCACTCATGCCGGCGAGCAGGCTCCCCTTTCCCCAATTCCGAAATATAACATGCACACATAAAATAAATTGAAAAGTGAAAATTACTACAGTAAAAAGAACAATATTTTCCTCTACGCTGATTCCCTCTTGACAGCCAAGCGCGGCCGGGAATCTTCTCTTCGTCGCCCGGTCAAAGGTAATTAAAGATTGTTCACCAAACTGTTTATGCCTTTCGACCACGGGCGCGCCAAAAGAACGAAAAAGATACCGCCTTAGCGGGGCGGCGTGCACAACAAACCAGAGTGGAACGACCTCGGTCCGCCAGCTGGCTGGCAGGGGCGGCGCGAGCGTCGTGGGACGCCGCACAAAGGGGCGCGCAGGGTCGAGCCAGGTAGAAGACGGGGTTGTAGGGGTGCTGGCCCAACACACAGCGCCGCTCACTTACTGTCGCTAATGATCAGATAATGTCTGCTCAATTGAATGACCTTGTCACGTTCGGTTCACCGCACGGTACTTTAAAGTTCGTAGCAAGTTCGTGAATGATCAAATTGTTCCACGATAATGTTCCAAACACGAGCACAAGTCAGATACTTTTTCTGAACTATTAGAATGTCAATAAAACTTTTCACAATCCGCGGTCTACACTTATTTAAGAACCGCGCACAAATTCTCCTCGAAAACTCAACGTTTTCTAATAAGTCCAACTAAGAAACAAAACTTTATCTCTGACGCCGGGCGCCTCCCCAATAACGTCTCGTCCCCCTGACCACCTCTCACCTTCTGTCTGTGACGGCCTCACACCCTCTCTGTGATGGCCTCACACCTTCTGTCCTGATGTCGCCAGCACGAAGTCCTTCGAGCCTCCCTTCCCCCACCAAATTCCCTCAGAATGTTCTAGAACATTCTAGAGCTTTGCCTACGTCCGGCGGCTATTGGCGAAAGGGTATTGCGTCGTAGAATAATTCCGCCCAATCATCGGAAGTTTTTGGGGCCGAGAAATGAGAGAGAAACCTGCACTCGTTCTCTCTCGCTTCAATTTTCTATCAAACAGGGGCAGAAATTAATGACTGGGGGGGACGAAAATCTCAAGGGAGGATGGGGAGGGCGAGGGGTGCCGCGGAAAAGTACTGCAGTGCCGCGTGCACGAGAAGACCCCCCCAGGCCGCGGGACACTTGGGTGTGACGAATTTTAGGGGGTGGGTCCGGCGGGTGGCCTGACAGAACCCTGGCGCCGCCGTCGACCCCTCTGTCGCGCGACGCGGAGCAATTCTCAGGCTCGCAGCCGTAATGGATTCGGTATCACTACAATATACACAGTTATTTTTCCAATTAACTCATTCGTCGCTTTTTTTATTAATTTGTAACGGATATATTTCGTAACAAATAATGATGCTTCAACAGCATCACTAGTACCCTGAAACACTTTTATTGCCCATTGCGGTTCTTTTTTAGGCTTAAATTGGCCATGTGCTAGCAAAAACATACGTCAGATGCGTGTGACAAAACTAAGTCATCAGACATAAGTAGCTCCTGTCCAGTTTTATCTGAGCTAAAATGTTATGTTAATACGTCACGCCGATCTGTATAACATTCTGAGGCATTGACATGAAGACAGGTAATGATCTATAAATTGTGCGGGTAGCGTGCAAGTAACCTTGTAAATGACTGAACACATTGTAAGCAATCATTCACCTGAAGCAAACAAAGTATTGATTAAAAAAAGTGAATTTAAAATGAAATTTTAGCGAGTGTAGTATTTATTTTCTAAAATAAAACTGCATGCAAATTATTTTTTTGTGAAAGCCTAAGCGCGTGATCGAGTAATCGTGATTTTGACATGTACTACATAATAACAAAAACAATGGTACCCATATAGTCGAAGACTAGGTAAATATCCAGGTTGTTATTTGCTTTGTGAACATCCTTTAATTTTATTATATTGGGATGAATTCCAAAAGATCGTAAGAACTTTATCTCACGATACGTCCTCTGTGCATCAGTTTTATTCTTGAAAGCATCGAAAATCTTCTTCACGGCCACAACGTCTCCTGTCCGCTTGTCAATTGCTTTCCACACAATCCCATAAGCCTGTAACAAACACAAATAAAATTTAAATTATTTATCTTTCTTGGGCTTCAAAAAAATTCACACTACCTTAATTAGTTTTCTGCTATTGTTTAGAGCGTACTGGTTTGGGAATAACATAACAGGGAATGCGCGGCATACCGAAAAGTTTCCTTCTTTTTATGTTATTACTCAAGTAATAACAATTTCTCAATTCTTCGGTTTCATAATGGTAGAACGGAAATATTAATTTTAGAATATTAAAGAACAAAAACCTCATCCAAAACGGCAATTTTCTTTTAAAAATTTAGAGCCGTTTTTAAGAAAATGGCGTTTAAGCGCTACGAAAAATGTGAAATTTGAAGCTTTTCACAGAAAATTTTTGAGTTTTCGGAAAATAGCATTAGAAGTCATTTCAGGCACATACAATCACAAACATATTTTATGTTTTCAAATTGCAGGTAATGTGCATATTAAAGGTGTGAGAGATGTTTCAAAACAACTACATTTGTGTAATTTTTGAAAAAAAAATACCTCAAAATAAACGTCATATGCAAGAGTGCAATTAACACCATCCGTTACAAAAGTTTGAAGAAAAAATTTTGAGTCATTTATGAGAAAATGACGTTTGAGCGTTTCTGAAAATGCGAAATTTTCAGCTAGTTTTCACAGAACTACGTTGAGTTCTCGAGAAACTTTACTGGATGTTATTTAAAGCACATGTATTCATGAATATAATAATGACAATTTACCGCCGCTAATGTAAATATTAATGACGTGAGAGACAAGGCAAAAAATTAATTTAATTATAAAAAAATAAAAGGATAGAGCAATATGGCGTTAATGTCATTTCATAGAGTACATTTAGCACCATGCCTATAATTTTTTTTTCACATTGAAAAGAAACCTCTGCTCATCAGGCTTGAGTCAAAGCGATGAGATTTTAAATAACGTCCTTCAAAATTTGAGGGTACTTTACGTGAAGCCTCCGGACATTTTCAAAATTTTCTCAAAAACGGCTCCAATTTTTTTCTTTAAATTTCTTGTAAGAATAGATTAAAATACACTTATTAAGGTGGCATAGGTCCGATTTTCGGGGTCACCTCTGAATTTTCGAAAATTGGGAAAGTTTGAATTTTGTTCACCGTCTTTCTACAACTACAAAATTGAAGATAGAGAAATTTCGTTCATATACAATTTATTCTCCAAAGTGAGTTCTTTCATTAAGGTCAGGTACATTGTTTTCAAAATTTTAGTAGTTTTCGCGCCATATTGCGTATAATATGTGCAATTTTTAAAAAAAATACAAAATCAAGATTTTCTCAAAAACGGCTTCAATTTTTTTCTTTAAACTTTTGGTAGGGATAGTGATAAATGTAGTCTATTAGATGACATACACACTATGTTGCTCTATTCTTTTGTTTTTTCAAAAATTGCAAAAAAAATATTTTTGACTTGCCCCTCACGTGGTTAATATTTACTTTAGCGGCGATGTGTTCACATTATTTCATTTATGAGTACATGCTCATACATAATACATATACATGTTCATACACACATAATGACAAATAAAGTCTCTCGAAAATTGAACAGTTTTCTGTGAAAACTAGCTCAAAATTCCGCATTTTCAGAAACGCTCAAACGCCATTTTCTCATAAAAGGCTCCAAATGCTTTCTTCAAATTTTTCGAACGCATAGTGCTAATTGCACTTTTTAATCTGTTAAAAAATTACACATATTTAGTGTTTTTTGAAAGATCTCTCACACCTGTATTATGCACATTGCCAGCAATTTGTAAACATTATTGTATTTGTGAGTGTAAGTACTTTCAAATGACTTCAAATGAAGTTTTTTGAACACCCAAAAATTTTCTGTGAAAAATTATCTTACAAACGGCTCCAAAATTTTCAAAGAAAATTGCCATTTAGGACGAGGTTTTACTGTTCTTTAATATTCTAAAATTAATATTTTCGTTCTACGATTAGAAAACCATAAAATTAAGAAAATGCCAAAAAAATGTAGTTTGGGTGGCGACAGATGGCAGCTGGCACGAGTATGTGTCAATTCCGAATAACTAGCTCAGACCCAAGAAAATAGAAAACTAAACGGGAAAATCTGTGCCATTCTGTAACACCACTAGTTTTAAATGTCACAAGGGATTCACGTAAAGAACCTCCAAAATTAAAATATTTTCATGATCTCCGGAACGGCACAAGTAGATCTTCTGATGGTTTACCAAGTTTCAGCCCAAAAGCTTATAATCTGAGAGTTACGCGTGACACATTCATCCACCATACATTCTTTCTTGAAGACGGACATCTCGATTTTCGATTACAAGATTGGATGTATTTTCTCTCCATCTGCACCAACTGAACTAGATAAGTATCATTAGACTCTAATCTTGACGTATGTGTGAAGCTACATCTGAAAATAAACTTAAATACGAGTTGTACGACCTAACATTTGAGATCGCATTATTGAGGTGATTATAATGCTTTTCCGCCTCTCTATTGTAGTAAACGAAGGAAAAGTAAAAATTAAAAAGTTGTAATGCAAAAATTAAGAGCAGGTCAAATACAAGAAATGGAATAAGACTGCCCGCCGCGGTAAGCTGCAATGATACACGTGCAACTCGTCTTTCACATGAGCTTTAGAGCCGCTCGCACCCGAGTGCCACCCATCCCCCTCCCGCCAGGCTGACTCAACAAGCTGCGAGCAATACTGTTGGCCCGCATACTCGCGCTGAAGCAAGACTCGCCAAGGATTCGCGCTGATACAGGACTCGTCGAGTGGTGGGATGAACATCACCTCTAAAAGTTTACATTTTTGTACAGGTGTCTCTTAATTATACCCGTTGTACCATTAGCAACGTTGTAACGTAGCAATTTCACAAAATAAATATAACTAGTGGTCGCTCAATTGTCGTAATTCGAATGTAATTCATTTTTTATAATTTTTACTTTCCCGTATACGTACGTATACACGGAATGATAGACCTATACGTAGTATAGGGAAAGTTATGTAATGCTGCGCGAAAAAATGGCGAATTTTCGGCGGAAAAAAATTCATTGTCGGGCCGTGATAACGAAAAAGTGAATAAAACCAGTTGGTAAATTAAGAAAAAAATCCCCTAACATGTGGTGTAGCGAGAAACCCTCTTTTGTGGGTCCTTGATATCGAAAAAAACAATTGAAAGGAAAACGTCCGTCTGTCCGTCTGCCTGTCCGTCTGTCCGACCGTCTGTCCGACCATCTGTCCGACCGTCTGTCCGACCGTCTGTCCGACCGTCTGTCCGACCGTCTGTCCGACCGTCTGTCCGACCGTCTGTCCGACCGTCTGTCTGACCGTCTATCTGACCGTCTGTCTGACCGTCCGTCCGTCTGTGAACACAGCTAGCGCCTAAACCATACGTACGATTTCTTCCAGAATGGATATTTCCCGGTCGATCAGGTTCTAGTCAAAGCTTTGAGATTTTGAAAACGATTCTTCAAAATTTGGGGGTACTTTACATGAAGCCCCCCCCCGACATTTTCGAACTTTTCTAAAAAACGGTTCCAAATTTTTTCTTTAAATTGCTTTAAGAATAGGGGAAAATACACTTATTAAGATGCCATAGGTCCGATTTTCACGGATAACTCTGAATTTTCGAAAATTGTGAGAGTTTGAATTTTTTTCGGCATCTTGCTCCAACTACAAAATTGAAGATAGAGATTTTTTTCTTCAAATGAAATGTGTTCTCCAAAATAAGATCTTTGTTTAAGGTCATATACATTGTTTCGGTAATTTTAGTAGTTTTCGCGCAATATTGCGTGAAATATGTGCAATTTTAAAAAATTACTAAAACACGATTTTCTCAAAAACGGTTCAAAATTTTTTCTTTAAACTTTTGGCGAAGATAATGCTAAATATACTCTATCAGATAACATAAACGTCATACTGGTCTACACGTTGGTTTTTTCAAAAATTACAAAAATGTAATTTTTTATTTGTCTCTCACACCGTCAAAATTTACATTATAGATGTGTTTAATTGTTAAGTGCGTTTCTTTACACATAAGCTTCAAAGTATCTCCAATGACGATTTTTGAAATATCCATAAGTGGTCCATAATAAAGGAACAAAATTGGCAAATTTTCTGAAATGTTCGAACGAAATTTTCTCAAACACTATTGAAAATTTTTCGCCGAAATTCTCAACAATGGCAAAGAGTTCAATTCTCTCCTATATTCCAGAAACTTGATTTCGGCCGCGATATTTCGGGCCCAAAAATCAAAATAATGCTGAAAAATGTAGGTGTTTTTTAATCACACACAAAATGAAAAGTATGCATTGCACTGAAACGAAAAGTAAACCATCGCGTCAATTGAAAAGTTTTCTAAATATTTTGTTTTATAACATTTTATCGAATTATTGTAAAGTTTGCCGCAAATGTGATTTTTTCCACCTGTTGTATTCGATCAAAGAGGGACAGTGATTTTGAATTTGAATTGGTTACCATGACAAGAAAGTTGTTATTAAATAATGTGTGTTTATTTCTCGATTCAGAAAATGAACACGATAGAAGATTTATCACTGAAATTTAGAATGAATATTAGGTATATATATATATATATATATATATATATATATATGTGTGTGTGTGTGTGTGTGTGTGTGTGTGTGTGTGTATGAGTCAAAATACATATTAGTATTGTAGATTTTGGGTCTTCGGAGTGTTTTACTTATGATGAGAATTTATTCCATGTGTATTTTTCGAATAATTTTATTACTGAAATCCTTCGCTTGCTGTTTGTGCCGAAAGATCACTAACAATTTCGTAAGTATGTGGCAATTTTACGTAAAATTTTAAATGAATGGTAAAACTATAATTTGTATTTATAATTTTTTAATCGTTTGTAGTTATAGTGTAAAATATTTTGTTTAGTCATGGTATTGCTTTCCCTGTTTCAAAGTATTTGAAGTAATGTTCATTTGTGGTAATATTTACATATATTAGTGGCGATTTGTTCACATTATTGTATTTATGAGTACATTTGCTTTAAATAATGCCTAGTAAATTTTCTCAAGAACTCAACCGTTTTCTGTAACAACTAGCTCAAAATTTCGCATTTTCAGAAACACTCATACACAATTTTCTCAAAAATTGTTCCAAATTTTTTCTTCAAACTTTTCGAACGGATAGTGCTCATTGCACTCTTTAATATGAATTAAAGTTAAATTTGGGGTTTAATTTTGTTTTTGCAAAAATTACATAAATGTAATTTTTTTGAAACATCTCTCACATCGTTAACATGCGCATTTCCAGCAAATTGTAAACACTATTGTATTTGTTAATTAATGTTCTTCAAAGACTTCAAATGAAGTGTTCCGAAGACTCAAACATGTTATGTGAAAAAGAGCTTCATGTTTCGCATTTTTAGTAGCGCTTAAATGCCATTTTCTTAAAAACCGCTAAAAGTTTTTCCAAGAAAATTGCCATCTAGGAAGAAGTTAAGTGTTCTTTAATATTCTAAAAATTAATATTTCCGTTCTACCATTAGGAAACTGAAAAGTCAAGAAAATGTCAAAAAAATATACTTTGGAAGGAAATAGATGGCAGCTGGGACGAGTATGTGGTAATTACGAATAGCTAGCCCAGACCCAAGGAAAAAGAAAACTAATACGGGAAAGTCTGTGCCATTCTGAAGCACCACTAGTTGCTACTTCATTGCTGTGTGTTTACGGACCTGAAACAAAATACTTAATTGTATACTTAATACCCTAGCGGGCCTTTCTGATTCTTTACGCCCTAGAGCCTTTTGAATACTTTATGGCCGGCTCTAATACCAACACAACACGTACAACATTTTTATGAATTCAATTTTGTACAGTTAAGATGCAAGCAAATGCAATAAATAAATGAAATAATGCTCAAATAAGTAAAATAACTTGTTATAAACTTTACTTTGCTAAATTGATATGAAAATTGCAATTTTGGAATGTTCTCGTAAATTTATAATTGCCATCAATCACACACAATTCACTGTTATGTATCACCTTTTTTAGAGGCGTAATTACTGTATATTCTTCTTGAGTAGTTGTACTAGTGGTAGTAATAAGATATAGAAAGCACATCGGCTAACATTCTTGGAATGTTATTTTTTGGTGTTTTGTCATATTCTAAATAACTTTTGGCAATACAGGCTAATAACCTAAAAGTACCGTTTCATCAGCGCAACTTACACTGTTATTCATACAGGAAACTCTCAAATACACCATAAACAATATTTCATATATTTCTCAACATTTTAATGGAAACCAGTGTCCGTAGTTTTGTTATCTTTTGCGAAAATATCCGCAGGAATTTCACAATATTCTTTCATTTTGTTCGAACAAAGTAGAACAACGATTAGGCAATAGTAATTAGATACACTCTCTGTTTCGTTTCCCTGACGGCATTGACAAATGGCTATGCGGCTTTTCACTTTAGACACAAGAAATATAAAATATTTCGAATTCTCGTTTTATTCAGCAACGAACTAGTAAACCATAAAGTTTTGTATGTACCACGGGCGTTACTGGATTTTTTTTGCCCCTGAGGCGACTTCCAACCCCTCGGAGCCAGAAGCCCTCGGGTTTGGAAGTCGCCCTCGGGGCAAAAACACCTACTTAATGCCCTTGATACATAAATAACTATTGAAATTTGTTCTATAACGTCATCTGCGAATGTGAACAAATTTGTCACGTCATTAGCATGTGTTGTTTGCCATAATTTCATGCAGTACCTTCGAAATTTGAAAACCTACGCCATAATTTCATGCAATACTTACGAAATTTGAAATCCTACCTATAAGAACAGAGGGACCACAGAGCAGGGCTTCTTGCCCCCTCCGCATGGCTGAGAAACTAGTCTAGTGTTCGCAATCGCCAACAGAGCAAAGTCCTTTGGAAATCAAATATCATTGTTTCTGGTGCCATTTGTTCATGTTTAATGTTAAATGAAAAAATACTTCAAATTTTTGAAAAAAAACTAGTAACGTACGAAACGTGTACGTACGAAAATTATTATTATTATTATTATTATTATTATTATTATTATTATTACTATTATTAAATTAATTAATAATTAGTACATAAATGCAAATATGGAGTGAAGTATTTTTCTCTTAAATGTTTAAAAATATCTCATTTTGTAAATTAGGGTATAAAAATAAAACTTGTGTCCCTTAGATGATACGAAAAGCAGGTTTTATGGCTCTAAAATGCATAATTTCCGAGTTATGTACAATATTAGTGTGATGCAGCATGTTACGGGAAGCACCTGCGGGCTACATTATTTAATTTAATTATTAGTAACACATGTTACACATAAATTTTAGCTTTCTGCACACCTTCGCCACATCAACTTTCACTTTGCCAAATCTCACACTCCTCCGTATGCGCAATAAGCTTAAAAAGAGGTTCGAAGATTTCTCACCATATATTAATACATAATACATTTCAATCAAAACATTTATTTGCATAATTTACATTGCACCATTTAGGGTATTAATGTTACAAAATATAAATTTGCGCAGCGCAGAGGTATCTACTGGTACTGCTTTGCGGACAGAAAGTTCCAGCAGTAGCGCGGAAATAATCTTATTCGCTCAAAATGTACATTATTGTCTCGCAAGCGTAGCGGAGGGTGTGGACAGGGGTAGAGTGGGATGCAGCCGGGTAGAGCTGAGCGAAGCAGGGCAGGAGATGTGAGCAAAATTACTTTCTGCTACATTCGCAAAACAAGGGGGCGCCAGGAGGCGCACTTGCTTTTCCCGCCAGCTCCAGCGTGGTGGAAGATGGGAAGAATGGGCATTTTAGCTCCAAAAGTGACGGGTGGTTTTCGTCTCCCACAGTTATGAGCTCTCTTGACTGCTGATTCACTGGTTTGTTTGCAGCTGCTAATTCTTCCATCTCTTCGTAAGGAAGTTCTGGGGAGTGCCTGTGTCCGAAGGAGACGAGTGACCGTTCAGCTAGGCCAGTGATTGCCAACTGGACAAGGAATGACGTTGGAGTACTGTTTCCCCTCCGAGATAAGGCACTCAGAGAAGCGGTGCGAGTGAACGAGGGTGGGGGGGAAGGAGGGGGCAGACAACACAGATCCTTAGCAGTGGGCCTTTGTCGGTGTGTCAGACAACATGAGAGCAAAACCATCTACCCCCGTCAATTTTCTTTCTGTTAGGGAAGAAAGGTATTCTTTTGTAGGTACTGGAACAATGGCGAAATATTTAGTGTGTTATAAAGCCCAACTGCAGTATGTTATAAAGCACAACCTACAGATGCATTACCTAGCTTTGCGACCCAGAGAAATCTGCAAGATTAAAATAAATTCTGAAAATAGACATAGTGTATAAAATATTATTGTCCTAAAATGTGAAAACTGTCGTTTCGAAAAACATGATTTAATAGAAGAATGGAAGTGGAATTACAGTACTGGTTATGATAATCGGATATTGTTTTGAGTTATGAAATTATGTATTTCTATTATATAATCCTTCATATTGTTATTAAATAATAAACATTCTAAATAATAATTACCGGATAAAAATGGTAATTATTGATGTTCCAAGCGAACCTTTTTCCCCACTTCCGTACCATCATTGGAACACAGTGCGCTTACCGCCGCGACGGCCTCTACCTTCGCTAGGTCGGTCGGCTCGGAGTAAGAGAGCAGATTTCTGTGACGTCACAGAGCATTGAGTTGGCAACCACTGAGCTAAGCCTTTGCGATCACCACGCCCGCCAGACTCGACGCGGCGAGTCCGCTGCCAGGCTGCTCCCCGCCACGCTCCGAGCCTGCACTCCGCGTGGCGAGACCTACAAGGACTTGTCCCAGCAACTTTACTTCAGTACTTCTTTTTGTGTGTGCTTTATTATTAATTCTTGCTGGCGGCGTGGACTTTGCGGGTTTGTTAAGTGCTGGGACGTAAATAAATATATTGTTGATATTTAGAACTTTCAGTTCTTCCAGCCTCCGTGCCCTCGTGCAGATATTTTACACATTCCATTTTACATTCTAGATAGTATTTCTCTCTTTTCCTAATAGATTTCTGTTATTTCAGCTTCTTGAACATTTAAAGGGCTATGAAGTACATATTGAAACAACTGCAATTAATACGAGATGAGCTAACAGCGCTTGTATGCAGATTTTTTCAGAATATATTTGAGCTATGGAGTAACAAATATATTTTCATCACATATCTTCGGATCAACTTACGCAGTCTAAAGTGCTCTGCCCCCTTCATCACCTTGTAAGTCCCCCTTTTGTCCCGTCCCCTTCCTGTGCATTCTAGTGTCGGCTTTTGAAAGCTTAGAGGACTTTCGCAGGTAGCCATTTTGTCCTTCTGCGCCCCTCGTTTCATAAGTAAGGAGTTCTGCCGAGATACCCCGTGGAGCCACTTGAACCAACAAGTAATAAACTAGCCGATATCGAGTTGTGAGTATCTCTCTATAGGCGAAGGATACTGACAGAAAGGGTGGTGTGGCCTCTGGTTCCCAGCATGCCTCAGCACAAGGGGAATCTGGAATGGTACCTTCCGATACACGCAGGCTTCTCACAACTACAACGGAACAGGAATAAAAGGGTAACTGTTTAGAAAGTAATACACGGCCGGGGCGGGGGGGGAATCCTAGTAGACACAGCACACAGGTAAGTACCTTGTGTGCCAAAGCGGCTGAAACCTCGCTCCACGTACTGCGCTCACTACTTTACTATGCTTAGCGACATCAGCCGCTGGGGAAATTAGATTTTCCTTTACAAATTTTCCTTACATTTAGAGAAAAACCATGACCTATCTAGGAATAGAAAATTCAAGGTTTTTCAATTCTAAAATTCAACGTTTAAGTTAGTAGGCGTATGTCATCAGCGAAGAAAAACTAAAGAAATGAAACAGTCGACTCGTCTTTTTCGACAGTGCAGATATGTATTTCCAAAATTAAGTTATTTTTGGCGATGTTCAGCGAGGAAAGTATATTTAATTCGAACGACTAGTTCAACACAAGAGTTATGGCCATAATTTCTTCTTCCACTTGCAATTTAAAATTGTCTTTCCTTTTCTACTTTCTCGCTACGGAGTAGAGAGAAAATTACGAAAAGCTGCGCGTAAAAAACGGCGAATTTTCTGCAGAAAAACTCTTATTACAGGGCCCTGGTAAAGAAAAAGTGGATAAATCCAGTTGCTAAATTTAGGAAAAATCTTCTAATACGTGGTGTAGTCAGAATCAATGTTTTGTGGATTCTTAATGCCGAAAAATCGAATGACGGCAAAAATCTGTCCGTCTGTGAACAACGCTGTAAACTAAATTGTTTAGCCAATTTTCTCCAAAATTGATATTCTCCAATTGATTCTGGCTGATGTCATTGCCCCCGGAATTTGAAACCAATATTTTAATTTTGGGGGTTACTTTACATGACGTCTCTGAAACATTTTCAAAATTTTCAATAAAGTAGCTCCATCGTTTATGATTAAATTTTGTTGTTGGATAGCGTTAAGAAAGTTTAAGAGAATGGTGCATGTGTCATGTTCGTTGAAAATCCTGATTTTTCGAAAATTTCAAAAGTTCAAAATTTGTTCGGAGTCTTCTTCTAACGAAAATATTAAAGATAGTTTTCCCCATAATGAAATCTGTTTCTTAAAAATAGATTTTGAAATAAGGCCATGCAAAATTTTTCGAAAATTTGAGTATTTTCCCCGTAATTACCGTGAAAATACGGGCGAGAAAATCCATGTTTTAGCACCACTAGTTAAATCTGAAAACAGTTATCACAAATCTCTGATGGTAAAATGTTTAGAAGAAAAATTGTTTAAAAGACTATGCATTGTAAGGAATATCAACATACTGTGAAACCTGACTTTAACCCTTCAGTGCCCTTAGTGGGCCTCAGAGGCCTAGCTGTAAATATTTCAGGTATGTCCTTTCGTGATACCCTCTGTTATATTTATTTTCTTATGAGACATAATGGTCCAGTAATCCATGAAATTTTTCCATATTTTTTAACTTCTGCTGCTAATCGTGATTTCCACCAAGTGGGCCTCCAAGGCCCGATAGTCTGTTTTCCCTTAACGGATACTTAAACACATAAAAACACATTTATGTTGTTGAAATTTATTTCTTATCATTCCTGACTTCGTTATTTACTTGCCAAGAGGCACAAATTATTACAACATAAATATGGAATAAAGAACGTTTAGTGCTGGGATTCTAGGAACGTATTTACACTAAATGGAAATGACTATGGAAAATGAAAAGTGAACCTTTGGCAAAAGATTCTGCATCGAATATGGTAAAGGATATGGTAAAGGATTTGGTACAGTTCTTCACTGTCACATTCATACATCAAGTTCACATCATTCACTGGTGTGGTGACTTTACAACTAATAACTTTTTGAGATTCTAAGTTACTAGTGATAAACTTTTTACATTCATATAACTGGGTGAATTTCTAATGGAGAAGAAACTACCATTACCAGCTAAAACGCAGAAAATATCATCTGAACCGTGAGATTAAAACGGTAGATAATTGTGTTTTTAAAATTTTTGATTACTAAGGATATCTTTGATTGTATCATTCAAGATAAAATGATAATAATAAAAAATAATAAAATAAATAAAATTGTTTATCTTCTTAGCAGAGTACGTCAGGACCAAGACCAAGTAACGACAAAAAAAGAAACCAATTATTCTTGCATTTAACAAAACAAAGATTAGAGTTGACCTCACGGATCAAATGGTCGACAATTACACATCATGAAGACATACTCGTCAATGACCAATAAGGTTATTTTACGACATTGTTGACGTTGCTACTTTGAATGCGTACGTAATGTTCATAAAAATTAGTCAAGACTTATGCCAATGGGAAAGGGGTATATGCAATTGGCAGAAAAATTTTCCAGTGCTAATATGAAAACATGAGTTAGAAACCCTAATATTCTCAAAAGAACTCCAAAATGCTCGTCAAGTTTTAGGGATTCACAAGGACACATGTCGTATAGATCATTTTCCAAGAAAATAAAGAAGGCAAATATTTACAAATGTTAATACAGTGGTAAAATTGCTATAAATTCTTTCTATTGAGGTCGTTATTTTCTTTACAGGTGCTATTTAAGCCCCTTCGAAAGACAGAAAAGAAAATCACGGTGCTTTGCGTGCGGGAAACAAACCTTTACCAGAACATTTAAAAATGTATTTTGCGCTGTAGTTGAAAATGTGTCAATTTCCTTATTATGAGTTAAAAGTTTCAAATGCAAGTTTATTTTAATAATAAAAATCATTGTATTCATTACTTCCTTCATTCCTGCCCTAAATTAGTGTTTTATGCAGACCGGGCTTCTGAGGCCCAAAAGTAGTGGGCCTAAGTGGGAAAGTCGCAAAATCCGAGTTACGGGCATCGAAGGGTTAAGCAAGATAGTAAAGTACGGTTCTTCGTTGTCACATCACACTTAAAAGTACAAAATACCGACGGTATGTTTGCCCTTGTGCTACGTAAACAACTCGTTTATGAAGACTTACAATTTCCAACATTCCTTCAATTTCCTTCTTGTTCATATCATTGGTTGTTTCTTTTCATTCGTGGTCTTTATTTCCAACAAGATTTGAAGCTTCATTTCACGCGTGAGGTAATTTCAGAGCATGTATGATAATTACATTTATTATGTGAAACAGAAATTAACAATCACACACGGAAGATAAGAAACTCATTTTTTTGTTTTGGCAATGTATCCCGACGTAGGAAAATGAATGAATAAATATTACAACCCGTCAATCTCTTTTTTTTAGCGTTACGGATCAAAATAGCAATTTTGTCACGACACGTAGTCTCTAACATAGGTTAATCTACTAAATGTGCCGGCCGCTACCACGAGCCAATAAATCAATCTGTTCCAAGAAATAATGACAGTTATACTCGAATTTAAACATAGTGCCCCTTAAAGGTCACGCGCTGGAAGCAGAGGGGGACGGTGACATCCAGTAGGGAACTTTGTTATGACTTCAATTTTTGGAACTGAAGCTCCTGATTAGATTACAGCGTCCCCCTCTCCTTCCAACTCGTGACCTGCAAGGTACACTATGTTTAAATCGGAGTATAAAAGAAGTGACCGTCGGAGGGCGCCGTTTAAGCAGGTCTCACCACATTTTTGTGTGAAAATTAACCCTCTCTTTTGAAATCATACTATTCTTAGATTTAGGAAAAAATACTAATTCTGTGTTTCAGTTAAAAAGAAAATTCTTCCAATTCATATTAGCCAAGTGCGGTCAAGTGGACGGCGAATTGCATTGGTTCTTTTATGTTCGGGGTGACCTGCGTCCTGATTGACGATCTTCCGTCGGAGTGCTTCATGGTGGGGCTCAATGGACATTTCTGTACTTTTCAATAAACGTTTCTCTTCTTTGATTCGAATAATCTTTACTATTCTCTTCCAGAAATTAACTGAGCAATCTTATTGAACATGGTGTATTTCTCAAATCTTCACTTGATTATGCGTAAGCGAGATATTGGATATTTAACTAATGCTGTTGTTAACTAATGAAGTTGTTTGCAAGCACTCTCTGATATAAACTGAGGGTGACATTATGAATTAAAAACTTTTAACATGAACTCTACCCAACGAACACAAAACAAGTGAAAGCGACTAAAATAGATCAATATTCCGAATTAAGAATGCACAACTCCGCATCAAGATATGAATATCTTGAGTGTAAATTCGAAAACAAATCAGTGGGTGATGGTTGTTTTATTGTGAGGAGAAACAAATTTGATCCTGTAACTTCAAAATTAGTAATAACTATTAATCAGTGAATATTAACCAAACATTCACATTTAGAAAGATACAAATCAATTAATCAGGCATGTTCCGGTAAATTATGATTCATGAATCTACATGTGTAATTATGCCAGTTACGAATAGTGTACTTTCTCGGGCGCCATAGTGTACAATGTGTGCAACGATTCGCAGGTCAGATAATATCAATTATTATAAATCTCTAAATGTAGACTCAAGAAACACTTTTAGAAAAGTATAAACTCACTAATCAGGCATGTTTCTCATAAATTATTTTCGAAGAAGCAACTGTAGCAAT
The DNA here is from genome assembly GCA_031308135.1 of Acheta domesticus. Taxonomy (NCBI): domain Eukaryota; kingdom Metazoa; phylum Arthropoda; class Insecta; order Orthoptera; family Gryllidae; genus Acheta; species Acheta domesticus. The sequence goes on from JAHLJT010009419.1 coordinate 93,980,527, forward strand.
AATATTGTAATTCCTTCACGCATTCTGGTTGAAAAAATTACTAGGGGTGTGTGGCTAGTAGTATTTCATCTAACCCAGAAATAAAAAAAACTAAAATTGTTAGTCGTGGAGTCCTCTGCCATTGGTCTTCCCAAGGCTCATCCACCTTTTTTTCAGGAACAGTTTCCCATCCCAACGACAAAAGAGTGCCCTACTTCTCTACCTGCCCATCTGCCCTCCGCGGACGCCGTTGGCGCATGATAGAGGGGCCACCTTATTCCAGGTGACACTACGTTTTAGACGTGGTTTAAAGAAGTGGACAAGGACTTGGAGGAGTTCATAATTACCCCAGCAGATGTTACTGGGCGGTCTGCAATAGAAAATGAACTGAAGAAATCCACAGGTTTTGAGGAGATACCAAATTAGTAATGCTACAGAATGGCACAGACTTTCCGGTATTAGTTTTAGATGGATAGATAGATAGATATTTATTATTTCCGCAGGTAGGTTTATACAACCTGGTGGCGGAACACTAAAATTTACATATTATATCTACATATTATAATTATGAATTAAATACAATGTAACTTAAAATTATTTTAAGACAATAATAATAATAATAATAATAATAATATAATAATAAGATAACAATGTTAACAAAAAATGCATTAATGACAATACCCGCATTAATTCTACTAATTCTATTAATTATGGTGGTACTGTACAGATACTTTATACTAACTAATACAACTTTTTATACACTGCACTTCGCTTCACTTCACTTCACTTCACTTCACTCCACTTCACTTCTCTTTCTACTTCTATATAGCACCACACTTCACAACACGTCACCACACGTCAATACGAATACTATAAACCAATGCATCTAATAATTATCACAATACTAATAATGGTAACAATAATTACTAATAATAATAATAAACAATTCTAATGAACATAACTTACTAACTAATAAAATTTACAATTATCATTAGTTAATTTACTTTTAAATCTCTGAAGACCTAGAGGAAAGGGTTCCAAGGCTGTCACAGGCAACTTATTCCAGTCCGTTATAGTTCTATTTGTAAAGGAAAATTTTCCAACATCTGTTCTCTGTGGCCTGAACTGTATTTTGTGCTTGTGATCCCCTCTACTAAAGTACGTGGGTCTACTGAGCCGGGTGTGGATATCTTTCCAAGCTGGATAACCGACATACGCTTTGTACAAAGCACAGAGTCTTGCCTTAACCCTCCTGATTTCTAATGACTCCCACTCTACTTTCTTTCTATTGTTTCGGAAAATAAATTTACATGCTCTTCTCTGTACTCTATTCAAATATTCCTTTTGTGATATTCTATAAGGGTCCCAACAAACCGTCCCGTATTCCATTAATGGGCGGACTAGAGATATATAAGCTAATTCTCTTGCTTTCGCAGTACTCTTTTTTAGTATTCGCATAGTAAAATGCAAAGATTTCCACGCTTTCCCCACGACAAAGTTTACCTGATTTTCCCAACTCAATTTGCTATCAAAAATTATTCCCAGATACTTACAAGACACGACTCTTGGAATATTTTCGTTGCCTAAACGGTATTGAGTTTCAGTATACTTGCGGCCCCTACCAAACGTGATGGTTTTGCTTTTCGAACTATTTATTGTCATGCTATTTTTTTCTATTTCTTTTTTTTCTATTTTCTTTGGTCTCGGTAAGCTATTCAGATTTCCCACATACCCTTGCCAGCTGCCATCTATCGCCGCCCAAATTACATTTTTAAACATTTTAAAAAAATTTTTCGGTTTCCCAATAGTAGAACGGAAATGTTATTTTAAGAATATTAAAGAAAAGTAAAACCTCGTACTTAAAGGCAATTCTCTTTCAAAAATTTGGAGCCGTTTTTAAGAAAATGGCGTTTAAGCTGCTATTATAAATTCGAAATTTGAAGTTACTATTTTACAGAAAACTTTTGAGTTTTCGAAAAACTTAATTTGATGTCATTTGAAGTTCATCAACTCACCAACTCAATAGTGTTTACAAATTGCTGGAAATGTGCATCTTAACTGTGTGAGAGATCTTTCAAAACTAGTGAAGCTACAACCGTACATATTTTCCCTCCTTAATGGAAACAGCTACGTAGTATTGCAATATTGCAGCCCTACTAAAATCTTAGCTATTATTTTTAACGTCCAGTTCAACCAAGAAGCGAACAACTCACAGTTTCCATCGCAGTGTTGTCAAAACTGTGTGCATAAAAATATAATAAACATAATATATAAACAGCTGCATATAAAATATTATAAATATAATAAAAACCTGCATAAAATATAATAAAAAAGATTTGTAAACTTGTATTGAAAAAAGATCAATTCACAACAATGACACGTAATTCACAGAAATTCGCAAGCGCGAAACGGAATTCCATTGTTGCATTCCCTGCATAGTTGATATTCCCTGAGATCTACTAATTTTTATTTCAAATATTTCAAAATAAATAATTTCTAAAAGATTAATGTGTAAATGTTTAACAAAAGATCGAATGTAAGAAACGAACAAAGAAATAATACACAAAATTGCGAATTCTAATTTATAACGAATTCAGCTATCTGAAGCGCAGTTAATTTGTAGAAGGCTATTATGTTTGTCACAAAATTATAGAAAAACTACTCATATTTTAAAAAAATCAACATAACCTTAGTTGAAGATCTGTATTTATGAACACATTTCACTAATAAAACCAACTGTATCTTCATAATTGTAGTTGTAGGAAGACGTTGAAAACTTTTTAATTTTTTAAAATTTTTTTTAAAAAAAAAAGGCATATCAACGAATATGAAACCTGCACCAATCTCTTCAGCTTCCTTTACGCTATCTAAAGTCCCGATTTAATCAAAAAACGTAGTGCGGTTTTTAAGAAAAAATTGTTTAAAGAAAATAAAAAATGTCTATGTTTGACACAAAATTTCGCAAAAAATACGCATGTTTTTGAAAAATTGGGCATGACCTTATTTGAAGATGTTTTTTATGAACACGTTTCATTAAGAAAATTATTGGAGCTACAGAATGGCACAGATTTTCCCGTATTAGTTTTCTATTTCCTTTGCTCTCGGCTAGCAATTCGGACTTGACACATACTCTTTCCAGCTGCCATCTATCGCCACCCAAACTACTTTTTTGGGGCAATTTCTCACTTCTTTGGTTTCCTAATGGTAGAACGGAAATATTAATTTTAGAATATCAAAGAACACAAAAACCTCGTCCAAAATGGCAGGCAATTTTATTTTAAAAATTCGGAGTCGTTTTTAAGAAAAAGGCGTTTCATCGCTACTGTATATGCGAAATTTTAAGCCCTTTTTCACAGAAATCTTTTGTGTTTTCGAAAAAATTTATTTGAAATCATTTAAAACACTTTAACGCACAAATACAATACTGTTCACAAATTGTATGAAACGTGCATATGAACGATGTGCGAAATCTTTCAAAAAATTACATTAGTATAATTTTTAAAAAACAAAAATACCCCAAAATGAACTTTACGTCATATTAAAAAGTGCAATTATCACTATCCGTTCGAAAAGTTTGAAGAAAAAAATTGGAGCTATTTATGAGAAAATGGCATTTAAGCGTTTCTGAAAATGCGGAATTTTGATCTAGTTTTCACAGAATACGGTTAAGTTTTCGAGAAACTTTATACGAAATTATTTGAACCACATGTACTCATAAATATATTGAAGTTGAGAAATTACCGCTAATGTAAATATATACGACGTGAGAAACAAGTCACAAAAAATTATATTTTTGTAATTGTTGAAAAAACAAAATAGAGCAATATGGCGTTTATGTCATCTCATAGAGAACATTTAATACTATCCCTTCTAAACAGTTAAAGAAAAAAATTGCCGCCAGTTTTGAGAAAATCTTGTTTTTGTAATTTTTAAAATTGCACATATTGCACGACATATTGCGAGAAAACTACTAAAATTATTCAAAAAAAAGTACATCAATTTAAAATGAAAGACCTCACTTTGGAGAAGAAATTTTATCTGGAGGAAAAATCTCTATCTTCAATTTTGTAGTTGTAAAGAGACGCTGATAAAAACTGAAACTTTAGTAACTTTCGAAAATTCACAGTTAACCGCGAACATACGCCCTGTACCACCTTTATAAGTGTATTTTACTCAATTCTTACAAGAAATTTAAAGATAAAATTTTGAGCCGTTTTTGAGAAAATTTCGAATATGTCCGGGGGTCTCCATGTAAAGTACTCCCAAATTTTGAAGAACGTTATTCAAAATCGCTGAGCTTTGCCTCAGGCCAGATGGACGGGGTTTTCTTCAATTTGGAAAAAAATCATACGCATGGTTTACGCACTAGTTTTGTTCACATACACCGGACAGATAGACGTACAAACGGACGGACGGACGGACGGACGTTTTGCTCTCAATTGGTTTCTCAATATTGTAGTGGCACCGAATTAATTACGGCTGCAAACACGAGAATTGCTCCACGAAGCACGACAGAGAGATCGATGGCGGCGCCAGGATTCTGTCCGAGCCCCCCGCCGACCCACCCCCCTTTACTCACGCACAAGTGTCCAAGACGCCAGGGAACTGCACGTGCACCCGGGCCGGCCCACCCCGGTACTTTTCCGCGGCACCCATCGCCCACCTCCTCCCTTGAGATTCTCAGTTTCTTCCCCCGGCCATTAATTACTACCCCTGTTTGACAGACAATTGAAGTGAGTGGAAACGAGTGCAGGTTTCTCTCTCAATTCTCGGCTCGAAAACCTCCGATGATTGGACGAAATTATTTTGCGACGCACTACCCTTTCGCCAATAGCCGCCGGACTTAAGCAAAATTCTCGAAAGTTCTAGAACATTTTGGATGAATTTGGTGGGGGAAGGGAGGCTCGAAGGACTTCGCGGACGCAGCATCGAGAGAGAACGTAAGAGGCAGTCAGAGAGGCCGGTCGTGATCACTGCGGCGTCCGGCGCCGGAGAGATAATCTTTTCTCTGTGTTGAACTTGTGAGAAAGCTTAAATTCATCAGGGGAGAATATGTGCGCGGTCTCTAAATAGCCGTAGACCGTTAATTTTGAGACGCCTCATTTATAATCAAAACCGCGCAGGGAAAGTGACTGACGCGTACTCGTGCTTGAGCGTGTTATAGTGAAGTAATCAGATCACTTACGAACTTGCCGCGATTTCCAAACTGCAGAGCAGTGGACTGAAGGTGATGAGATCATTGTGTCAGGCAGACATTATCTGGTGATTAGTAGCAGCGAGTGAACGGCGCTGTGTAGTTGGGTCAACACTCAAGAGCCCGGCCCCGCTACCTGATTCGACCTGCTCGCTCTACCCCTCCGAGCGGCGCCCTCAGCGTGCGCGCCGAACTCGACGCCCTCCCGTCAGCTGGCGGCCCAGGTCATTCAACTCGCAGGTTGGTTTTGTAAATCGCCCCGCTAAGGCGGTACTACGCCCTTCAGGCGCGCCCGTGGTCAAAAGTGATAAACAGTTGAGAGAACAATTTCCATTACCTTTTGACCAGGCGGAGAAGCTAAGATTCCCGGCCGCGCTTGGCCATCAAGAAGGAATCAGTGTGGAAGTTTGTTAAATTTATTGTAATAATTTCACCTTTCAATTTTTTGTGTGCATGTAATTTTGGAATTGGGGAAAAGGAGAGCATGCTCGCCGACATGAGTGGTACTATCATGACCTTTGTTGTTGTTTTTTTGCTGAATAAATACCACTTGTTTGTTAACATGATTACAAGTCTCTCATTTCTTACCGGCCACCGACTTCCACCATCATCATCATTTTAGGCACGCCCTTCCACCCACTGAGCGAACCGGCAGCCTTTCCGCGCCCAACTGGAGACGAGGTTGTCGCAATATCAAGGACTTACAAAACAGTCCATACAGCCCATACTTTCTATTTTCCCGTATACGACGTACATACGAAGTAATATACGTAGTATAGGGAAAGTTATGTAATGCTGCGCGAAAAAATGGCCAATTTTCGGCGGAAAAAATTAATTGCCGGGCGGAAAACGAATAAGTGGATAAAACCAGTTGCTAAATTAAGAAAAAAAATCCCCTAACACGTGGTGTAGCCAGAAACCCTGTTTTCTAGGTCCTTGATACCGAAAACCCAATTGAAAGGAAAACGTCCGTCCGTCCGTCCGTCCGTCCGTCCGTCCGTCCGTCCGTCCGTCTGTGAACACTGCTAGCGCCTAAACCATACGTACGATTTCTTCCAAAATGGATATTCCCCGGTCGATCTGATTCTAGTCAAAGCTTTGAGATTTTGAAAAAGATTCTTCAAAATTTGGGGGTACTTTATATGAAGCCCCCCGGGGATTTTCAAAATTTTCTCAAAAACGGATCCAATTTTTTTCTTTAAATTTATTGTATGAATAGAGGAAAATACACTTTTTAACATGGCATAGGTCCGATTTTCACGTACAGCTCTGAATTTTCGAAAATTGTGAAAGTTTGAATTTTTTTCGGCGTCTTTCTCCAACTACAAAATTGAAGATAGAGATTTTTTCTTCAAATAAAATTTGTTCTGCATATTGAGTTCTTTAATAAAGGTCATGTAAATGTTTTTCACAATTTTGGTAGTTTTCGTGCAATATTGCGTGCAATATGTGCAATTTTAAAAAAAATACAAAAACAAAATTTTCTCAAAAACGGCTCCGAATTTTTTCTTTAAACTTTTGGTAGGGATAGTGGTAAATGTGCTCCATCAATGACATAAAATCCATATTTTTCTATCGGTTGTTTTTTTTTCAAAAATTACAAAAATGTAAATTTTTTACTTGTCTCTCATGTCGTTAATATTTACATTATCGGCGATTTTTTCACATTATTATATTTACGAGTATATATGCTTTAAACAATGTCAAGTAAAGTTTCTCGAAAATATTACCGTTTTCTGTGAAAAGTAGCTCAAATTTCGGCATTTTCAGAAATGCTCAAACGCCATTTTCACGTATATGGCTGCAACTTTTTTCTTGAAACTTTTGTAACGGATAGTGCTAATTACACTCTTTAGTATAGCGTAAAGTTTATTTTGAGTTATTTTTTTGTTTTTTCAAAAATTATATAAATGCAAATTTTTTGGAAGATCTCTCACATCTTTAATATGCACATTATCCGCAATTTGTAAAGATGATTATATTTGTGAGTGTAAGTGCTTCAAATAACTTCAAATAAAGTATTTTGAAAACTCAAAAATTTTCTGTGAAAATGAGCTTCAAATTTCGCATTTTTAGTAGTGCTAAAACCATTTTCTCTTAAACGGCACATAATTTTTAAAAGAAAATTGCCATTTACGGCTAGGTTTTTGTGTTCTTTAATATTCTAAAATTAATGTTTTTTTCTACCAATAAGAAACCGAAAAATTAAGAAAATGACAAAAAAATGTACTTTTGGCGATGATAGTAGCTGGCAAGAAGAGTATGTGGCAATTCCGAATAGCTAGCGAAGACCCAAGAAAATAGAAAACTAATACAGGAAAGTCTGTGCCATTCTGTAGCACCACCAGTGGCGTAGCGAGACTCGCACGTTTGGGGATGCTCAAATCACACAAAATGTCACTATCAACTACTTCGTCTCATAGGCGAATGCAACACAAGGCAGATACACTGGAACTACTTGCACGATCTCGATTGCTTACGATGGTGTAGGCGCTTCCCACAAAATACTCACAGCAGTCAGGACTGCCGATGTCTTGAAAGCAAATTATACAATGGCTTAGCTTTAATTCTTATATGCGAATGGCAAGGGGACCACTCGTAATTTATACATTGCAAACTAAAATAATATGTAATCTATTTAAGGGATAATTCAATTTCTTGGATATTAATTAAGAAATAGTAGGCAGGCACTATTTCTGCAGTTTGTGCCCATGACCAAGGGGGACTCCCGAGCGAGAGAGAGAGAGAGAGAGAGAGAGAGAGATAATTTACTGACCGCCTGAAGTGTGCTGCGCTCTCGTGCACAAACGAGTTTCTTCCCGCAGTGGATGCTAGCGTAAAGCAGTCGGGATTCCTTGGGCCAGCGGTGAAGAGGGGAGAGAGGAACCTCGCCATCTGCGCATGCGTCATTGCTCGTCGCAATCTCGCGGCAGACGCTAGAAGCATTTTAGCGTCCAAGCAATCACAGGCCAGCTTCAACAACCCACCGAATTCAATCATAGGAAATCAATTTAAAATTAATACAAAACGTGTTTCGCTCAACGGACAACTTGTAAGATTATCAATACAGTATTTAGGGTTCTTTATTAATATTATATACGGGGATGCTCAGCATCTCAGCGTCCCCTGACGCTACGCCACTGAGCACCACTAGTTCGTTATCGCGGCCGGGCAGTAAATTTTTTTCTGCCGAAAATTCGCCGTTTTTTTCGCGCGGCATTACATAACTTTCCCTATACTACGTATATTACTTCGTATATACGTCGTATACGGGAAAATAGAAAGTATGGGCTGTAGTATTTTTCTTAAAAGGCCTATTACTAGTTTTCTAGTAATTGTCATTGCGAATTAATTCAGATCAGATTGCAGTACGAGAATGGCGGCAGTTTGAAATTCATAGAATTTTTTCTCGGTAGTTATGAGATAATTTTTTTCGCGGTATGAAACATAGTTTTGAATTGTTGGATTTGTGATGTATTAGCTTTAAAACAATTAGATTTCTTATCAATTGTATCAGTTTTAAGTGCAACACACGTAGTATGAACAGTGAAAGAATGCGATAGGAGTTCCAGATCTCAAGAAAACGTGTCAAATTTACTATTCACCGTAAATCATTTGAAAGTTTTACTTTTTTGAGGAAAAATAAATCAAACAATAATTCGACAAAAATGACGTAAATACATTTTATCTTCTATGATAATGTGAAATGGAAAATTGGATATAAAATACGTTTCCAAACGAAATGTAAAGCATACATTTTTGTAATTTTTGAAGAAACAAAAGAATAGAGCAATAAGGTGTTTATATCATTTTATAGAGTGCATTTAGCACTATCACTTCCAAACGTTTAAAGAAAAAAAATTGAAGAAATTTTTGAGAGATCTTATTTTTGATTTTCAATATTGCACGCAATACTGCGTGCAATATTAAACTAGTGGTGCTACAGAATAGCACAGACTTTCACGTATTAGTTTTCTATTTCCTTGGGTTTGGGATAGCTATTCGGAATTGCCAAATACTCGTGCCAGCTGCCATCTATAGCTGCCCGACAGTAGATGTATTTGACATTTTCTTAATTTTTCGTTTACCTAATGGTAGCACAGAAATATTATTTTAAGAATATTAAAAAGCAGTAAAACTTCGTCCAAAATGGCAATTTGAAAAATTTGGTGCCGTTTTTAAGAAATGGCATTGCGAAAAAATTTTAAGAAAATGGTAAATGCGAAATTTGAAAGTATTCGAAGTAATGTAATTTCATTATTTGTGCACGTCTTCTAAATTCCAGTGGGAAATATAGTTATTCAAATTGTCGTTCTCCATATATATCATTCTCCATGTATGGTCGCGGCAAAAAGTATTATTCTTTCGTGAAGAACATGATGAGGGTAAAGGGCACAAATTTATAGCTAATTTTGCTTTGAAAAAATATTTTATTATATAGGAGCCAAAATTTTGTCAACAAAGCTTGAAAAACCACGCTCTTTTTTTCTGTATTCAAAATTTGACTAGAATATGGCTTAGCATAGAGATCACAGCATTACGAAAACGTGCACAGAATTCACTTCTCCCTATAGCTCGTCACACACAGTTTTTAACTTTTTTTAACGTAAAATATATAAAAATAAATAAATTAAGCTCTTTTTCACAGAAAATTTTTGAGTTTTAGAAAAACTTCACTTAAAATCATTTGAAGTACTTTAACTTATAAATACAATAGTGTTTACAAATTGCTAGAAATATGCATATTAACGGTATGAGAGAACTTTCAAAAAAATTACATTTGTGTAATTTTTGAAAAAAATGAAAAAATACCCCAAAATGAACTTTACATTACATTAAATAGTGCAAATAGCACTATCTGTTCGATAAGTTTGAAGAAAAAATTTGGATCCATTTCTGAGAAATTGGCTGTTTGATCTTTTCTGAAAATTCGGAATTTTGAGCTAGTTTTCAGAAAAAACAGTTGGGTTTTCGAGAAACTTTATAGGATATTATTTAGAGCATATGCACTCATTAATATAATAATGTGAAAAAACCGCTAATGTAACCATTACCGACGTGACACAAGTCAAAACAATTACATTTTTGTAATTTTTTTAAAATCAAAAGAATAGAGCAATAGGACGTTTATGTCATATTATAGAGTACTTTCAGCACTATTCCTACGAAAAGTTTAAAGAAAAAATTGGAGCCGTTTTTGAGAAAATCTTGTTTTTGTAAAAATTGTTAAAATTGCAAATATTTCGCGCAATATTGAGCGAAAACTACTAAAATTTTCAAAACAATGTACGTGACCCTAACTCGTGAAAGAACTCACTTTGGAGAAAAAATTTTATTTGAAGGAAGAATATCAGTCTTCAATATTTTAGTTGTAGGAAGACGCCGAAAAAAATTCAAACTTGCAATTTACGAAAATTCAGAGTTAACCGTGAAAATCGGACCTGTGCCACCTTAATAAGTGTATTTTACTCAATTCTTACTGTGACAGTTCACAAGTGATTCAATTAAGAAAAACATATTTACGAACATAATTTCCATAAATGGAAGCTATGGTATTTTTGCAGTGACAAAAGACAGTGCAATGGCGTCCGAACTGTGTATATTATGACGCAAATATCACGTAATTTAGCGTAGTCCGAGTCAGACAACGTAAACAAATAAAATAGTTTATTTTAAGTGAGACGCAAACGAGAACTACAATGGTAGAACAGCATGGAATTTGGAAAATCTCAATAGCACAGAGTGGCGTCATTGAACAGTTGAATGTTACAATGTGGATGATAGGGAAAATAATAAAATAGAGACAGTTTAAGGCTTTTAAGAGAATGGAACGTTCTTCCCAATTTTGCCGATGACTTCTTTAAGAGCCGGTCGTGAGTAAATAAGATAACGGAGTAAGAAAATGTGATTTTCGTGTTGAAACAGTGAGTCAAACAAAACACGGAACAGACAGTTTTTTGTTCAAAAAGGTTTTCGTGGTGAATACAGTCTGCCAGACAATCAGACGAGAAAGAGTTTCCATGGGGAACGTATCATGTCTCGTGTCAGATGAGGAGTAATTTTTGTTAAGAGGACGCATCGTATTTGCGTGAAAAACGATAAATAGTTTCGTTGAGTATCGAATATGAGAATACGACTATGAGTATTGGGATTCGAACGGAAAATGTCAAGCTATGGTGTAAGCTGGTGAAATAGAATGCACATCTCTGGCAGCAGTGGGAGAAAATGGAGTTGTAATTGGCAGCGGAATTTCCAGCGTTGCAGAATTTGCAGGGAAGTGAATCAACTTTCTTTGATTCAACTGAGTGAACGCAAGGATATTATAGCAAGGTCAAGCTTGTTAAAATTTTAATTTGAAACTAGAAAAATATTTCTTTTTGGTAATGATAACTTTGAATGGCCACGCTAGGAAAATAAACATGCGCGCAGAATGAATGTAGTATTGAAATGTTTAGTGTGTGTGTGTGTGTGTGTGTGTGTGTGTGTGTGTGTGTGTGTGTGTGTGTGTGTGTGTGAAAGCAATATCTTGTGTTATTATTTTTTATGAGTTTTGTTTCTTTGGTGTATGTATTGAATATTTCATTGGAATATTTCATTGGATAGTCCACGGATAAAGTTAGTTGACGAAGGAAATTAATTTCAGGAGAACAGAAATTAAATAAATCAGCGTGCCATTGATGGTGGCTTTGAAATTGATATTTACGTGTTATCATTTGCAGTAGTATCCCACAATAGAGATGATCACCGTACCTGTAAAGGCGGCTTTGCCGTTCCCACGATCCTACAGATTTTCTGAAACTGTTTAAAGTGTTTGGGGCCAATGCTCGAATGCTCGTGTATTCAGAGGCAAGCCGACGCACGGCGAATGAGACATCCTTTTTATTATAAAAAATAAACATCCCACCACGTGCAGTTGTTTACATTTCCAATGTAAGATTTCCAATGGGAAAGATAAAACTATTAACGTTCTCGTTCATATTATTATTGTCATTGTCCATTATTATTAAGAGAACTGTTTACAGTTGCACGCCAAGTAGGCGAATAAGAGTAGTGTTGTTTTTGTTATTGTTATTATTATTGTTATTGTTATTATTATTGTTATTGTTATTATTATTGTTATTGTTATTATTATTGTTATTGTTATTATTATTGTTATTGTTATTATTATTGTTATTGTTATTATTATTATTTAATTTATTAACAAACACTGCCAGACACCCCAGACAAGACATTTACATTACAAGAAATTTAAAGAAAAAATTTGGAGCCGTTCTTGAGAAAATTTTGAAAATGTCGAAGGGGCTTCATGTAAAGTACCCCCAAATTTTGAAGAAAGTTTTTCAAAGTGGCGGAGCTTCGAGTGGAAGCAGATTGACCGGGGAGTATCGATTTTGGAAGAAATCGCACGTATGGTTTAAGCGCTAGTGTTGTTCACAGACTGACAGTCGGACGGACGGACGTTAAAAAAAACACTGTTTCGGTATCAGGGGACCTCGACGTGCATTTCCGTTAAAATCTCGAAATCGATTTTCCGCAGCATTACATAACTTTCCCTATATTACGTATATTACTTCGTAAACGGGAAAGTAAAAACTAAAAGTTCCAAAATTATGTACATAACCTTAATGAAAGAACTAATTTTGGACAACAAATTTCATTTGTAGTCAAAATCTCTATCTTCAGTTTTGTGGTTGTAGGAAATCACCGAAAAAAAATTCAAACTTTCGTTATTATCAAAAATTCAGAGTTAACATTGAAAATCGGACCCATGCCACCTTCATACGTGTATTTTATTCTATCCTTACAAGAAATTTAAAGAAAATTTTGAGCCTTTTTGAGAAAATTTTGAAAATATCCCTGGGGCTTCATGTAAAGTGCCCCCAAAAATTAATGAATGTTTTCGAAAACGCAGAGTTTCGACTCAGGCCACATCGGCTGGGGTTTTTCGGTATCAAGGACCCACAATACATGGATTCTGACTACACCACGTGTTAGAAGATTCTCCCCCCTTTAATTTAGCAATTGGATGTATCCATTTTTTTGTAATCAGGGCCCAAAAATAATTTTTTCTTCCGAAAATCCGCCGTTTTTTCGCCAGCATTACATTACTTTCTCTATACTACGTATATTACTTCGTATAGACGTACGTGTGCGAGGGATTAAAATACGTGGCACGTTTAAAATACGCTTTTATGCAAATGCAATTGGGAAAAAATATTATTTTAATGCATGCCAACAATTCACTGTTTACAAACAATAATTTAAGCAATCAATTTCAAGAAAAATCTTCATTGCAGTCCACTAAAGAGGGGAGACCATAAAGCACTGAATCAACACTAAATAAGGAAAGTTAGGCCAGATCAAGACCTCGTCGACCTCGATACAAACTCTTGACACTGATGTCCTAAACAGCATGTTTCACGAGTTCTTCGCGAAAATATTCCGATTGGATTCTTATAGATAGTAAGAATGTTTTCAAGAAATAATATTAAGACAAGAGGAAGGTTGTGGATGCGAACAATACTTGAAACACGCGTCTAATTAAGTCGGTCATCGACCTCAGAACTTACCCCTTTGCCGATTCGCCTTTTAAAATCAAATATATCCATCATATGTTGATCAATGTCTAGATTGGCCATCCTTTTCACTTAAGCAATAGCAAATCTTCGTCTCCTCAAACCCAGTCAACACAGCACTTTTCAAAACTGTAAACTAAAACAACGCTGGCGAACGGCCACCCGTTCGTGACTGTTGCGCTGTAAGCCCTATCACGAAGGTTGCTATGGTAACAGTCGACGACAAACACCAGAAAGAGGTCGAGACGTCAACGTCCCAACTTTGCGAACTGGAATATGTAATTATTTATTAGAGCGATTGGCTTCGATAAATGCAAATATATTCCAAAGTTCGAAAGTTAATTTTATTTCGAAAAGTAGGAGGTTAGGGTGACGTTGTGGTTCTCGCGTGTCCTTCCAGATAGCACTGTGAACTTTACCTAAACACGGGTTTCAAAATTACACATAATTAGCAGATATTCTAATTATAACAGACGTAATAGTTGGAAAAAATAAAACTCTTTACAAAAAGAAATATGGCTATAACACGAATTTAAAACAACTTTTGACATTTCATGACAAATTTATGACTAGAAATAACATCTCAGATTAATAAACAATTAAATCTATATTCAAGTCTGAAAATCTTTGTAAGATGAAGCAAATGAGTTAACACTGCTAAAAATATTAAAGCAAACAGGGTACAAGTGAACCAGGTTACAATACAAAGCAATATTAAGACAAATTATGAAATGTTAATATCTCAACTAACGTCATTGTAAAAAAGTAGTAAAATTGTATAATTAGATATACCTTTTATGTGTGTGGTAAACGTTTTGTAGGTTTAATTTTCAAAACACTTTATATTTGTTATATCTGAAATTCTTGTACATATGTTGAAAATTTTTATCAATTTGTCTCAAATTTCCATGTCCCATTAAAATCAATATATTTTCTCTTGATTTTACTTTCTGCCAATTTTTTTGAGGTTCCCCTTAAATCTTCTGATATTTAAATTTTTTTATTGGTTAAATAATGAAAATAAAGGCCACTAGAAAGCATAGATATACAAACAAAATTATAATTTCAGGTATTATCCCGCACATTTTCTTGAGCCCTCATTTCGTTAAATGGGAGGGTAGTGAGGGAGTTGATTCTTTTGTCAACAGGCCTATTATATGAAATTTGTGGGTCATTTTTCAAAACAAAATAGTTTCTATTACAAAGAAGCAAACATTTCAGGTTATTACATTTTGTCAACAAAGCTTGTTGCTCTTGTTTGTTCTGAATTCAACAAATTTTAGTAAAGGAGTGGAGGTAGGTATTTTGGAGTAAAAAAATATGCACATATAATATATAACTTTTTATTTGCTTATATACCTACAATTAGAAAAAGGCAACAGGCAAAAGTCAGATTCCATGTCGCTGTTAAAAGAAACCTAAGCAAAGGAAAAATATAAAATTCAAAATATAAACCTATATATTTTACTAAGTAACACAATCAATCAATTTTTTATTGATTAATTTTTTTACATCTGACTATGCCTATGCTATTTATGTGAAACATTGGTTTAGTTCCTTTCAAGGAAAATTAAAACTTCTGGAAAAATGCAAATTTGTCTCAAAATAAGAAAGTATTCTTGTGTCAATGTTCAATAATAAATTAGACAATCACACTGTAATATTTTCTACTTGTCTTTAAATATGGTACTAGTCTTACTTACATCAACTTCATTTGAATTATGAAAAATTGCACATGCTTAACACTTTGCCAACTTCTCTTAGACCTTCACTATTAAAACCATATTTTTGCAATCTATTTGTCATTATTAGTGCTTCAAATTTTTTCATCTACTTTTTTTTGGTAGTAGTTTTTCAAGTATTTTTGTATAAAATCATGTCAATTTTCCAAAAACATTAAAACAAGATTTTTTCAAAAAATCTTAATTTTTCCTTTAACCAAAGACAAAACTAAAAACTGAAACTGAAATGTATAAGGTCAGCAAAAAGTTTAAGAACAAATCAGAATATGACATTTGACAATAGTCCTTAAACTTTGCACTAACCTATACATTTTGGCATTGGATCTGAAAATACAGTAGAAACGTAACTCATGGGTACACACAGAATTCTCAAACTAAATCTGTTTGAATTATAAATAAGTTTTTGTAATTTTAGGTATGCTTTGATAAGCATGACTTTTAACAACAACAATTATAACTTGAAAATGGACTGAGAGAGATTTAAGAAAAATTGGTTTTAAAAATTTTTTAGAGAAGTCAAAAAGAAGTTTCTAAAATTTGTGAAATATATCAAGAAGAAACCATGTATTGAATCTCCCTCTGTATGAATAGGAATGAAACAAAAGGGTCTTACACACAAAGTGATATGTTATGATGATTTTAGTATGGACTGGAGGCTTTAACAACCTATATGTTCTTAGGGAGGAAGCTTTAATACAAAGTTTCATCTTGAAATATTTCACGAAATTTAGAAATATTTAACCTCCTTAAAATTTTTAGAACAAATTTTTCAGAAAAATAGAAAAAAATTGTAATGACTGCTACCAGGCAGACCTACATACATAACATATGTCAGAAATCTTTCTCAAACCTTTTTCAAGTTAATTTTATTGTTAAAAATCACATTTTTTTAAGCTTGTATAAATTTACAAAATTTGTTTATAATTCAAAGGGATTTAGTCTAAGACTTCTGGTTTGTACCATTGAGATACATTTCAACAGTACTTTCAGTTCCAATACTAAAATGTATAAGTTACAGGAAAGTTTAAGACCTATTGTCCATTATTATATTTTGTCACGTGTCCTTAAACGTTTCTTACGACTGACTCTGAAATATTTATTTATTTATTTATTTATTTATTTATTTATTTATTTATTTATTTATTTATTTATTCAATAGGCTTTTCACCCAAATGAAATTAAATATTACACATAGTTGATGTATGTAATAAGAAAGAATGTTATTAAAATACATTAACCAAACAAAGCAAATTAAATGCAATTAAATACAAGTTACAAATAACAATAATTCTAAATAAATAATTCTAACTAGCCAAAATCTAATATTCTTTGTTTCAGATATCTTACAAAACTCGCCTCACTTGTACTTAATTGTTCATTGCTCAAAAATTCATTACCATATCTTATTAAATGAGGTATTGATGAACTGTAATAATTTTGTTGTATGAAAAATATTTCTTTAAATAATACATTCCATCTTGTATTACATGGATGATTATAGTGAACAAATAATTTTTTAAATTGTAGGCAATCACTTTTAGTATTTAAGAGATTACACATAAATTTATAGTCCTATCATATACATGAAGTCTGTAAAGATGGTAATTTACTTTTCAGAGAAATGTCTGAATAATCATGGGAATAGATTGACATTGGATTTTTTAATCTTGAATGATTCATATCTGAAAAATCTATGTTGTACACTCTCTAATTTTTTTATTACATAATTAACACTTGGAGACCATATTTCTGTGCAGTACATCAATTTTGATTACACCTATGAATTATAGAAATTCACTATTTTATCAAATTGTTTAAAGTGTGATGTTTGTCTTATTATAAAACCTAATTTTGATCAAACTTTTAATATATAATATACAAAAATTTCAAATTAAAATATAAGTTTGAATATATATATTTAGCCTTTCAATTCACCAAAGACTTTATGTTACCAAAAATTTGCTTGTAATATTATTGAAAATTGTTCTTCAATTTGAATTAAGTTTTTGGAATTTGATTGGTTTTACATTTTAAAACTTTTGAATTATCATTTCTTAATCATTCAAAACCACTGTTTTGTAAATGAATAATCAAAGCAATAGTAGGATTCCAAGCTCAATAAAACAGGTGACAGAAAAGGTGTGGATGGCTTTTGTTTGTTTGTTTTTCATACAAATTGTGTTCTTATCTGATAGTCTCAGGGTGTGAATTGATGGATGCCAATTGCTGGGGATCATCCCCCCTCAATAACTTGGTGTTCCCTCCTGGAAAAGTTTTAATTTCTTCTTGACAGAGTTACAATTGACCCAAAATATGTGCCTAATTTCTGGTTTTCACACCTTGAAGGGTTCAAAGCAATGATATTTAACAAGAAAATTTTGCCCGGAGAATTCTTAGGATTCAATCCAATGATGTTGCTCAAGTGAAGGTGATCTCACTATTAAATTCTATGGTTCATCCTCTCTTGGAGTTTATTTATTTATTTATTTATTTGTCAAAAAACAGTAAAAACTGTATATGACGTGTGGGGAAAGAAATTTATCTGTGCACATTTTCTTGAGGGCCAGAATTAAAAAAAAAAAAAAAAACAACACAAAAAATGAATTTAGAAAATAATTATTTTAGAAAAATCAAAATATTTGAAAAATGTTTTTTCCCGAGTTATAGAAAATCAATTTCAACTGTAAAAGAACTACAAGCAAAAGGAGTGCTCAACAAAATGTGCGCACAGTGAAGCTACATTTACGTCCAGAAGCAAAACAAGGGGCCATCTCAGCATTTGCTCAATGGATCAGGGAAACTGGACAAAAACCTGATCGAGATGGGGGTCATTGACCCGGAAGCTGAAGTACATTACTTGTTACAGGCGTATTAAATATTTTTTTTAAATGTATACAATGCAAACGTAAACTAATTCATTATATATCTTTGTTTTGTTACATTAAACATTATTTTTCTTTTTCACAATCAGTATAGGCTCTAATTGTATAGAAACAGTTTTGTAGCAGAAAAGATTTTACTTTAAACTTAAATTTTTGTACCGACTTTAATTGTTTTATGTCATTTGGCAATGCGTTGTAAAGTAACGTACATGTTTAGACTTCTGGAGAAAATTGCCAATTCATACCATGCTGGGTAGTACATAATGTATTTCCAATACACATTGTATTGTGTACTAAAATGCTAAGCCATACCTCATGTGGCTATGTACATTTTTGAAATAAATACACTGAGCTACATATAGACAGACTGAATTTATAGGAATTCTGAATGCTTCACTCAGTTTCATTTTATTTACATTATTATATTCAGTTATATTTCAACTTGGTCTTTCCTTACCTCCAATGATGTTTTTTTATTTTGCTATTATAGATTTGGCCTTTCCTATCCTTTATTCTCTACCAGAACATTTTTTTCACAAATAGTCTGACTTCCTTCTCTTAATTTGATTTTGAAATTTTCTTCAATCATTTTCAACTTCATCGGCAATATTCTTAGTTTTATTAGCACTTTAGTACCACAAGAAATGTCTTACATCCTCAAAAAATGATTTAAACCTTGAGTGGTTTAAAGTAGGTAATTATTAACACTCCCAACATGATGGAACTTTGTAATAAAACACATGATCTAAAGAAACGTGGCAAAAGGATCTTCACACCATGGTACAACTATTCACAATTGTTGATACTTATAATTTGACTTAGCTTCCAGTGAAGGTATTGTTTAATTACGAAAAATCCTGTATCACTTCTTTTTATTAAAATAGTTATATTAGTTTAACAAATGTGCAGTTGTAAGAAGAAGAAGATAAGCCCAAAAATCTGATTTTAATTTGCTGGAGAATAGGTTAGATTGAGTGTTTGAAACTCATTATACAGAATGGCTCCAATTTACATCACTCAGAAGGCTTTCTCTTCATATTATCTCAAGACAGATCAGTTTCATCCTCTCTTAAATTCTAGCCGAGTCTCAAATAAGATAATTTTTTGTCCCCCTTTTTGTGCTGTTCTGTTCACAGTAGGAATATTGTGTAGTAATCTGAAGCAAATAGCATACCTCTCAATGGGTTCTAGACTGAAGTAACCAACCAATGCTCTCAAAAACAAAATAAACTGTAATAAAAATGGAAAATAAAACCAAGAAAACTAACAAAAGCTGATTGAAAGCTACTACAAACTAGGAAATTTTCACCTACGATAATTGCTGAAAACTCTACGCAATATTTCTATATCTATTAATTTTTTTTGATTGCATGATTATTAACTAAGAAATAAAGGAAATGCTTGCAAAAACAATTAACAT
Source organism: Acheta domesticus (assembly GCA_031308135.1). Classification (NCBI taxonomy): domain Eukaryota; kingdom Metazoa; phylum Arthropoda; class Insecta; order Orthoptera; family Gryllidae; genus Acheta; species Acheta domesticus. The sequence goes on from JAHLJT010009419.1 coordinate 94,000,320, forward strand.
CCATACATGTAGACATATTTATTACACAATCATCTAATATTTACAATTAGATATGTTTATCTACTTATGCTTGACAAACATAAAATGAAGCAAACATTCATCATTAATCCACTTTTAAAAAATCTATGTACAAAAACATTTCTAAATGCTAGTTTCTTTTTCACACATTTTTTCTTTGAATCTTTCATTTATACATATAATACAAGATATGAAACATTATGCAATTTTCCACTAAATTATGATGACAATAAGGGAAAAGTTAAACACAGTTTTGAAATGATATAGTTAAAAAGTTCATAGAATTAGTCTCAAAATAAGCACTTATAGGCTGTAATATGAAATATCAGTCTTCCATACAAATAAAAGTCATATGGTTAAAATTGTAGTGGTTGAACTTTGAAAATTCAACTATTATTTACAAGTAATTGATTCACATTAAAGAATCTTGTTAGAAAAACTATTAAAATGTTTAAAATTTGTGTACTGTTTTTGAGAGTCATGAAAATTAAGATAATTTGTTCTTTAGATGATTGTTAAGAAAGACAGAGCTTTCAATTACAGTTCCCTTTTTTCCTCTTTTCAGTAAAGTAGCATTCACACTTTCCACTTTTCAATTCATTTACTTCATGTAATGTATACACATATACCTAATGCAATGTATCGGGTGTGTCTAACAATAATTTAGTATCTATAATTTGCAACATTTACATTTTAAGCAATTTGATGAATACACATGAAATACTCACACATATCCTTTCTTTAAAATCTGATCTCACATACAGCTTTACACGCTATCAAGTACATTCATACCATGCATTTCATTCAATTAAAACTATATTTATACACTATTTTGTCAATTTACTGAACCATGTGGAGTTCAAATAATTTGATAGTTCCATTGACAAATCATAGCTAGCAGCCAATGTTTACTTCCTATTGTCTGAAATTTTGTCATCACGAAAGACAAAGTAATTGAAATATAATTGCAGTAGGTGTGATATGTAACATTCATTATCTAAAAACACTAAAAATAATTATTCCTGAATACTGAAAACTTTCTTACATTTAACAGAACTGTTAAATGTTCTATGATGACACAATCCAGACTCCAGAAAATGGTTTTTGGTCTATTTTTATAATCAGTTTACATATAACACATAACACAATCACAGAAGACAATTTCATTGAGACTTTACACTACTACATATATTTGACATACATTTCCATTTTTTTAATTTGGACAGATAGTTTGGTAATAATTACTTCTATAATGTCAGATTCACAGAGATTCATTTATCAGATCTATAGGAGAGATTCTTTAATGTATTGAATCCTGATCTACATAGGCAGATATATAAAAATAAATAAATAAAATTAAAATGCAAGAACATTTAGTAGTGGTTATCTTTTTCAACCTCATTTCTAAGGTAGCATTGATTTTTGACTACTTTTGTCTTTGTCTTCATTCTGTAAATATAATACCACTGTTTTGTAAACAATATTCTTTACACTAGAAAATTGAGGTTTGCTCTCAAGCAGCCCTTTATAATAAGCTTTGTTTCCTTCAGTCTTACTTGGGCCTTAACAGGATTCTCTTTGATGATTAATACAATTTTGTCAATAACTTGGTAAGTTATCTCATATCAATTAGAAACTGTTATGTAATCATTTCAAAAGTGAATCACTGAAAGGCTTAATATCATTTTCTATGCATACTGCTTGGCAACAAGTTTGATAGACTACTTGTTTGGGATGACCAAGAAGTCAAAGTATGCATGTTCACAAAAACATTGTTTGACAGTTAGCCAGTGAATACCTTTAAATAAGTCCTCAATTGTATGAAATCTGCCTAAACATTGAATTGATTTCTTCCATTGTTTTGTTCTTAGTTTCAGGAACTTTTCTAAATATAAACAAGACAAATAATGCTTGCAGAATGGCAAAAATGATGAAAACGTATCCATGGAGAGCTTCCTAAAACATGAAAGTAACATTTCAGTTAGAGATGAAAAGCCTAGATTTTATAAATTTGACTGAAAACTTTAAGCTTAAAGTTTCTTTTTTCCACAAAATTATTAGAATACTTACCGCTAATGGCAAGAAAGCTAGGCCCACAATAAAGTTTGCTGTCCAGTTCACAGCTACAGCTAAGCTAGTAGCAGCTCCTCGAGCAGAGGAATTAAAAAGTTCAGAGACCAAGAACCATGGGATAGAGCCAGGGCCAGTTGCAAACATTACCACAAAGACAATCACGAACAGAATGCTTAAGTAGGATACCCATACTGGTCCTCCTTTCTACAATAAATTAAACAGAGAAAAACATCAAGTTAAAATTTTAAAAATGTCACAAAGAGTATATTTATTTAATAATGTTTGAAAATTCATAATTTAATTTGTTTTCAGAAAAGAGTTTTCTCAAGATTATTCACTAGTGAATTCCTTGAATGCAAAATAAATAGCAAACCCAAAATATCCAAATTATCAATTGATGATAAAACCTTTTATTTTGTATTTTAGTATATTTCCGATTAACATTTCCTAATGAAATTTATGGGTAAAAATATTTCTGCATATGAATGTCTTACCACGTATGCCATGCAAATTGTCAACAGAATAGTATCAATGCACATTCCAGCAAATCCAACCAGGAGAAGAGTTTTCCTTCCAGCTACTTCCACTAAGATTAATGACAACAGGGTCATCAAAACATTCACTGAGCCCATTCCAAGAGTGGCATATTGAGCATTCACGCCATCAAGACCAGCCATTTCAAAAATACTTGTAGAGAAGAACATCACCTATATTTTGCAGAAAAAAAAATCATAAAATATTATTTATATATATGCATATTTACTGATCCAAATTTATTTCTAAGTGCTCTTTACAAATATTTAAAATCTCATTAGCATCACAATTCTTTTGCAGAAAAAATGAGTTTAAGAGGAGGATCATTAATACTTACAGCATTAATTCCAGATAATTGTTGAGCAATCATAACAACTACACAGATGAAAAGTGGAATTCGGAGAGCTGAATTAACAAACATTTCTCGCAAGGTGACTTTGGGCACCAGTTTCACAGATTCATATTCAGTACGCATTTCATCCATTTCGTCATGCACTTCAATTGTTCCTCGGAGCCAAGAAAGAGCTATGAATTCGAAATTTTTACAGTATTAGGGTATAGTTCAATTAATGCAATTACATTTATTATTAAATAGTCTACATAATTAATTTGTGTCAATTGAATATTTGACAAGAGACAAAATTTAACTTTTTTGTTTATTTACTTATTTATTAATATATTTATTTATTAATTACATATTTCTTATTAAAATAATTAATAAAACCTTTAAATGACAATGTGTGGAATATTATTTTTCTATTTCTTAATAATATCAAAAAGTAGAGTTAAAATATAGTTTTACAATGCAAATATAACAAGGATGTGTTCTTTACTTATAGAATTCAATAATGTATTTTTTCTTAAAAGTCGTGTAATTAGAATTTATTGTCATTACATAAATTTTAATTTTGTCTGTGTTGATATAGTAATTTATAAAAGAACCAAACAGAAATTATGATGTTACCTCTCTGGGCTTCCAGCTCTTTGCCTTTGCTAAGAAGAAGATATTTTGGAGATTCTGGGCATACAGGGAGTGTAAGTAACTGAACAATGCCAGGCACTACTGTAATAGCAAGAAGCACTGGCCATTTTTCTGCAGTTCCAAGAATAGATTCCAGTCCCAAAATTTGTGACACAAGAATAGAAATTGTAATGACTAGTTGATAGACTGTACCAACCTGGAAAACCACATTTATTAATTACTCATTTTAAAGAGTTATTAATAATCAAGAAATCAGTTCTTATACATGTAGTAGTATACAATTTTATTAATTTTATAGGTATGAGGAAAAGTAAACAAAAACAATTATAAAGATAAATGTAGAAAAGATAATTAAAACAATATTATATAAAAATAAATGAGAAAAAATGTATAACTGGAAGTCAAAATAAAATTACTATAATAAATTTTCACTGCTATTATTTAAAACAGTCAAACATAATCTGCAAATGTAAATAATTAATAATTTCATTAAATACAATCAAGAAAAAAGTAGGAAAGATTATTTTTATTTCCTAAATCATACAAGGGGTATGAATAATATTTTAGGAAAGAACTTTAAAAAATATTTTAAGAGATGCATGTAAATTTGATAAAATTTGATTTTGCTTGTAAATTTGATAAAAAATGATAATATTTTATCGATTACATGAACAGATTCATGTTCTTGACAAAAATATGTTCTTCCCTTCTCAACCCAATTGGAGGAAGTGGAGGAAGTTAGGCAGAAAGAAAAGAAATTTACTCTGCTTTATTTAACATTTCATTAATCTTCAAGATGCAAATATAATTTCTTTGCAGAATGTCATTTCCCATTTGAAATGATTCATTAACAAAATGTCTTGTGAGCTGGGAATTCTCGCGCTCCCCCTCCCAAAAAAAAACAACAACCTGGAATCTCTTACTGTGAACAGTTTTAATTTTATATTAAAATTTAAGTTCCAAACAAGGTTATGACCAAACTAAATTTTCTATAAAAGTAGAAAAATTTTATCAATAAAACTTACAGCTCCACGTAGATTTACAGGAGATATCTCTGCTAAGTACATAGGAGCTAAGCCAGCATTAATTCCTGAGTTAATACCAATGAGAAAGCGGCCAATAATGATCAATTCTGGAGAGCCAGCAGCTTTTGAACTTCCTGTAACCCAATGTACATTTACAATTCATTTAATTCATAAAGATTGGAATTTTTTAAAACCATTTAAAATATATCCTTTACAACAATTTATTACCTTGAAAAATTGCTGATAATATCACTAAAATATTGTTGAGAAGTAGACCACCTTTACGTCCAAAGCGTTCTGCAACAATGCCTGTGATAGATCCACCAATCATGCCTCCTACACAGAAGATGGATACAGCAATTGCCCAAATCATTGTGACTTTGGAAGGATCCACTATTCCATCTGCTGTACGGTTTGACTCGACATCTTTTATCCATTCTTCAATTAACTATAAAGAAAAACGGATTTAAAACCATTTACAATTGTGAATTTTTTGAATGAAATTAATTCTATTGAATAATTAATAATAAGCTTCTTCACATAAGTTAAAATATTTATGCTAAGAATATTCAATTTTATAGACTTGTTGGTTTGAACAAATACCTAAGAATTAGTTAGCCAAAGATAACGTAGTCCACAAGGCAAGGCAAATATATTAGCAAAAACTCACTTTTTGAGGTGCATTTACAACACCAGTGTTGTAACCATGTTGGAAGGAAGAACCTAACGCTGCGGCGGCGATGGCAAATGCCAATCGTCCATTGAAGCTCTGTAACAAATAGAATTAATACTTAGCAAAACTTAAATGTTGCTCTAAAGATTCCTGCATAACAATTAAATACATAGTGAAAGTTGTATTCGATTTGTAAATTGGAAATCGTAACGTTTATCCTAAGACAGAACCACCTACGTAACAATATCCTCAACTCGGATTCATGAAATTGTTTGTTGTTACTAATTCCGAAATGAGCAATATCCTTGCGCCGTGATATGACGTCATGCGGAGCAACCCGCGTTACACAGAAGTATTGAGGAATTTGCGGTCTTTTAAATGGCGAAATGGGACTTAAGGAACATCTTTAGTCAACTATTTCTTCCGCTCGAAATGTGCGTCAGCAGAAATTTATGGTTGGTTCCCATGATATTTTATTGATAAAGCACTGTACTCTCAGTAACAGACTCCAGACGAACTCTTTATACCAGCCCTACACTACTTATACCTAGTATGTTTATTACTTTGTTTCTGGACACAATGTGCATGTTTTAAAGAGTTTATTGGGATATACAGTTACTCATGTAATCGTTCTCCATGTTTTCGTGGCAATATGTAGATTCCTTCAAGAAGGGCACGATGAGGGATAATAGCCCTACAGCTGATTTGCATTTGCAAATAGCTATTCTTGCCAAGAACGCTCGTTTCCAACTGGAGTTATCCAGATGAATTTTACGTAGTGACAAGTTATTTATTAAATAACTACCAACTGTTTAAAATCCTACCATTTTATCTATTACGCCAACAAATTCTGGACACTTTTTTGACAAAGACCCGAAACAGGGTCGAAACGTTAAGATATGTATAACAATCAATAAATTATTATAAAATTGTCATGTCTGATTTATTAAGGTCAGTAAAATATAACCAATAATATACTTGTATATGAGTTAGGGTAGGGATCCCATAACTCAAGAAAACTTGCATAGAATGCACTTCTTCCCATTAGCACCTCACACACAGTTTTAACGGTTTTTGACGTTAAATAATTATAAATACAAATTTGGGATTAATTCCTTATCTGCCCTATGTTAAGTGCTATTCCGTTTCACTCTGCCCAGTATACTAGCTTCACTTCAAATTCGCATCTGAATTCTGTAAGAAGAGCAGAAGATTACATTCGACCCAATAAAAATTGAAAGGATCTCAATTTTTAGTGGCTGTCACTTTAAGAACCAAGGATTTAAAACTTAAATGAAATTTAATTCAAGAATTTTATTTTTTGCAGAAAGATTCAAGAATGTTTAGTGTTTTGCCATCAAAATTCACAAGCATATTGTAGTAGAATGTCGATGGAGAGCGTACCGGATGTTAAATCTAGACATTTCCGTTCGTCACCGTCACTGCAATATTACATTTTACTTCATTTTTTCCTTGGCTACTTAATTAAATAATATTTTCGTGGTCAAATGGCCAAATCAGAATCAATTTCATTGATTTTAATCCTTTCTTAAGGCGAAAACGTACATATAAGCTTGTATGCAAAGAATTGTCAGCTCCAGTCGGAAATCGAACCTGAATTTCCCGATAAACGCCCAATTTCTCTTGATCTTTGAACAGTCAAAGCTAATTTATAACAATTTTTTTATGCTTGGTAGCTGGGGTTGCTTCGGTAGGCGAAATGGGAAACGCATTCTCATGAAACTGTCAAACTTCCAATTGTGACAGGTGGTGAAATGTATAAAAATAATTGTGCAATTTTAAGAGTTAATTTTAAGCTTTCAATTACATTAAAACTTTCGGTAATGTCACGCAGTTAAAGAAATAAAAATAATATATTTATACCTAACGAAATTTTTAAAATCTTGAAATACATTATATTCATTCTTTGTCTTACTGACTTGAAAACTGAAAGGATTTTTTTAAATGATTACTCTTAAATGACTTCTATAATTAGCGTTTTGGCTTAGGTATTTTATGAAAGTTTAACAGGCAAAATCGTAATCACTCGTAGAAGGAAGTGACGATCTATAAACCGCAGCCTGCTGTTTCCGTGCATTTGTGAGCTGGATCTCACACGAAGAAGGTTTGCGATAATCCGCATCACAGAACCATTGTACGACCGTGTTGTTCCAGCTGCTACCGTCGGAGAGAAATACAGGCAGACAGATCCGACGCGAAGTCGGCGGCAGCTGGTCGCTGACGTCAAAAGGGCAGCTTCGTAGGCGGGAGCCCTGGGAGGAGAGCACGGCGCGGGGAAACGGCAGAATAGAACGTGTGGGGGGAAGGAAAAGGGAAGGGCAGTGGAGCGCGGAGAGGAAAGGGGTGAGTTGAGGCGAGGCGGGGCGGGGCGATGCACAGCGGAGCGGCTGGAGTGTGGTGGAGACAGGGCAAGACAGGGAGAACTGGGGCCGGGCGAATTTCACTAAGGCGGGGCGCGGCGGGGCGCGGCGGGGCGCGGCGGGATCCAGTCGCGTGGAATGGCGGAGAGAGACGGGGCGGTCTCGGACAGGGGCGGGGAAGAGAGCGGGGGGGAGAGGGTGGAGAGGGGGGAGAGCGGGGAGTGGGGTAGGGTGGGGTGGGGAACGCCGTCGCACGAGAGGATGCTCTAAGCAACCAACGCCCCGGCGTCGCCAACTCCCACCACCGCGTTTAGAGCCACCTGTTGCGGGTGACCTCCAACCGAGCTCATCTGCGTTTGCGCTTTGCGGATTTTCGCACTTGTTGGATTGTGCGCGAACGCGAGACAGTCTGTCCACATGCAGTACCTAGAATCAATTAATTCATATGTAACTCAGTGTTTCGTTGTAGACAAGTCTGGTGGCCATATGGAGTTGTCAAATAATCTTGGAGAGAATGGTTTAACAGTAATTCAATCCGTACAAGCGAAAGCAAATATAATTTGACCCATTCTTTGAAATATTGTATGAGTGAAAAAATAGTAAAAGTTGCAGAAAGGGAGATTTATTTAATAAGTGAAGAACGTTACAACAAATTTAATCACTTGAAAAAGAAAAAGTCCACCAACTTCAAAAGAGATCAATTTAAACGATTTATCTATTAAGTTGAAATAAATCGCCATTCATACAGTACAACTAAATTCGTTCTATAAGTTTGCAAAGTCCTGGAACAATTTTGTAAGTGTTAATACTTCGCTTTAATATGCTTTCTCTTGTGTTTATTATACAAATGAATAGAAATATTCCAAACAATTATTCATATTCAATATAATAAAATTGAATATTGTCAAAATGTAGGGGAGAAACATCTTCCAAGCATATTCTAGTAGGGTACTTCTTAGTATATAAACATCTCTTAAAAGCAGTCGTATTTCAAGTATCTCCCCCCATCCCTAACACATATACATAAAGGTTATTTTTTCCTTTCCATTTCTAAACGTTCTACATCGAATGTCGTTCATGGTATAGTATAACCTTGGATATACCTTTAATTTTTCTTTCTTTCTTTCTATATTTTATTTATTTTATACTTTTGGGAAGGGGTAGGGGTTTAAATACCCTCTCATTTCATTACACTCTGATTTATTATGCAATATTTTCTCACGCTTGACATACGCGAATACTAATATTTCCACATGCAGAATACCTCAGTTTCGCAATAACTTAATTTTACAATGTCATGGAGACCGCATAGTCATTGTATTCTAGGTCAATGAGCTCACACATTGCCTTTTCAGTAGTTTAGTTCGTACGTATTGGATTAGAGATACAGGAATATACGAGTAATTTACTCTAGAGTGGGAAGAAGGCTGAAGAAGGTTTTGTTTTAACAATTTAGCAACAGCATATAGGGACAGATTATAAGAGAATCACTGACTCTCAAGACTGAATTTGCGTTTAAATTTACCTTCAATATTATTACAAAATTGGCCATTGTCTATAATCAATATTTTCCATTCGAAATGGGAAGCAGAATTCTACATATATCTAACATAAAAGAGGTTGAGTTGCTTGAGTTAACACATGAAAAACAGTAAGGAAACATTGTCCAATGTTCGTGTTACCGAAGCGAACAATGTCGCGAATGAAAATTGCTGTCGTTGCATTTCTGAATTTATCTTGCGCCGAATTTACAATAAATAAAAGCATCGCAATACTATCTTTCCTGATTCATCATAAAGAAGCATAGCATAAAGAAGCAAATTAGAATTTGGCACGAATTAAACGAGATTAGGTTGACTTGCAGGGGCAGGAAGTAACTTTCTAATTTCTAATGGAAAGGGCATTGCTTGTAGTCATAACATGAAGGCAATTCAACTTCTTCCTGTTGTTAACATGACGACGTTTCTGGTTTCAATTTTCTACTCCCTAATACATAGGGTCTGTAATTGATAATGGTTTTGTTACGAAAGAATGTGTTTATTTGACAAAGTGAAAAACCTCAACGTTACTGAATTTCAATCTCAATAAGCAATATTTAAGACACAAAAACGTTGCTAAACGAGAATAAGCAAAATTAACTTATTGCTCTTCGAATGCAATAATAGAACTACCGCGTGTCGAGAAAAAGATGCTATAAAGTTGTATTAGATTAATTCATTTTTAGTCTAAAAATGAATTAGTCAAAAACAACTGCCTCGCACCGGTGGGCCTCTACTTCATTCAGCTGGTTCAGCAAACAGACGAACGCGGGCTGACGTCGCGCGTGACGCAGGACGTTGAATGGCCCTGTATTGTCCAGCAAACAGACGCTTCGATGTAGGTAAGCGGACAAGTTTGAAGTTGGCAATTTTCTTCGAAGTGGGTAATGTTTGTTCACTGCGTACAGAATTTCCAGCCTGTTCTCTTTCGTGTGAGGAAGAAAGCGCCAGACGGGAGGCAGCCGAGCCTCCCAGCGGGACACGGCTCAAATCGCCAAAGAGACGCACGCGCGAACTTCCGGCCCCATTTCCGCAGAGTAAAACTTCCGGATCAGCAGGTGCTCTATCAGGTGGGGCCACATTTGGGGACCACACCGTGGTCAAATGTATTGTAATACTTAAGGACCCTGTGCAGTGGCGTAGCTTCGGTTGATGTGACCCGAGGCAAAACTAATGGTATCATCCCTCCCCTATAAATTAAATTTTAAAATGTCTATTTTTGAATCGTTTATACTTATTTAATAAAAAAGTATATTTGCACATGACATTTATTTGTAATGCATTAAGAAGCTGTAATTAAGAATAATTGAATTATAATTTTTAAATAAATAATTATATAACTCCAAATATAACATTTTCTAATTGACGTCATCCCTAAAATGGCGGAATCCGGGGCGTATCACCTACCTGTTCCCCCCTAACTACGCCACTGGTTCTGTGGTATCTGCTTATTTGAGGCATGGTAGTAACGAGAAGACAATAGATATCTAAATACAACTCATGAGGGTGCTAATCTAAACGTTTAGCAAATCAACTGCTGCAAAACAAACGTCGATTTAACATACTAATAATAAGTGTTAAGTAAAAGAATTGGTTTCAGTTAATTATCCAAGGGTGCACATGTTAGATAGTTAAGAAGTTTTTATATAATAGTTAGCTCCTTATAAAACAATGTCTGTGCTATATTATATAAGCTCATAAAATAAAAATTTTTTTAATTTATTTTTACATGTTATCTTTTAACATTTTTTGTGAAATTCATAGAAATGTATTGAGGAACTGTACAGTTTGTGGATCTGTTAAGAAAAATTGCGAAAAACCGGGAGAAGAGTCTTTGATTTGGAAGCACTGCAGTTTAATTAAAACATTATCTCCCTATGAGTTGTTTATCTTACCTAGAGAAATAACATGCTCTTTAGTAAGAGCTATAAAAATGATTAATGTTAAGGTATATCACTTCCAGATAGATACCATGCCCGAAAAGTGAAAAGAATGATAATCAGAGTTTTTGCGATCTCTTAACAGAAGGTGCTCCCCAAATGCGTAAAGCAGATAGAAACTACCGTTCCACAGGTGAAGGACTACGAAGTAGATGTTGCAGGCTCTCTTCTTGGCTTCTTGGTCAAGAGACAGGCGGTTACGCTATCGATCGAAACACGGGCTGTATTTGCATGCGGCTAATCGATCATGAAAGGACAAACAGACACCCAATCGTCACCTGATCCTCCAGGAATCTACCCACAAAAATTTCCACTTTCCATTATTGTTATATAAATTTAAGCCTGTTGTCAACAATCGGTGAGGAACATTTTATATAAACGGTTGAGATATACTATAGCAAGTATGACATTTGCCATTTCTGTGCAAAAACTGATCAATTCTTTTCAACAACAAAATATGTAGTTTTGTGTGCTGTATAATACATACTTGTGAATTTAAAAATGAAGGAAAGATCAAATTGCAGATTTTTTTAATTTTACGAGATTTTATTATTTCGACGTATTTTAGTTTCTGTAAGAAGGTGCTACAGGAAAGCGCGCCACTGTAATGGCCTGCACCTACAGCCCCCTATACATATCCCATGTCCAGTAGGCTGTGTCTCCACTACGTTATGTGGGAATTGAAAGCCCCTCGGTGGCGCGAGCAAACGAGCGGACTCTCCCGCAGCCGGGAGAGGGCGCGCGGCGAGTTGCCCGCATCGGGTATCGATCCAAAGCGCCGCCGAGGCGAGGCGAGGCGAGGCGAGGCAGGCGGGCCGCTGTGCGCGGCTGGGCGGCCGACGCGGCGCCCGCGAACCTGGCGGAGCGACGCCCAAATTAAATCGCAGCTCCCTCCGGCGCGGCGGGACTTCCTCCTCTCCTGCGAGCTGGACGGCGTCCACGCACGCGGATGCGAACCCCCAACCCCTCGATTTACATAACGCTCATCGCATTCACTTCGGGCGGCAGACAACAAGTTGCGCTGTGCGGCCGACCGCCCACCGAACGATGAGTCAAGTTGCGAATGGAATTAGACTAAGAGACGGGAATTTGTCATGAATGAGTGAATCACTGGGAAGCGTACGATGTGATGTTTACATAATACACCCATGCTTTAAGAAGTCACTAATCCAAAAATAAGTTTCATCATACACATACAATCAGGTTTCCCTTGCTTTGCTTCAATTGTTTTTCTTTAGAGCAAATAATGTAAATGTCTCTAAATTCAAATTTTACAATTATTCTGAATTATTTTGTGCAGATATTATTCATAGAACAATTATCAATTAACAAACAGAACAAAAGAATAGTGTACTTTTCGAACACCGACCTTCCTAATTCAAATTGTACACACTGACAGGGGTGGCATGGTGACAACCTACACACAACTGGGCCTTACATCCTGCAAAAACTACAACCCACAATTGAAGGCGTAACAGACCAAATAAAAGAACAAGTCTTATGATCTGAACACTAGATTTGTTCAAAATTATCATTTATATTATTATTATTATTATTTATTAACATTATAAGTTTTATTATCAATAAAATTACGATTATTAATATTGAGGATAACTGATGATAACGGATCTCTTTTTGTAATGTTTTTGATGAGGACATGTGGCCACCGGCGGCCCTTGGGGAGCACCATCTGTCTGACCTGTTGAGTGCGCGGCGGGCAGCGCGTGGGCGGGGCTGGGCCGAGTGAGTCCGTTGGCTTCCAGCGGAAGAGAACCGGCGTCCAGCGCAGTGCGGGGCGTTGAGCTCCTTGTCTTGTTTGCAAATGAGAAACGCCCCGCCCCCTGCCCCGCCCCGCCGGATGCTCCGAAGGGGGAAATGGTTTGCATGCTCATTTCAATGTTCCCACCTGCATATTCATATCCGACGCATTGTCCTTCAAAGTACCTTGCCGCGACATTATTTCATTGCGTATATCGCTGTTGGGTATTCATGAAGAACGTTGCAGATCCATCGGGAATTCTGCCAACAGTCGCCAACTGCGTCAATGCGGACGGCCAACCCCATTTGAGCCTCATACAAATTCGATCAAGAAAATGCCACCTCCATTACTGAAGTGTCAAAATATTTATCCCCTCTGTATCTGGCACCTCATAAAATACGTTCCCGGCAAACATAATTTGTTAGGTAGGTTATTACCTAGGCTTCAAAATTGCGACTTGATGAAATACGTACAACTCTTAATGGCACCCAGTATCTTTCTTTGTGTGTGTGGGGACTGGAGTGAACTATAGTGCCAAGCCGTCTTGATGTTTGTTTATCAAGAATTGTTCCTTTGTGCTGAATAGTAAAATATATTTTAATTAATTGATTTAAAGTTAATAATTGTAATGTTAACAATTGATATATTGAATGACTTTCTTTAGTATAGGAAGTGATTAAAAACTACATTTTTAAATATGTATCGTTTGAAGCCCCTATCGAACTCGCATAATAAAATGTCACTTCTACCACTCAAATCATAAATAATAAGCGACTAGGACTTTGAGAATATAGTTTTTTGATGCTGTAGCATTTTGGTCGCCAATAAATTACACGTTATCAGTCACACAGACATAAACGCAAATTTACAGACCAATTAATGTGAGCATTTCAGCTTTTGGCGTTTCGCAAATTTGCATAGGGAAGATACGTTTGCATCGTCTGGTGTTCTCCACAGCCAGTTTCCAATAATGTATGGTACTGGTAATGTATTAACTGGGTAATGTCGTGGGGCTTGCAGGAATATGGTATATCTAAGGGTATCTGCGGTTCTTTTTTCTATCTTTCCTGACAAGATGAAGAGATAAATTTTAGGTGGGGGAAAGTACGTCTATTGCAAGGGCGAATAAAAAAGATTAATATTAGTTACGAAAACGAACAACTTCTCTGAAAACGAGAATGTAGGATCTTTCCCAAGGAGGACTGGAAACTTGCGAAGTCAGTAGACGCTCGGAATATTCCTCTTCTGACACAGGTTTGTAATGCAGATGAGCCTACGTAATAAGCAAGTGTTACTTTTTCACACCTAGAAGCATTCATTGTAATGCAAACGTTAGTCTAGTATCGAAAATTTTTAAAGCATGGTAATAAACCATTTTCGCCGAAAAATGGCAATATTTTGATGACAATCGACAATAGAAAAATACATTTATTCACTTTTTGTCGATGGAAATTACAAAAAATTTACTCAATGGAGGTGGTATCCTTATTTCATAATTACCAGTAAACAAACAAACGACAGCAAATAATCAAAATAAACATCTTAGGTTCTTCCAATATTTGTAAAGTTCAGAGGTTACAAATCAATTTACAATTCAAAGAAGCTTGAAAGTAAAACAGGAAAGACTTTGTTGACTCAAAAACTTCCAAGGGATGATTTCCATTCCATTTCATGATAATTAAATCGAGAATATGTTGTAAAGGAAGTTAGAATACAACGCTCAAAGTAAAATAAGCGATCTGTTCTCAACCCTTGCAACCCTTGTCATAAAAAAATATAAAATTATGTAAAATAAACTAATAAGAACGCCGAATTTTTTTGCATGATGAATAATGTAGAAACACTTTTGAATGCGTAAATTAGGGAAGATAAATAACTGATTTAGGAACATATCGGTCATTTGGAACTGGTATGGAAATGTTAAACAAGAAATACGACATGAGGAGTGACGATATCCGAATAGTTTACGAAAGAGAAAGATATTAAAAAATGTAAATGCCTGAAGATAAACACACTACGGATTAAGGCATATGGTCAATTGAGTACGCATGTGCAATATTTACAAGCATTGGGGGTCGTGTTAACGCATAGAGGCGTAAATATATATTTTGTTGTAGTATTGACGCTCTGAATAAGCACACATGTCAGTTTGGATCACTTTTCAGGAGAACAAAAGGAACGAGCAATATGGCATCAATCTGTAACTTAAATGAACCTACTACAAATCGTTTCATTTACGTTCTTTTTCACAAAGCACGAGTATGTATAGTAGAAACGGCCTTTTTGACTTATGCGCTTGTTCATCCCCATCTTAGGTACAAAACAATAAAAGGAACAACAATAGATGTTGTGTCTAAAGAGAAACAATTCCAACACTTCTGCTCTCTAGACCCGACTAAAATGTCTCTCGAGGGAATCCTGAAAGCCCAAGCCCGTTTCCTCCCGCGTTCTCCCCACTCCATTCCAGGCGCGCGTTGGCCCGCCGTTCCAGCGACGCCGGGCGCCGCGTCGCGCCACGCCACGCCGCCCAGGCCCCCGCAGCGCGGCGGTGCCGCCGCCGCCGCCTTCGCCGTCTCCGCGCCGCTGGCTCGGTTCAATGGGCGTGCGGCGCGGCGCGGCGCGCCCGCGGGGCGGGCGGGCGCGTGGGCGGGCGGGGGCGCCGCTATCGGCGTGTGGGCCGCCCACGATAGGGCGCGAGCGCCTCGGCGCGGCGCGGCGCGACGCGGCGCGGAGCGGAGCTGTCTGGCGCGGCGCGTAGGGCGAAGCCAATTCGCGACAGCCTGACCCACATCCACGGCTCGCGAAACGCTCGCACACACGACGGAACACTCAATTCCAACTCGAAAACTTCACCCTCTGCGATTATTTGTTGGGTTGTTTCTAGAAGCCGCACACTTTTTTGTATCACATCACATGAGCCTACTGCCATATGCAATTATAGATTTCCAACAAGTCAATACAACAATTCATTGTAAATGAAAGCAACGTGTAAAATTACAAATAATATACTGAAATGTATGATTATATACTGAATGATTTGAATTAACATTTCGTTGCTTACTGCTTTTGATACGCATGTAACTATGCCAATTAAAAGTTAAAATATTAAGTACAAAAAAATGATAGTCATAAACATTTGTCTAATATATGGTATGACAATGTAGGAGTGTCTCTATACACTACGTCTAGTACCGTTGCACTTTAGTGACAAATTCAATGCATTCAAATTACAGTAGCAGAAATAAAGGGACCGAGCAAGAAATTATACCGCTGACATTTATTTCAGTTTTAATAAAAAGTAAATGCAAACGTCAAGTGCCAAACTAGTTCATCCCGTCACGACTACAGCCTTCAAAGTTCATCTGAGCTTATTGTCTTGGGTTCGGATAGTGGAAAAAAAAATTCAAGGAACCAAGAATTATAAGGTGACCTACATGTAAATGCTCCAAATTTCCTATCTGACACACTTCTACAATCAATTCGCAATGACACGGCCTTGAAATAAATAATTACCGCAACAAAAACATGAAATTGAAATCCTGTCGCCTGTATTATTTACGACAATATTCAGGCGAAATTTTAGAAGACTTTTTGTTGTTAAGGTTAAACATAACTAAAATGAATGGAGTGATACACATTCCCCCATCCAGATACGAATCTAACATCAGGCTGAAAACAATAATAAGAAGTGGACATCCCGTTATCTACATTTCTTCCGGCTTTGTTTACAAAAAATCAATCATATGTTAACGCTAAAAACGCCGATTCTCTACCGCGAACCGTGAACCGCGAACCATAACCAATAGCGCACACGTTTTACCAGGAACAGCACATGCAAGACCAAGCAAGAAAAAACTCACTCGAATCGGCTTGAGCACCATAGCTGCGTCCTTGGATCGACGACCGCCTGTGGTAAACCAGCTCCCCTTCTGTCTCTGTCTCTCTCTCAGCCGGGTCGGGAGCAACGCGACGTCACCACTCCAAATCAAAGCTCGCAATGCTCGCGACCGGCGCGGCGCGCGCTTTTTAATGCTCTTGGCTGACGCAACGGGGGCTCGCCTCGCGCCGCGCGCTCATTGGTCCGCGGGGGACGAGCCTACCTGAGCCTCGCGCTTCCATTGGCTGGGGCTCCGCAAGGCGCGCTCTTCCGCCAGCGCGCCGCCGCGCCGCCGCCAGCCGCCGCCCCCGCGGCTCGGGGTGCAGCACGCACGGGCACAGAGTCGGTGCAGGGGGCTGTGGCGATGAATGGGGTACGAGGGGGCGGTGGAATTCCAAGGCTGCGGCGAACAAAGCAGCCAACGCTTCCTCGACGCGGCGAGCCCCTGCCCGGCGTGTGAATAGGCCCCTTGGACTATACGTCAGGCTTGCGGCGAGTATAAGGATCTTCCCCGTACGAGGGGATGGGCCGCGTGGGTTGAGAGGAAACAGCGTGAAGCATGATAACAAATGAGATAGGCGGTGAACGCAAGTTACTCATACACCAGAGACCTGGAAACACACACGTGTGTGTGCACGACTTCAACTGTGAATGTTTGTTGTTTACAAAGTGCGTGAAAACGGTGTCCAGATTTCTCTCTGCGAAGGATCTTTCTTTCATCCTTATGCTCCCTAAGGAAGATGAATGTCGATTTCACAGTTTTGCGGAGTGCGTTTGTTTCTAGGGTACTTGTTCCGGTGACTCGGCCGTATTTACTATCTAAGACCTCAATTTTGTGAATCTTATCTTTACTTGCAAACTCGTCCCGTTTCTCATTGTATTTGATGTCATGATCTATACGGCTTTACCAAAAATAACATAAGCGCAGGTAAATGACTTGTTAAAAAGAAAACTAGCTGAGCCAAAAGCAAAAATTGTAGTTGAGTAAAAAGTCTGTAACAATTTGAAATGATAACTTCGGTTTGAGCCAATACTTCTTCATCGGAAAGAAACAATTCTTCGAATTCGCTTGCTTTTTCATCAACATTGCAACCGCACAGTGTATGACACTGTCTTTAAGTAAAACTTACACGTTTGATTTTTGCAATATTTATCGGAGAGACATCGAAGAACATTTGGAGTTCTCGAGAATCTCTTTCGATGCTATACATCTTTTAGAGATTTCGACAATGTCCTACACCTCCTGAAGGTGCCTCCTCAAGTGGAATAAGAAGCCCTGTCCTGTGCTCTTCCTTAAAAAAAGTACAGAATTAAAAAAGTACGCCAACAATTACAATATTACTTTAACAGTAACACATAATTTAACGAAATGACTAATTACATCTGAATGTATTTTAATACTAACAATGAACGTATTATTAAAAATATATTATTTGAAACGTCTTCTAGTTCAAAATACTTCTAGTAAAAAATGGCTCTAGTAGAGAGATTAATAAACATATCACTTAGATGTATTTTAATATTTTTTTTTGTAAATTAAAACAGAAATTATAAGTAATATGTTAGTGAAATAGTTTCGAATCCTACCATACCATATAAATAAAATGTATCCCCCCCCGTAAATATTTTCCGAAGCCGCCCTTGTCCTCAAGTGAAGCTCCGAAAGCGGAGATCGCGGGCACCGGAAGCGAAGGGAAGGGGCAGAGGCGCTCTGGAGAGAGTGGCGCTAAATTTAGGGCGGGCGCCGCGGCGCGACGCGACGCGACGCGACCAGGCCTTTGCAGCTGCCGCCCGCCCACCCTCGCCTTCGCCCCCGCCACCGCCGTCTCCTCCTCCAGATGGGACCGAGAGAGCGAGCAAGAAACAAGCGACGATTAGCAAAAAGACGAGGATCTGAGCAGGCGCAGCTACTTGCCTCGGGAGGGACTGGCTCGCGAACTGAACGCGTCTTCAAGTCATTGCATACGAACTAAATAATATAATTTATAGTTCTTGATTATTATAATACCATTCTAAACACCGGCTGAGGTGTATCAGGGCATCAACTGATGTCACTGCCGTGTCTCTAACTGAGAGGTTCTAAGGTTCGAGTCCAGGCGGGGGGGGGGGAGGATTTTCCGCTAGATTGTTAGGTTGAAATAAGCTGCTGTCTGGATCTCTCACGCTGTCTGGATGTTTAAGCGGTCGGATGCTCTGAACAGTAGTTTTCTATGGTTTCTCCGATCAACATCAGGCGCATGTCGGAACAGTACCCTCACAAAAGCTGCGTAACGCGCGCCATCTTTCCGGGACAAAAACACACACTACACTTTCTGTCTCGTGTTCCGCGTGCCACAACAGTTTATTTAGCATTCTATTCACTGCAAGGTTTGATTACATAAACATCAAGTCCGTTTCCAATTGTGATTTCCAAAGGAGTTAGAGAGGCGATCCGTTGTCAGCGTCCCATCACATATATACAATTTTTTAGAGTAATGATGACGCCACATTCAATCCTTCTCATATTTTACTTTTGACGTTAGCGCATCCTGATTCAAACTAAAAAAGTGAAACTTCTCGAAATCGTAGTGTTAACTGAAAGTGCGAAAAGACCTCGAAACCTCCTAGAACGTTCCTCCGACTCTGGAATTAGGAATCCAGATCTGAACCTCTAGAACTGACTCTTCAGATTTGGATCGCCAGATCTGGACACGACCAGATCGATGATCACTACACCCAGATTTTAGCCCCTAAATAAGCAGACTTTTTTTTTTTGTTAAATTTATTGGCTACCTGTTCGGATGGAGCCTTTCAGGGATTTTAATCTTACATACACGACTTAAGTTATTGAGGCAATCCTCTGGCCAGGGATTTTCAGCGAGTACGTCCTTTCGCCTTTTTTTTTTATTTTTAAAATCAATGTTGGTGGTTGGCCTCACCGCAAAAGGCGGCTAAGGCACGTTTTCTGTTCGACCTCGCGTGAACCCGCTGGGCGCTGCGCATTTCCCGACGACGGCTCCTCTTCCTTCCCCTCCTCCGCAGGAGGTGCGCAGTAGCGCGCGGCCGCGGTCGCATGTTAATTGGAGGTAATTAGCCCCTCCCCCCGCGGGCGATCGCCCTCCGACGCCGTCACCTCGCGGCTGGCACCGCGCGCCGCCCGCCCAGCGCCCGGCGCGGCCGCGCGGGGCTCCCGCACGGGGAGCGGGTGACAGGGGGGGTGGAGGATTGGTGCGGAATGGGATGAAGGGGAGTGACGGGGTGCGTAACTGTAGAATTTGTTTCCAAAGTCAAGTATCTTCAAGAAATAGAGTTTTCAGAAAGATGAAGTATTCAAATTCATGTTTATAGTTCAGGATAGGATTCAGCGGCACTTCAGATAGCGTTTAGCGTAGAAGAAAAGCTATTTTGGAACACAATATTTAGCAGCATGATGGGGAAGCTTCTTAAGAATATATTTATATATAAAACTAGAAATCATAGAGAAATGGAGGCACATGCTTGGGAAATAAGCTCTTCAACTGTGGAGTAGAGAAGTTGGTACAGAGACGTGCCAGAAGCACAGAGGGGAGGAGGGAGGACTGATGGAGGCAAATTGCATGATGAAGATTGAGGTAATGAAACGAACAGGGTTGACGAGTATCGAAAACAAGAACCCCTTTATAAATCTAATATATGCAACAGTTTTGACAGCAACTGGTTGAACAGGTTTCAGATAATGTCATTCTCTTTGTCAGGGCAAAAGAATGGACTACTACCATGCTAAAAGAGGACTTCACTACCGGTTCGTGGCAGCACGTGTGTTGCATAGAATTTGCAAACAAATTGCATCAGCATTTTACTGTAAGCCCCAGAAATATGTACTTTCTTCCTTCTGTTGTGTTGTTAATCTCTCGTGAGTATGTTCAGGTAACTAAATTATCTTGCTGAGGTAATATCATTATTTCTTTTCAGGTAAGTAAATATAATTTTCTACTCTAAGACAAGTTAATTGGTCTACTAAAATCAAAATTGGATCCGGAATCTGTAAAAAAATAATTTTGAAATAATTGTAACGAATAACTTGACCATCAAGAAATCCTAAAGTCAAATATTAGTTTCAACAAAGCAGTGAAAAACTTATATATAGTATCTTTAGTACTTGTAATATTATATGCATCTGAATTTCATAATAAATTTATTTATTTATAATACAGCGCAATAAATAAATAAATGAAGCACTTCTTACCTTCAAGATAACTCGAGATATAGTAAATTTATAAATACGTAGACGACATCTTATCACAGAGGTTTGCATTTACTTTTATGACTGTAATTTTGATAAGTAGTATTCGTAATCAAAGGATTAAGATAACGACCTTTACACTAGACGTTTCGCTCGAGAATTTCACAATTTTTTTTTCGAACGTACTACATACATACGCATCACATATCCTGTAAGTTACAACAGTGTATACTAGTTTCTGTGGTCATAAAACTTTGATAATTTTTAAGATTTTTTTTGTTTTCAAACTTACCCAAAACATTTTATTTAAAGAATACTTTTAATGCTTGTAAAAATAAAATAAATTGGGACAGCTCCAAGTCGTTATCAAGTGTAAGTGGTTCTTCAAACATCGCAATAGGTGACTGAAGTTATTTTCTTTTCTTTAATTATTCTGTTCTGCTTCTGTGTCCTCTTAAAATTTCAAAATATTATTTTATTTTTTTAGTAATCGTACTTAGTGTGTTTCAATGAAACTTCGATAATAATATACATATTTATTTATGTATTATACATGTATATTAGAACGTAGATGCATGAACGTAGCAACTAGCCTATGTAAAAACGTTTAATCAGCGAGATGACAATGGAATTATAAGTCATCTTCAAACTAAAACTAACCTAATAATTTACAAATATATTAAGTTACAATTTATATTTACAACTTATCTACAGCATAACCAAACAACACGACACGAAGGTTATGTCTCACAATGCAGGTATGAATATTTCAGTATCAAATATTTAAAACGCGAAATGCCAGTAGTATTTAATAGCAGAAATCTTTTGAGAAAACATTTATAGTATAAGGCTTTCCACGAATAATTTTCATATTTTTTCTAAAGGTATCTTTGAGAATTAATTCATTTTTTCTAAAGATATCTTTTAAAAATCGAAGAAATCCGGGAAAACGAGTTATTCAAAATCCGTCGCTCTGAGATTGGATCACCGCGATGGTAAGCTGCGTGCGCGCGCGCCACCAGAGGCGCTTGTTGAGCAGGAAGCCCGCAATTGGCGGCGCCGAGAATTATCTCGTTTACGGGATTCCCTCCGCCACACACGCCAAGGAGCTCTTGGCTGTCGGCGGGAGCTCTCGACTCTCCAACCCACTCTCGTCTCAGACTTCGCCAATGGAGCGAAGACTGAGCAGCTGCCTCAGACGAATAGAAGTGAGAAAATGAAAGAATGCAATAAAATCAAAATAAGAAAAGGAAAAATTTATGAGAGGTGAAAATAAATATAATGAAGAGAAGAGCGGAATATTAATAAAATAATAATAAAAAAGAAGAGCTTGAGATAAAACCATAAAATCCAGTTTTAATTAAAATCCTCATAAAATTCAGGTTTAATTAAATCCTGTTATAATTAAATTTAAAGCAGAGTTCTACCTTCCATCATTTTGTGTACAAAAGTACTCAAGGGATTTCAGCCGTAAGCGATTCCAGTCACTAGGCCTCAACTACTCGTAAAAGCAGGAAGTATCATTCGAGTTTTGTAACTGTAAGAAAGGCGATAGGGGAATAGAAGGACAAAGACAGTAGAATTGCATTGAGAGATATCACCTTATCATATTTATAACCTGCTTTCACTGTTTAATCCGAAGTCAGTTATATTAAAAACGCAAAGTGAGGTCCTCAGTTATTTTACAATACTATATTAGAAATGCCCATTATATCTTTTAGTAAAAGAAGTCAGGCAACACTATTACGTTCATCTACAAATAAATAAAAATCTCTTGAAACCAAATTGAACAACCTGGCGACAGCAACTAGGAAACAGCCATTGGACTTATATAGATAGCAACAATTAAAAAGAAATTACTGCAAAAAGTAGTGTATACTCGTAAATAAACGTGGCTGTAAAAAAAAGTTCACAGCTTGAATTGTCCCTGACAATGATTGAGGAATCAGTCAAACTTATAAATAGCCAAAATGAAGTATAGAGAAAAAAGTATTATAAAAACCTAAATCCTTGGGAAAGCGAGTTGAACGCTTGAATCGGTCCCGAACGTGATTTACGTATTGATCCCCATCGCGCAGTTTGTACCTCCAGAGGCGAGGCCTCCGAGAGGCTGTGCTCCCCCACCCAATGCCGCGTCGCTTCGGGGGAAATGAGAGCGTCTGCGGCGCGGGAGCGCGGCCTCTAGAAGCCCCAGAGTGCTTCGACGCCGACGCGGCACGCGGGGGCGCCGGCGAAGGGAGCGCCCCATCCCCCGTGACGCCCTGGCGAGGGGGACGCGCCCGCGCCCGCGCCCGCGCCCCGCCCGCCGCTCGCCCTTGCGCACCGCGCCGCGCCGCGCCGCGCCGCGCCGCCGACGAGGCCAGACGGGAAGTCCGGCGACCGGTCGCCAGACGAGGCGAGGGCGCGATCAATACGGCCGGGGCTCGCACCCGGGCGCCCCGCCAGGCCGCGGCAGGCGAGGGGGCGTTGCCACAACAAGGGGGCACGGGGGAGAGGAAATGAGGGTCGGCCAAAGAGAGAGAGAGAGAGAGATGATGAGTGAGAGGGAAGACAGGGAGAGAGATGGAGAGAGACGGAGAAAGGCAATAAGAGGGGCTGAAGAGGGAAAGGGAAGGGAGAGAGAGAGAGAAGGGGATGTGATGTGAGAGATAGAGAAATGAGGGGAGAGAGAGAGATGGCGAATGAGACGGTAGACAGAGAGAGAGAGGAGATACAGAGAGGGGAGAGAAAGGGAAGGGTGGAGGGAATGAGGAGGAGAGTAAATGAGAGTCGACGAGAGAGAGAAGATAAAGGAAGAGACGAGGAGAGCGAGAAAGAGGAAATGAGGATTGAAAAAAGAGAAAGAGAGAGAGAGAGAGGAGGAAAGGGCGAGAAAGAGAGATGTGAGACCGAATAGAACAAAAGGATCCACAAAGAAATGAAAT
The DNA here is from genome assembly GCA_031308135.1 of Acheta domesticus. NCBI lineage: Eukaryota > Metazoa > Arthropoda > Insecta > Orthoptera > Gryllidae > Acheta > Acheta domesticus. The sequence goes on from JAHLJT010009419.1 coordinate 94,024,245, forward strand.
AATTCAATGAGGGTAAGAAAACTCGATAACACAAAAATAGGATCACGAGATGGAAACTAAAAGGGAGATAATGATATGTTTCCTGCCAGGAAGCACTCAGCTTATAAGCTTATAGGTGAGAGAGAGTTTTGTCAAAAGCAGTGAAAGGAGAAGATTAGTTAGAGAAAGGATATGATGGAAGTAGAGCTCATGAGACTCGAGCATGTGAAATCAAATAGGAAGAAGGGAGCATAGGGAATACGACAGAGTGCGTCGCAGGAAACGATGTAAACCGAATGAAATAATATGTTTTAAAAACCATGGGAAGATGTGGGTAGATATGAACAAAAGTAAATGGTAGCAAACATATGGTGGATAAGGAGAGTGAAATTAAATATAAACGAAATGCTGTCTAAGAGAATCATAGTCATATTGAGGAATCAAGGCAGTTGAGTGTAATAAGAAAGGAAATGCTGAAGACACTAGAGAAATAAGAGCGAATGAATAATAAAGGATGGAGAACTATAACAATGGAAAGGAAAGAAAGAATTGTGTACGGGGGGAGGATACCGATCCGAAATTAAGTTGGATTCTGAATTCACTTTGTTCTTTCTGAAAGGAAAGAGTTTTTGAATGTCTGGATGCATTATTGGACTTCCGACTAAACAACAAAATGCTAGTCTGTCTTCGCTTCAACATGTTTCTTTCTTACAACCTAACGAAAGTCTAATGGTCCTGCATTTGCAAACCTTACTGGAACAATCAGATATCTTCATTGAATGAGCGAGAAGCTCCCAGGTTTACCCTAATATTCTATTCTATTTTATTGTTAATATGTAAGTATTAAATATTTTGAAATATTTTATGCTTAAAAATTGGATATTAAAAGTCTTTTTTGAATTAAATCAAATTGAAAACTCTTACCGTTTTTTGGTATAGCATTAAATTAAGTAAACTGTGAGCTAAACCTATGCTTTGTCGTAGAATGTCGTCATTTTCAACTTCCTGTCTTAATTCATTGACAGAATACTAGTAATATTTCTCAGTGCTTATTTCTTAGGATTTTTTTGTAATTGATTTGGATCAAAAGAGCTAGTTTTTGATGTGCGAACGTAAAAAAAATATATTAACAAATATTTAATTTAACTTTGAGAAGTCACAAAAAACACTTGTGAAAAATACAATTTCATATTTCATCTCTTTGTAGTTAATAAAATTGACATGCATCAACTTTTTTATCTAGAAGAAAAATAGTAATTAACGACAATTTAATTTAATTATAATAACATTTAAAACTGTAAATGATGGAAGCAGAGTTTAATTGCAAAAAATACATTTTAATGGAAATATTCTACGATATCGTACAGTGGAGCTACGCAGCTCTGAGGCAATTGTGTTTGTAAAAGAGCAGCAATTCATGTGTTAGTGGCATGAATTGCAGTGAGGGACAAAGCTTTACAAATTTTTGTGAACAAATAATTCTCGCAATTTGTTATTTGGTTTACTCATACACGTAGCAATTGCATTAATTTGCTTCAGTTGAGAGTGGTCCTTATAAGTTAATTTTAAAAAGATATTTCTAATATAACGTGAATTTCTCGCATTGTATCTTGTAAAATTTCACACAGCATTTCCATTTGAATTCCATCCAGCGGATCTCGCCTGTTTTGCGGGCTATCACAATTCGTCCTGTAGGCTCGAGCATCCCTGCCAGGGAGCGTGGCTCCAGCGTGATCACGGGGCTGAGCGGATGCAGAGGGCGAGCAGTGCAGGCAGCCGCGGGCGGTGGCATGTCGGGAAATTTCACCTCAGCGAGAGCTTGTTCCCTGCGAAAGTTGGGTCGTCCAAATGATGAGCGTGTTTTTGCCTGGCTCATGTCCCTTTGTTTTGCGTAGTTTGCAACTCTTTTTTTTGTAACCACCTGTCTCAATTTAATGAATTCACCGGCAGTCTACTAATGAAAACTGCAGAGTTAATTGTACCGACGATAATGTAGCAAAAGGACCTGAGCTGCAGTGCAAGGTCTGACATGTAGTTGATTCAAAATAACTGTATTACCGGTAAAACTATATGGTTTTCACATACATATCTGTGAATTCAAAATCATAGAAATTATTAATTCCCAATTCATGTATGATGGAAGTAGATATCACGCGAATTACAGAACAAGATTTGTTGTTAATTTAAAAATAATACAATTCTATACTGAAACAAAATGTTGAATTGTCAGATATTATATTTTCCAAATAGAAATAATTGAAATAATAATTCTGAATGCTAATGGTTATCGTTACATAATGTAGCACACGAAACTACAAATTTCACGCTCATAGGTTCTATGAAATATCAGTAGTACCGACCAAGACAAAATGGAGCAGGATTACCTCACGAAATCCTCCAGACAGAAAAAGGCAGACCCATACTGTCTTCAAAGTTCACATTCATTGTTAAGCATTTGAACCACGAATTCCAGAGACGAAAAGTAGTATGTTATCAGTTGTGTAACGGACTCAAAAACACTATTGTTCTCTCGGAAATTTTAGTCATCAAACTGAACTAAAATTATAAAGCAAAATAGAGTTGGAGTGGTTAAAAGCATAGCAGCAGAAAAATTTCAATTTATTGAAGTGGAATTTCACTGTTTTGATGGTGCTCATTAATTTCTCCGGGCCAGTTTCAAAGGAAATAGATCCACCAGAATTATTCTCGCGTGCGCTAACGAGCGACCCCCCCCCCCGCCAGCGAGACCCGTAACCAAGTGACCAGGGCTGAATTAACATTTTAAGATACCTTAAACGCGACCAAAGAATGGAACTCCTTAATAATATTGAAATACTGAACATAGGAAAAGAAAATGGATATGAAAATCCCCTACAAATTTTGTAATTTAAAAATGTATTATTTATGCACAAGACGCTAAACAAAAAGTATGATAGTTTTGTACTATTGACAAGAAATCACTATCTCTAAAGCCCGTGAATGAGCTACTGCGGGAGAGGAAATGACTCCCCAGTAATGCTTGCAACAAATGTATTTAAGATAAAAAATCACAGATTATGGTGGACAGAAAAGAGTCTGCGCACACGCGACCTGCCACACATGTTATGCAAAAACTCACGTTACCATTATGTACAACTTGAAAACGATTCGTCCTAGGCCCTTAAAATCAGATTTTCGTGTTCAGGCGTTAAACTTACGGGACACGAGTCACCTTATTCCATAATCTGAAACCTTTTTGAAAAGCCTATTACAGTTTACCCACTCCCTAACAAGGGTTGTTAGGAACGTTCAAAATTGGTTCCAGTACAAAACTATTTGCTCTTTTTAATCACAGATTTACAAAGTGCAAAATGCTCACACGGGTGTATCTAGCTGTTCTATAATTGTGAACGACTATAGTGAGATTTTTCTAACTCTACCTCTCAAGCCCCTACGGCCACGATGAAATATCGCACGACATTTTGCGTCTTTCTCCGTTGTGCCGCTAGAAGTCGCATGATCGCAAGCACTGCTTGAACGGTCACGATCATGCGATACCTGGCGGTACGACTGAGAACGTCGCGAAATACCGTGACATATTCCATCCTGAAGACGGGCCTTCAGGGGAAAAGTCAGAAAAATTGCAGTATAAACACTTGGTTCGCTGGTGCATCAATTCACCGAGTGTGTGCGTGGACCCCTTTCGCTGGCAGCGGCAGGCGCGGCGCCAGCCAGCCCGTCCCTCCACCGCTCCGCCGCCGAGGGTGGACCAGCGGCAGCCGCCACCGTCCACTCCCGCGACAGGGGGTGACCCACTTGCGCGCATTATTTCGGAAATGGGGCGCCGCCACCGCCGATATAAACCCCGCGCGGAATCGGCCGCTTTTATGACGCAGGACGTTCGGCAGGACTGCTCATTCGTAATGTGAAATTACGATGTTTAGATTAAGAGGTGAGGAGATTCCTCTCGCATTGTCTTCTTCCGTGGAGTGCAAGGCTATTTACTGATCGTAAAGAGGATTACTACAAAAATGCGTAGGTCTTATTTTATTTTTAAATATATATTATGTACGCTATTTTTATTATTTATATTCATGAACACCAATTTAGTGTTTTATGTCACATACCAATCTTTAATGGTGTCTTTCAATTAAATACAAAACTATTTAATTTTGACCTCGTCAATTGCCCCCGCACAGTTAATTTTTTGTAATCTATAACTCATCGTGAATTATGTTTGTTTCTTAACTAAATATACATGTTCATTTATACAAATGAAGCTAGTCACCACAAAAAATTGCTTTCGCTCCTACTGTGCAGAATCCGGAGTTTCAGGTCAATAGATTCGCAACGTTATATTTAAACAGAAGCAGATTCCGCTCCCGGTCGTCATGTTGTTGGCACGGTTTGGCATAATGTATGGCTCTCCTCAGTCACTGGGGTCAACGCCAGCGACTAAAATCGAGAGAACAAAGGCACCGAATGGTATAAAAATATCCTTTTATTATGGTGAGAATATTTTCTCAATAGGTAAATAGCAGTAGTGATGACATGGAACATGGTAATATCTGAAGCCATGGAAAAAAAGAAATAGAAGAAAATGACGTGTGGGATGAACAGGCATGGAAATGGGGATGTGGAAAACGACCAAGTCTGCAAAACAACCACTATGTATAGATAGGTAACTAGCAATGTACTTTGGTTGTACGTCTGATTCATGTTGGGTGATATGTATTCATGGCACTATTTTAGTACATGCGATACTTGTGAATGTAAAGGTAGGGGAATCAATGAATTAAAAAATCGAATAATTCTCTCTTGGACATAGGGACATTAATTTTCTGTACTTCCACAATCTAAAATTAGTGTATTGAAAATGGGCTACTTTGTTTCCTTCAGAATTCACCTTATTTTATCCGGTCAGTAATAAATAATCTCTTCAGAGGAATAAAATTCAAGAATAAAACGTAGATTATGATACTGACTAAAAAAATTGATTACCGTTATTACAGTGTAAATATCTACAGTAATTACAATGTCATCTAAATTCTAATAAAATAAATGGACATTATTTTGAACAAATACCTTTCCAAAATTATATAATGAAATAAAATATGCAATGAAAATGTGTTGTTTATACCAGATTAATTCAAATACACGTTATTAATGTATTATACTTAATGTACTTCAAATTATTACTCTCAAAATATTCATATTTTTCCAAAAAGAGCATATATAAAAACGATGCAAAAAGAGATCCTATCTATAAACAGAACTGGTTTGCGCAACAAAGAAGTTTCATTCTTTTGTCAAGAACGACTCAGTTACAAAATGAATATTTATGACAATAACGGGTCACCGCAACACTTGTCCACACAGCGTCATTTGACCTTCACCATTGTTTATCAATAAAGCGACCAAAGTGTCAAAAGTCATCAGCAGATTCAGCAGATGTAAGATAAACAAATTGTCAACAAGAACTTTGCACCAACGGGGAATATCCTTCTGTTAATTAGTGGACATCATCTTTCAAGCATGGCGAAGTAATCGTAAGCGTTACGTATTCATGGAACTCGATAAATGAATGTTGGACTAACAGATAATGACGTCGCCGGATTACGACCTCGTAAATCGTACTGGCTTGTCGCATAATCATTTGAAATGAACTTGTTGCACTGCATCTACGATCTCATTCATTTCCTCCAAATGATTTCAGATATTGGTCTTCGTTCTTTTGAAATATCAAAATATCCAAATTAATTGCATTTTCAGTTCAATTATAATCGAAAAAAATATCAACCTAAAAACAGTATCAAAAATTTAAGGAAAAGGAAACTTTTGAAAAACTGGAAAAATAAGAACTAAAAGTTGGAAAATAGGTAATAAAAGATAATATTTTAAGTACATTTGTTGTAATCGTATCTACCTTGCAGCAGAGACATGATGAATAAAGTGCACACAAAATGACCGCTATGTTTCACTGACATTAAGAGCATGCGCATTTACAGTACGAACACGTTCCACATTTTCAGAGGAATTCCCGCAGGATATCTGCCGTTTAATTAAGGTTCTCCCAGAAAAGAGAAGAGACAAACAGAACGAGGTCTCTAAATCCCTATGGAGGGAAAGGCTCGATACTAAGGTATCGAAACGCCACGAAACTGAAACTTTCTTAACGCACAGTTTTATTGAACATGAGTGTAGTACCAGAGATAAATTTAAGGTTTTTAAGGGTTTTAATTATTGATAATTAATTAATTTAAGGTTTTTAATTATTGGTTTGTACTTCCTCGTAAGCAAAAATTACAATAACATTTCATTCTTTTACTTAACAATAGTCAGATGGCTCCCCGTGAAACCAGTTAACGGTGTAGACGGGTCCTGAAGCATTGCTGGTAAGGTAAGTAACGGTAGTTCCTTCCTTTCATCATCCTCTACAATAATGCATGTTACCCCAGTGAAACGAGAAGTATAAAATAAGAAAAGCTGCTTTTAGCTATTTATGTGCCAAAGAAAATGAGACATTAGAATTAGAGCTAGATCTGTTACAATGTAAACTGACTATTGTTTTTGTCAACCTTTCTCTTCATACCATTTGTTGGTCAACAGTGAACACCACAGAATCTAAAGTCTGATATCCCCACAATAAGTTAAATTCGTCTCATCGTGGTGGGAAGGAGTGTATAGGATCTACATCAGCAATGGAACAGTGTTCAAGATGTTCACGAAGTGAAAATCATGTTTCCCTTGGCAACGCCAAACGTTGTCTTGGAGCTACTGGTGACGTCTACTGCCAATAAGCCTTTCAGACCGAAACAAAAAGAGCACGCCAATCCCGCTTACGCAAGCTGCTCTGCAAGCTGTGATCTACGACCCTGGACCAAGTCCGGCCGCGACGTTTTCTTAGGGAGAGCAGATAGCGAGTCGTCTTCGCGATGTTTCCAATCTGCTGCTCTTCGGACTTCGCACCGTAAACAAGAGCCAACGCCGCCACCTCAGCGGCCTCCTCCGGTATTTTCTTTGCAGTGTCGGTTTTGGTGATAACGGTTCCGGTATTTCGGTTCTTGGTTGGGTTCATTAAAAGACAAGGGGACCCTGAGAATGCTTCTGATGGGTTTCTCTCTAAGAAGCGATATTATTTTTACTCAGAACAAATAAGTAGTGACGGACATCAAATATTCCATTGGGGAAGTACGTATGAGGGAAAATACGTTCGAATTCTTCACAATTCCACGAAATTATATTCTCATTGCGAGAGATATTTCGAAACTTTAATTTATCAGCCGTATGTTTCCATTTTAATTGGAAATGACTGCGACTAAAAACCTTTTTTTTTCTAATTTTATCAGTTTTTTCTTCCGTTGCAGAATGGAAATTGAATTTTCAACATTACACTACAATAATATTTGACATTGACCATACAGTAAAGTTCACCGATAAAGATAATCCAATAATGCTTAAATAGTTGGAATTTTATGAATTTTATTGCTGAGATATCGCTAAGCGTATCTGAACCCTCAATTCTTTGTGGTCAATGGAGTCTGTTATTATATAAGGCAAAGATTAGTGAAACGGCAATGTTCGGACATTGCCTTTTTCACTGATCAATCAATGGACTTCGAGATGTCTCCAGTTAAAGTATCTGACTAATATATACCAACAACCAAGTGGCCAAGATCCCTCGGCGAGGCGAAGGTCTCATGTCGCAAATCCCTAGTATATCACGAAGAGAACTGTTAAGAAGGAATTTATGAGAATCATTAAGAAATCTTTAAAAGAACAATGTGGTGTATTTACAAAATCAATAAGTAGTGAGTTTTTAAACGATTAGTTTTCAAAAGTAATTAGACGATGTAGCAGACAGAAAGAAACAACTGTAAAAATGTTTTAAGGTGATTGACATTTGCAATTTCATATAAAGAAATAGTTTGTTCACTCAAGCATAAAACACTAATATAAAATTTAAAATATCACAAAAAGAAGAAAGGAGGGCATTCGAGATGATGGAAACATTCAAAGAAATGATCTCAGAGACAAAAACGTTTTCACTTCCTGAATGATAGAAAACAGGAACTATAAGAAGACTCTGAAACAAATACGACGTTATCATAAGCAATGCCACGAGCTCTTTGGAAATTATCGATAAATTCGAGACTGAGAATTTACAAACCGTGAGTTTAATTTAAACGCACTATTTCACAAATGAATTTGAATTTAATAAGTCGTTTAATTAATACGCATCTTGACACTTTATCTGAAATCTTTACAATTTTCAATACGTTTAATTACCACTTGCGTCAATTTCTGCTCACTCTGTGTACGACCACCTACAACAATCAAAGAACAGAGAAAAGGTGCAATAGTAATTTACGCTACACGGACGGAAAGAGTTCCATTACTAGTGAGATGTTTCCTGCCGAGGCGACATTAGAAGTAGAGGCTGGAATTTCGAAAGAGTAATTTAACTCGTACGTCAATGTGTCGTAATACGTTTTATTCCATACTAGATTGCATTTGTGTTCAATTCAAGAATAGGATTTCATAAGCAATCCATATGATTGAATATGAATTGCAATTTATAGCATTACCCATTCTCCCTGCCCGTCGCCATGGCCCATCTTTTCCCGCCGTCCTTCTCGCCTGCCCTTCCTCACCGTCCACCCGTCTCCATTTCAGTGCGATAAAGTAACATTTAACACACGAGTGTAACCATGTTTTCGGGCGAGAAACGACAACATGTGATGGAGGGTGAATAAAAACTACTCCTAGAAGGTGATAATCAATAACCAATGAATCTTGCGTGGGTAAGCTGCTTACCATGATAGGATGTCATGGTCCCAAATCTTTCAGGTTATTGACTGAAATTTCATAAATGGACAAGTGATTCTAATCGCTCTACTATTGTCGGGAATCTGCGGTGTGCGGGAGCGCTCGTGTGTCGCAGAGAGCGAGCTCTGGGCGCGCGGGGTCGATCAGTCACTTCGCAGAGCCCCTGCGCGCATCACCTGCCGCCGGCCACACGCGCGGGGGTTTCGCAACAGGCTCCAAGTGCCGCGAGATGTTTGAGCGTCCACTTCGCTCGTCACGCGCCTCCGAGCGCCGCCCGGCGCTAATAGCTGCCTCCCGCCGCCCGCCACGCCCGCGGGCGAGCATGCTCGCTCGCCCACGCGCCGGGGGCACCGGCAGGGGCCGAGACGGCGGCGGCGGCGGCGGCAGCGGCGGCGGCGGCGGCGGTGGTGGTGGTGGTGGTGGTGGTGGGGAAGGGGATGGCGGTGGTGTTGATGTTGTTGGTTGCATTGGTGTTGGCGATAGTTGTATTGATGGAGGTGGTATTGGTGATTGTGTTGGTCTTGGTGATGGTGTTTTGGTTTTGGTGATATTGGTGGTGGAAGTATTGAAGTTGGTGGAATAGGGGTTGGTGGTACTGTGGTGGTATTGCTGGTGGTGATGGAGGTGGTTGTACAGGTAGTGGTGATGGTAATGTTGATGTCGGTGGTGATGGTGAGGAGGATGGAGCCATGGCAATAACGACTTTAGTGGTTGCTATGGGAAGGGCGGCTGTAGAGATGGCGATGTGAATGTTGGAGGCGGAGCATGGCGGATGGGAAAGTGAAGTCGGATGCGGATACGGAGAGGGTGATGATGGTCACACCATGGTTATCACCATGACCCTGCGGTGGCGGTGGTGGTGACGTAGGCCGATATGTATGCGATGGAGGAAGCAGACACAGTAACGATGGCGAGAGTGGGTTGATGGCTGTAGCCCTGTTGCTGGTTCTGGTGGTGGCGTGGCGGCGGTAGAAGGGTTGTCTTGATGGAGGCGCAGACGGTGGCGGAGGTGAAAACGAAGGCGTAGGAAATGGCGATGTAGGTATTGGTGAGGTTATTGTTGTTGGTGGTGGAGGCAGCTGAGGAGGCGACTTTCAAGGTCATGATTGTGGCACCAGACAATTCGCAGCGGTAGTGAGTGACAACTAAGGAGCTTTGAAGTTGCGAATACTGGTAGCGTCAACAAAAGGAATGCTGGTCACGGTGGAATATGTGGTGGCAATAGATGTGTTAATGTTGGGACTGACGCTGGTGATGATGATGTAGTGCCGACAATGAAGATGCAAGTGAAGGTGAAGGAGAAGTTGGAAGTTTAGGTGAAGGAAAACACCAAAACGTGAGAAAATGAGGTAGAGATGAAGCCGAAGGTAGCGCTGCAGAACTATAGCGATGACGAAAGGTATTGACAGTATTTTTAACCTACTGCGCCAACAAAGTTAGTAACTTCAGTCGAGCCGGTTAAGGAATTTGAACGGGAAGCATTGGATATTTTAGACTCTTACCTAAATGCGAATCCCTTCAGAAGTTTTAGCTTATTCTCGCCTCTACCTCTCTCACGTAGGTCCCTTAATAACCACACCCAAAAATCCGATAAACAAGTTCTTGAATGAAGGAGATTACAACGCCCGATGTGAGTTTCGACGCGTAGCTTTGACGGAGGAGGGAAAGGCAGTGCGGCGTTTTGTCAAAGTTTAGTACACGTTAGCAGATACGGGGGCGGATGTTGGTAGCCGGATGTTGACAGTTGATAGAGATGTTGACGGCGGCGCCCGCGAAGAATGAAAGCGCGCGGCGGAGCGCGTGCGCGGGACGACGCCCGACTTCCCATCGTACGGCGGCTCGTGGACGGCGTAAACAACCTGGTTAGCGACCCCTGGGCGGTGCTCATAAGGCGAAGAAGGCACCGTTACCCGCGTCTTTGTGTCAATACATCGTAAATACACTGTTGCGCCGTTTTGTTGACGACGCTTTGTGTTTAAAGTTAACAGTTTTCCTTTGATTAGCCAGCAATCTTTTCCGAGAGTGTCATAAGCGTTTGCCATTGACAAGGACGGATTCTAGCTTCGATTTGGGGAGGAGGCACTTGTTTATTGTATAAAAAATTAGTTCAACAAAAATTTGTTTCAAGATTTTATTATTTTTATCTGTAAAGTTTAATCACATTAATATGTGGAAGATGTGTCAGCTATAAACAAGTTACTCAGAGAAGAAGAACTGTAGAGAAATTTCATTGAAATTTATATTAGTAATAGAAAAATTGAATTATATTTTATAACGAAATTAAAAATTGGATCAATCATACACATAGGCATCCAAAAGGGGGAGAACTCATGGAGGTTCAGGCTCTCTCAGAGACAGATTAAACATATTCATTCAAATAATATAGCTTTTGCTAATTGTGATTAGTAATGGGAAGAGATTAATATACCAACTGAATTTGGTATAGATCACTATAAATAAATAAAAATTAATTTTAATTTTAGCTTGAATTAAAAATTCCTTATAAGGAAACATCAAGTTCAGTGGACATTGCGCCTAGTCTCCTATCCCACTTAGGATATTCCTGGTTGGGATACTATTTGTACAGAATATTTCTTTAAATTAATGAAATAGATTTTCGAATTATTTTCAAATGGATCTACATGCATTAACGTGAATTTGTTTTTCTGTTAGAAGTCTTAATATTTTTCCCAATTAATTTTTTTTCAGATTATTGTTGTAACTTTTCTTTGGATTCATTCACGAAATCCTTTCAATCAATTTTGTTTCAAAAGATGAAATATATGTACAATCAGGTTAATAATTAGTGTAATATCATACGATCGGTGTTTATATGAAGAGCTTAAGTACAAGCTGATGTTAGGAATATTTGGAAGATATTTTGGGAAAAGTGGGGCACATTTAACAAACTGCTTCAGAGAAACCATCCAAATTCGCGTTGAAAAGGGATTGCCCGTGATCTTCTAATGAATTACAAGTGTTGTGTGACGAATATTGCTCATGAAGAACCGCAAATTACTTACACTGTGTAGTTTTAATCTAGAGGATTACTTCTGGAAATCCATTCGTAGGGTACATATAATATTTATGATTACACATAACATACTGTGATAATGTCTGAGATAATTTACATTAAAAATAACTGTAATATTTAATTTAAATGAGAACACTTTTTAATTATTTAATAAAATTTAGACGAAAAAGCGCGGACTGTGATTAATTCCTCATTAGTCTGCAAACGAAGGAAAGTTATTTTAACTCTCGTTTCTGGGTAGTACGTTAATGATTGCATATAATACTTTTCTGTGAGACTTTTTGTCCATTACAATTGCAAAGCATTTTGTTTTTCAGTGCTAAAGATCCGTGCCTCTTGATGCGAAAAAAATGGAATTTTCTTCACCATTTTTTTGCAGAATATTAATCTCTGAGAAGTTGCGAAGTTTTAAAAATTCTATTTAACTTTGAATCGTTTTAAGTTCGGAAAACAGCACACAGCTTGAAAGTTGCTTCTAAAAAGCGTTAGCTTCCTAATGAAACTTGGAAAAGTGGCTCTTGCAATATTCTAACGGCAAATCATCATCGTATAGTTTCAAAAAAGGTTAGGGACAAATATTTCAAGGGTTCGTAAATGTCGTAATCCTTAATAATTAAATCTAAAATCTACCTTGTCTTAAAGGTGGGTGTTTTTTTCTCGAGAAAATGTTATTTATTTCTTCTACACTCATCTTAAATCTTGAAGCAGAGGTGTTCTTTTGAGGGACGATAAGATAATATTCATTTTAGCAAGATTCAAATAGGAAAATGATTTCAATTGACGAATAGAATATAAAAATTTCCTCTCTAGAAATCTTGCAATGCTGTGAAGTAGGAAATTAGTGTAACTAACTAAAGAGATTGTTGAAGTGAAACACAAGGATAGTGAACATGATACTAAAAAAACAACTTTATTATAGGCACGGAAGTGTGGGTATACTAAGATGATAATAGTTCATACTGTCAATGAGTACAAATACCTGGGAAGGTCAGATATAATGAGAAGTAGTTTTTGGAGTAAATTATAAATGCCTGAATAAACAGTACGTCTTTCTTCAAATGCAGCCAAGTACAGTGAGCCCACGAAATTGTAATGAAAAGCTAATACCACAAACTAGTTAAGAAGTGATAAGTAAGATGATACAATGCTATCACGAACCAACAAAGTTAAACTATTTTTTCTGTGACTTATACCACACACCTTAGCAAGTATTAGAAGTTTAACAATCTTGAAAGAATCAATGATGTTTAGGGTGAGTTCACAAAATGTTCCTCCCTGGCCTCTCCCTTTAGAGGTGGAAAGATGTGGAAAAGCAGAGTAAGCACGTTCCCTATCAATAGGAAATCCCAATAACAAAAGTGGCTTCATTGGTTTATAATTTGTAAAAATATTGTAAGAATGCTTTTCAAATGATAAACGTGAGTTTATTTTAATAATATTAATTTTAGATTTTATTAACACTGTAATTCATTATAAATCGACGGCAATTTCACTATTAGTTACAGAACATTATCAACAATTATGAATGAAATATGACAGACGTTCATTCATTAAATCAATTACATTTAAAGTTTAATTATATACTTCAATATTTGAATATTATTACGGGCTACCAAAGTATAGTCGTGTCTTGGGCTGATTTCGATATTAATCCGACCATGCTTCTTCTCGCTACGCTAGGAATCAGAATAGTATATTTCATAATAAGTGCGCTTATATTTCGTATATATTTCGTGCGCTTATATGCGCTTATATTTCGCGTATATTTTGTAACAGGTGATTCGTGCGAGAGTCCAGTTTGACAAAAGACAAGCCCGCGAATCACATCACGCACGTGCTGCGTATTGTTTTTTTAACACGCTGTACGCGAATGACTTTTCGCACACGCTTCGCAAAATTTTGCTCAGAATTAGCTAGAATGAAAAAAAAGCTGTTTCGCACACGAAAAACAAGCACGAGAAACCGTATTTCGCTAACGAAGTGTTGAAAAATATTTGCTTTATTTCTTACATTGGAAAAGAAAGAACGCTTTCATGACTTGGGAACGCCCGTTTCAATCAAGACATTCATTTATATTATTGACTCAACGGAGACATCAGTGCGACCTCTGATCCCACCCCTGTCGCCTGAGGGCTTTAGCGGCAAGTGCGTGGGCGGGGCAGACGAGTCGCGAGGGCGGCTGCGAGCGAGCGGGGCGGCGGCGATGGAGGGAAGGCGATGACGCGGGCGTGGGCGTGGGCGCGAGGGGTGGTGGGCGGTGGCCGAGCGTGGTGCGGGGTTGCGGGCGGTGGGGGATGGAGCGGGCGAGAGTGCGGGCTGGGGTGCGGGCGGGGGTGCAAGTTGGAAGCGAGGTTGGTGGCGATGGTGGTGGCGATGGTGGTGGCGCGAGCGGGGCCAGGGCGTCGTGCGGAGGGGGGAGGTTGCGGGAAGGTGCGGGGGATGCGGGGTGCGGGGGGGTGCAGGCGGGACTGCGGGTGGTGGCGCAGATGGTGGCACGGGCGGGACCAGGGCGTCGTGCGGAGGTGCGGGGTCGGTGCGGGGGGTACGGTGGTGCTGGGGGTTCGGGCGGGAGTGCGGGTGGTGGTGCAGATGGTGGCGCGGGCGGGGCCAGGGCGTTGTGCGGAGGTGCGGGAGGAGGCGTTGGGGCGGCGACGCGTGGGCGATTAGCAAGATTAGCGCGGGCGTCGAGGGCGGCGCTGACGTCAATGCCACCCCTCTGGTTCGCGACCTTCGGCGCTCTGCCACCCCCGGCGGGCCACCCCCTCCGCGTCGCCCGCTGCGGAGGCGTCCATGCCGACTGCCTGGCCGTGATTTGCCTCCTTGCCGACGCCGCCATCTTGGACTTCTTCGCTGTACCGCCTCCGGCGTCCTTATGGGAAGCTTTTTCGAGGCGAAGCAAGGGATGTTATTTTCAGAAATCTCAAACTTGGGACGTCTACAAAGTACAGTGTGCCGAATGTGAAAAAATCTTCAAACATTTATATTCATTCATTACGAACGAGATATTGTATTTGCTGTTATTTTTTAAGCCTTTGAGAAGCATTATATTTTCAGTCAAGTGTGTTAAATACATTACAGCGATAGAAAAATAGAAAAAAATACTTTATAGACTCTCAAAGATACAATTTCTTATGTTTATTGTTATTGACGGAGGAGCAAATGTTGTTATTATTTACAGTTTGATTTCACAACTTTTCCTATTCTTTCGTTTCTTCTTCTTCGATAGAGTTCTTTCCAGAAACATCAACCCTCTTACCTGTTCTTCGCCCTTGGCCTTGGATTTCGTCTTCCCTCAGGTTTCACATCTATTTGTTCTTTCTTCTACTACTCGTATTTTATAACAGCTGTATTTATAAGCTGAACGCACTTGCTCTGCGTTTTTTGTGATTATCTTTAATTTATAATTGAAAAACAATGACTAGATTTCCGATTGATTTGTACGTAGGGTTCACCCACTCCATTAAACGACAGCGCAAATCATTAACCAGATCTTGTTCATAAAGAGGGATATTTCAGAGTTTAACGAACGTGTATGACGTTGGTTTCTATCTTGGAACACAAATTAGCCGTATGTCTTTTTCGACTTCTGCCACACACTTATCACTAGAGCGACGTCTGAAGGTTGGGGCCTCCTTTGGTCTCCGCTCCCTGAGGATGAGCCGGTGCCTCGCAGCTGCTGAAGGTCGCCGTGCCCCTTCCCACTTTTGAGCGCACCACTTATAGTTCACCGAAACACCGCGTAATTAATGAATTTCAAGATTGATGCGTTCTTCACTTAATGTGCAAACTTCAGACATTTTCTATTTCCACATTTCTTTCAAGTAAACGAGAAATTGCTGCAAGATGGATGCAGATTTATAAGGTAGGAGAGGTAAGCAGACGGTTTGTTTTACTTTCCATGCTCATTAATGGTACGGGACCGTCCTGATTAGCAAAGGACCCTAAACCTGAAGAGCCGTAGCTGCAAATTATTAGGCTTTCGGAATGTCTAGAAGTAGCACGGTGACACGGTTTAATGTTCTGTATTTATTTCAACTATAAAACCTAAACAATAACACTTTGGCTCCAAAATGTAACCAGCCTTGTGTATTCGTGTTTGTTCTTCGTAACAATGTTGACACAAAAGAACATGATAAAATCTCCCCCATAGTATTTTCTAATGATTACAGTACAGGGGAAGGATAAAAAGCTTTAATGTTTTTTAAATCGCAAAAGGAAAACCTCTAGTACAAGGCAATACTGGATCATTTTACAGTCAATCTCAGAGAATACACGACTCTAAAGTTCGATAGCGATGTATTGATTTTCACCCGAACGTGATATAATTTTCAATGCCTCTCATAACTTTTAAAAGAAACTCTAAAAATTTACGCATCTGTTTATTTATGAGCGGAGGTTGCACGTGACTGCCCCGGTTGGCGGCGCCATTATTCTCCGCTTACTCATCGTCTGTCGTTTAGTGGCTCTTCTTCCATCCTCTCGGGCTGCCATCGCTAATGGAGAAGCTGCTGATGCATTTGCGCGATCGCTCTAACGATGCGTAATTAATTTCGAAACTACTCGTCATGTTAAAGCAGTTTACTTGCTAATTGAGGTATTAATTTCTCACAGAGATTATTTAGCGAGGTTCTGTACGTCAATACCAATTATTACTGTTTAGAAGAAAAGTAATGCAATTAATATTGTTATAGGTTATAACAAAAGGGTAAGATTCTTGGTGTGCAATTTTCAAAACTTGAAGATAACCGACTTATTAAGAAAATATATATAAAAATTTTGATGGCACCCCTAAACATTTTGAAATGGGAATGAAGGTTACTTGTACGATGACACACATGCGCACATGAAGATAGGTTATACAAGTTTTATATGGTGCCATGCGCATGAAGGAACGCAAGAAAAACGGCATAATAGATCTATTCCATGCATTTCCTGGGCATTTTTCAATTGATGAATATCGGTGAGAATTCAGATTGTGAAGAGGTTTGTCTTTCAAGTCACTAACAGGAGTGAAAACACTATAAAGCTACACGTAATGCTTCCCTAAGAAGTCTCAATGAAGGACCAAAGGGTCAACAGCAAAAATAATGTATTTGTGTATATTAATGAGCCAAGAATAGTACCCAGTTGCTATTCTTAAATTTATGTTTTAAATACTTAAACTATTGTTTACTCCACAATGTTAGAGAGACAAACAGCACTTTTTTATGTTTCAAATAAATGCGAAGATGATGACTTGCTTCCCCCCTCCACACACACAATAGACATTCTTCGAAGGAAATATGATTAAGTACATCGTTTTTCCGATTGCGTCAACTATTTTGGTGATTAATCTCATGAGTGTTTGTGTATGTTTGAGCTGCGAGGTGACACTGATCATCCCCGTTACAACGTGCCGATTTACACGCTCTGCGAGATTTCCCTTTCCGGGATCTCCCTTATTGGTCACAGCACCTCCCAGGAAAAGATCTAAGCTCCCGACTGGTTTCTGTACTATGTAGGAGAATAGTGTATGTAAATGTATGTGGGTGGGAGGAGAGGATACGACAAATAAGAGGAAGCAAACATCGCGCGCCGGCCGCTTTTATTAGGGTACTGCTTCGACATTCGTCTAGTATTGATCGGGGAAACGTCGGAAAACTACCGATCAGATCAGCCGGCCGCTACAATTCTCCTCCAAACCGGGGCCGCATTCGAGAAAATGATGAGCGTTTCGTGGCAGCGTTCACAAGGAGAGAAGCAGATGCAATTAGCGACGGGCTAGGCGCGCGGCGCGGAAACGCGAAGGTCGAGGCGACGCCAGCCGCGTTGCGCAACCGCCCCTGCGCGCCTGTGTTTATTTTTTATGCCCCTCTCTTTACACTCCAAACAACGCGCGTCGCGTGTTCGCAAGCGGGCAGACGCGGGATGCTCAGGTTACAACCGCGGAGAAGCGGAGCGCTCATCGCTTATCTCGACCGTCCTGTGATCCTGTCAAAGCGCCTTATGGAATTCAGTGCCTCACGGGTGGAACACGAAGCGGAGATGGATGAATACGCAAGCAGACTAAAAATGTGCTGAAATGCTGCGCCTGCTGGTCAGGGGTCCCCATTTTTTTAAAATAAACAAATTATATTAGTTCATAAATATTATTAAAAATCTTATTTTTTAATTGCAAATGTTCAGTTTATTTTCACCGGGAGATATGGCTCAGGGCATCAACTCATGTTACTGCATTGCCTCTGACTGGGAGGTCTTAGGTTCGAGTCCCAACGGTGGCAGGATTTTCAACACTAACTAGAGATCTTGGACGAATTTAGTTGCTGTCTGGAAGAGAATCCTAGCGGCTGGCTGATCTGATCGGTAGTTTTCCGTGGTTTCTCCGTCCAAAACCAGGTGAATGCCGGAGCAGTAACCCAACAAACGGGCTATGGACTGCGCGCGATCTTTCCTTCCCTTTCCTTATTCCATTCTCACCCTTACACATACACACACACACGCACTTACATGCACTACACTAACACATTCCAGGACACGGACATATTCCGGGAGCTGTGAGCTTGTTCGAACGGGGTAGTACCCTGCTGATGGGAGATACTTGGTAGGAAGAAACCTTGTTAGCCGACTGTAGGTCGGCGACGGATCTCACCATCCAATCAATCATTTTCTTTTCTTTTTATATTTGAATATGTTTAGGTTAAATATTTCAATATGATTTCAGGATGCCATAGGTTGCGTATGCTTCAGATATTAATCCAGTTCTGCATTAAAAAATACCAACAGAAATGTACAAGCATTTTGAAAGAATAGACGATGATAATTGCCATTGTTCGTGACAGGATGTGGAAGTTTATTTATATCTGAACTTCAACCCATGCAAAATGCCTTGAATGTATTGTCTAGCGTACAGGACAAAACTATTTCTTGTTTTCGTGAACATAACTAAAACTTTTAGTGCGTAACAGACTGTGCGTACGACAGAGACAGAGAGAGAAAAGAGATAGGGAGAAAAGACAGAAAGAAAAGAGAGGGCAAAAAGAGAGAGGGAGGAAGGGACAGGGCATTGACGTAATGACACAATGTCCGTGTCTTCAAATAAATCACTAATCGCAAAAGATCAAACACTTGATATGTACTTCATGATAATGGTAATTTAATATAAAAATATGTCGGCCATAAATCTAAGAGTTGTTTACAAATATAACTTTGAGTCGTAGTTTTCCAGTCCGGAACACTGCAAAAACATTAGTCAACAATGTAAATATGAGAGAGAATTTCATTGAGCGAGCTGAAAAATTGAAAGGTAGTTTTGTTAACTTTGTATGAACATTATGACCGCAGCTCAGATATAATATGATTCAAATATTTACATGATAAACAAGTTAGAGACCTTTAAAGTCAGATAAAAGTATTCTAAAAACGTGTGAATTAAAAAGTTTTTGAAATTTAGAAATTAATTATCAAATGGACTTACAAATTTATCAGTTAAGCTACTGATAAGCGCCATCTATTGAGAACGTTTTCAATCTATCACACAGCATTGTTTAGATAGTAGTTAGTATAGTCACCTACAGATGGCGAACTTACTTTTCAAACGTAAGAGATGGCATTCATTGATCACTTGTGGTTGACTTTCTACAAAATTGTCTCGTCAATTACATCCCAAATAGAGTTGCTGTTTACTTTGTAGAAGAAAGAGTGATTACGTAATGCATGTAAAAGCACTTCAGTTTGGTGTCTACTATTGACGTTGTTGGCCTTGCAAGTGCAATTGCTTTGAGTTCGGAAAGTTTTACGACTTTGCAAGTCGCGAACATCACTCGGTAAAAGGGTCACATCAATATCTTCAACACATTTATTCGATAGTAGCGAATCAAAGCTAAATGTAATTAGATACATCGTTTTTATTTTGTTGCAATTTCCTTTAACTCGCTGTGGCGACGCTGGCTCATACGGGGAGGGCCATAACGAAAATGGCCCAGACGGACATTTGAAAATCCCGGTCACAAACGCGGCTGGACCAGGAAGGCGAATAATAAAATGATAATGGAAACAAAACTAGAGGTTGGGAACACAGCACGTGCTGGCGCTGTCTATCGAGGTTACACCATTGGGCACGAGTTAGAGTCACGTGCCTGTGCCGCATGCCACAACGCGTGACCATGCACTAAAGGAGTATCCTCACGAGCGCACTCACCGGCTGAGATGGCCCGGTGGCAGCATTGCCGTTGCATCTGCAGCGTCGCTCACCGGGACATCCCAGCGGTCGCGTCCCGTCGGTAACGTACTTTTGACAATAGCTGTATTCTTAGGTCGGATTCAAACAGAGGCTGGAGGAGAATTGGAGAATTCTAGCAACCGGCTGCTCTGATCGGTATTTTCCGCCGTTTCTCCGATCAATACCTGTGGCGAATGCCGGAGTAGTACGTTAAAAACGGACCAAAGACAACGAACGATCGTTCTTTCCTTATCATTTCCTCTCCCCATTGACACACACACACACACTCTCTTAACTGCACTCCATTCATTACACACTACAACTGCACTTGTCGGGAAACCAGTCAGGAGTTAAGAGATTGTCCTGGTTGCGGCGGGGCCCACTGGAGGAGATGTCGGTGCCAGATCTCACGTTCTGGAGAGGGGGAGGATAACCTCCACCTCCCGGGAAATAATACGCTCTGCATTTACTGTACGAATAATCAAAGTAGTTACACGCCCGGAAACACTAAATAATCAATAAATGAGTCGATGAGCGCACTTTGGAGCATCTCCGTGTTTTCGATGCATTCAGTGGGCAAGTGACATACAAACAGTGTAAAAAAATACATAAATAATTCAAAATGTATAAAAAATATAACAATATAGTAATAATATACACAATACGAGGGCGAAATAACAAATTCAGTGTAGACATCAGTATTAAGTATCAATTCAATAAATTAGAAAAAGCACTCAATTGAATCATATTTGAATTTGAGTCAAAAGTAAAATATGAGAATACTGTATTTTATTTGAAAGTAACGACGGAAACTGCAATTAACTATCAACTGTCAGCAAGAGCCCATGTTTGATATCAAAGAATTTGGCCATTATAAAAATATCTAAGCTGTGATTTACTAAATTTCTTCAAAAAGTTATTACTTTACGAAATATCAACTACTCACTTCTTATTGAATCTAAAGTATTGTTAGAGAATTGACTTATCAAGCCAACAATTTTAAATATCTGATCATTAACGGGAGATAAGCATAAAAATTTGTTTGTTTGACAATCTTTTTTGACAAGATTTTAACCCATTTTTAACAAGAACGTCTTATTTATATACATAAATTTACAATTTCTTTAGCTATTTCTTTTGAGTCGTAGTGCTATGTCCGTTAATGAGCCATTGGAGGTAAACGAGGAGTGACATTTTTGTTCCTTTAGGACCACATTGTGACAGTCCTTTCAGTTAGTTCTTTCTTGAGCTGAACAACCTTGCAGAACATAGCCATAGTGTTGAGGGAAAGTGACGGAGTGAACGGAATGAAATGATATCCCTTACATTTAAGGCACATTTTTTAAATTATCAATGTTTTATACTTTGATCGATGAACGTGAATATTGAAGACACTAAAATAAAAGAAAATATTATACAATTATAAGGGCTCTCTAATAATAAATTCCAGAGAAACCCCTCCCCCCCCGACCAAAATTGTATGCATTACGTATGTGGTCACTAAGAGGTGCAAACAATTTGCAGTCACGGCACTCTGGCTATGTCCACAAGCGTCATCGCATCTTAACATTTGTGTGCTTTTAAATTCAGATGTTCAACTTGGTTTTATGTTCTCTTCTTTCACTTTTTCAGTTCTGAAATCACCTCCTCTTCATTTCTTGATCGCATCTTTTGCACTTTTTTCATCTATTTGATTTTCGCAGGTCGCCTAATTTTCTGCTGTTTCTCATTAGTCATTTCCGTCTTTTTTCTTCTTATTTCACACTCCACAAAGTCTCCGGAAGATTGGAACTTCTACATTAATTATAATTTTATTAATTAATTAATTTACCCTGTGCACATTTTTAGTGCTGCAGGATTACCCTGCTTAGGGTTAATTATAATTTTATCAATTAACATTTTTTATAATTAATGCAATTTAAGAGAATTTAACATTAATTATTAATGTCCCGGAATATTAAAACGAGATTAAGAAAAATAAATAGTTTATTTTATATAAGTTATTCCACTCATGAAATTAAAACCAATAGTGTTTAACAATACATACACAATGCTCTAATCTGGGTGGTGTATCTCAAAAAGTTTATCACTTATTCTATCCAATTTTTATTACCGCTACTCCTTACTGGCCAATCATAAACTGTGACTAATGTATCTTAGGAGGCGGTATAAATTGATTGTTACGTCGATGTACAATAGATCGTATATGTACTATAACATAACCTCTTTGATTTTAACATAGTTTTCAGTTATTTTCAATATTTGGAGCATTTTGGAATTGTATTAGACATAATTTCATTCATGGAATAGTTCTATTAAATACCACTCGTGCATTCGAAATTCTTAGATAAATCCCCTTCTCTCTTCGCGAGTCGGGGATTTATAGACAATGCACTCGTGGTATTACCTATGATAATCATTGGGAGAGATTTTCCGGGAGGAATGATATAACACATCATCACAACTGATAGGTTGAAAACATTACTAACATATCTTAGAAGGAAGATTTGTAACGGAAACAATCACCGGACTCATAGTCCAAGTTTGCGGCATTGAAGAACTAACTTACGTTATTACATTGACCAACTACAATTGATTGCATGGCATTCAACGAAATGCTATCGCAAAACTTCACAACACAGATAAGTTTTTGCAACGAGCAGCGTTCCCAGAAAGATATCAGGAAGTCTGAGTAAAACTGTGACCTCTTGGAATACTCCATTCCGCACTCAATCAGGAAATGATACGCAAAGTAATCGACCCACATCAGGTAAGCCTTGCCACCTGTGCAAAAGGCTTCCGGTTATGAGCGAGCGAAATTGCAATCCTGGGCCCAGGGCCTTTTCCTGCCTTTCATCTCCGGCTTCCGTAACTGAGCCATTGGAGGTAAACGAGGAGTGGCACTTTTGTTCTTTAAGGACCACAATGTGAAAGTCCTTTCAGTTCTTTCTTTCTTGAGCTGAACAACCTCGCAGAACATAGCCATAGTGTTGGGGTAAAGTGACGGAGTGAACGGAATGAAATGATATCCCAATTCGCACCTGCACGATTATTCTCGAGCACTGGTGACCTCCAATACGAATTTTCGCTTGCAACGTGAAATTTAATAATTGCACCCCCAGACAACCGAGAGACACAAGTGAAAGAGAAAGAGTTTAGACAATGGGAATACTATCCATAATATTCCTATTGAATGAAAACAAACCCTTATCTTATATATGTATCTTATTTATGTATTAAAATATACCTTTATCCTCGTCTCATCAAGAGTGTGGTTGTAATTATGGCCTGTTCCAAATTTATATTAAGATTTGGGCGCCAGAAACAGGTTACATTAATTACTACCAAAGTTTTCCCATCTAATTTAAACAAAATTGTATAAACATCCAGCTAGCTTGGGTCGATGGGTCCGGATACAAATACTCGCTATGGCCTCGATAGCCGATTACCTGATCTGCCAACTATACAGTATGGCGTGGAATCTGAAATGTAATAATTATATTCTTCCAACTAATTAAAGATTATGATTGACAAATGAAAACTCCTTTCATTTCCAAAGAACAAAATTCAATAATTTATTTAACGTTAAGTTTTAACAATTAATTTTATGGTCATGACCTTTTAAATACGTTATCTCTTTTGTACTGCAGTATTTCTTTACCGTTTTGCTTACTGACGCTCCGTAGTCGCTTCTCACTTGACCGTTGTTGGTTCCAAGTTTCGCTTCTTTCTTCCAGTCTTGCGCTGCTGCTGACACGTCCAGTCCACACTGCATAAACTATTTATCGGTTCTTATCCGATGCTCCCAGTTCCTAATCCTTCCCACTGGTTATGTAAAACATTAAAGTTCAACTGCAATATCCGAAAAACTGTACAAGTCCTCCGCGAATTCACTTCTGGCAAATAATTCTCAGAGTCCGAAAAAACTATTACTTCTCTCACAAAAAATATACAAGTCCCACTTTCCTAATATAATGTCTGCAAACGATCTTTACACCACGACACCCAGAGTCAGAATGTTCTGTTCAATGCGTTCTTTAACCCTTTATGGTTCGGTAAGCGTCTCTCATTCTATTTTTTCAAAACACAGCGGCAAAATTAGACTGTCTAACCTTCACTAGCCAACCCGTGCGTCTCTTACTAACCCGAGTAGCCGCGACCCCCGTCAGTCATTCGTTTTTGAACCAATCACATCTTATTTTCTTTAGCTATCTAGCCAGCGTCCTGACATCTTCAAAGCCTGTGTACAGTTTGTTGACCTTGCCAACCTCTGCGCTGTCGTTGCTAAGGCCGTATACCGCCATATTGTATACCCATTTATCCACCCCATGTACAGCTAATATCATTAAATAAAATCTATAATATTCTGGTATATCACAGTATTGTATTATTTATTCAATCAACACACTGCTCTTCTCGTTTAAACGCAAGCAAGAAGAGCAAATTTTAACCTCTCTTAGGTTCAATTTCTTCTCCTTCGTTTCTGTTCCCGACAGAAATGCATTTCTGATATTTATATTAATACTCTGGTGATAATAAATCTATTCACAATTTTTAATAACGTGTGGAAACATTTAAAATCATATCTTGGTGAATTAGCTGGTAGGAAGCATTGATAATATTCTATTATAACCTAGCTCCTCAACCAAAAAGACTTCGGCTTTCCTGCTCCTTAACATTGTCAAGTAAATTTATGTCCAAAGTGTTTGCAATATCTGCTTAGAACTGCAGTAATAGTTATGTTTTGTGATAACCGTTTCCTACGATATTGTGACCATGATGTAAGAACAATTCACACTTCTTTTAATGTAGGTTAAGGTAAGTGAGAATAGTTTAACAGTTCAATATATTTCAGGTTAATATCCAACAATTTAGATTAATATTCAACATTTTGACAGAATTTTATAAACCTCGTCAAGGACGTGCATTACTTTGATTCTGCAATGAATACTTAAAAATTAGAATCTACCTTTTTCGGATTTCTATACGGGTCTTCTTCATAGAACAACAATCAAAATATGGTGGACTCGCAGGCTATTCTATTTCATTTCAGTCTTCATTCGATACTCATATTACATATTTAACAGAAAAGATACGCAGTAATAAAATCTATAAAATAATTGACAAAAAATTAAAAAATATTTTCTATTTAATTTAAATTCAAATACCATTCTAATTCATAAAGTATTAATACTCCAGTGTTCAGAGGTCATAATGCTGCATCTGGAATCTGTACCCTCTTCGCTTACAACGCCACACAGTGAACAAAATGCCAGTTGTCCGTGACTCAAAACGTCTGAAGTTCTTGAACTCGAGCTACCTTTAGCTATGAACCGGCTCGTAACCTTCGCAAACATATCAGCCCGTCTTTGCCTTCGCCTTAAAAGAAGCTAAGAATTTCCATTCGCGACGTCTCCATTGGCGCCGCTGCGGAGGCGCTGACCGCTCAAGAGGCTCCGGAAGGGGGCGGTGGAGGTGGACTGGAGGCGGCGAAGCGTGAATGAAAGTAGTGTGAAGGAGGCTCCACGCATTCGTTATTCAGGCGAGAGGCTCGCCGAATCCCTAGTAGTGTGTACTTACACTCACATGCAGTACACTACCACACATGCCGGGAGACCGATGGGGAGCTTAGAATTGTCCCGTCTGGGGCCGTGCCCCGCTGGTGGGAGACACCTGGTTGAGGGAAATCCCACTAGCCGACAGGATCCGCACCGGATCTCACCATCTAGTGGGTGAAGATCATCGCAACCTCCCGGGCAAAAAATATTACTACACTTACGGGAATAATGACCTTAACCGTTGACGCGCCCGGAATCACTAATCAATCAATCAACATCCGAGTAGTGTGCATGGGTTGCTTGTTATTTGTCGGACGACGAACATTCGGTGCTCGCCCTAGCCCCCGTGTGTCGGTCTTTTGGACACATCAAAGAAAGCGCACATTCGCCGAACACATCAGCTGCTCTGGAATGGGCGAGCAGTAGCTCGCTACTCGGCGTATATCGAATGTGTGGAGACGCCTCTTAAAGCTCCTTAGAGAGTTTTTTTAGTGACGGTCGTGTGGACACTGCAAATGACAAAGCTGTGCACCATATGGAAAAAATATGCCAAAGTGATCCCGGTGAAATAGTGCTGAACGTTTTTACTGTGACTTTGATGCAGTAAGAGAGGCATTTAAGTGTCGATAATTAATAATTTGGAGGTGAAATGTCGGAAAGTGAAAGGGAGACTGGATTGGAAAGCGAAGCAATAGAAAGAAGGCACCGTTTTTGATACCAGTGAGGTTTGCTTGTAATGGAGTGAGACACCAAATATTGATGATAGTGCTGAGAACGTCTTGCGTGAAGTGTTTCTTAATCAAGAATAACGTGTTCTTTAACTGCATAATAAACTCTTTAACTTCACAAATGACAATGATGAATGATCGCGGAGAACAGTCATTGAGTAAGATTGCCGGACGAATGAATTAATTTGTTAACCATTGGATTAGTAATCAGGTAATGTTGATTGATGCTGCCGAGTAGAACAAGCTTCGAACACAGTATGCACGCGTGATGAACGATATCAGTCGTCTGCCATTACACATGAGCACTGACATGATTGTCTATGCACCAAGGCCGGTGCCCGGGTTGGTAGTCGGATTAGTTACCCAGGGTGTCGCATTAGGTATGGATGTATGATGGCGTGGGGGAGACGATAGAGCTGGAACGGAGCCAGCGGGAGCCCCTGAGGGTGGCTGCGGTGGGGATGCCATGTCGAAGGCCGATCCGGGCGGTGGCCACGGAGGTCGCCGTTGCCACCGCCGCCACCCCGCCAACGCCCCCGCCATCGCCGCCATGCTTTCGCCGCCGCCGCCATCACCACCACCATTGCGACCTCCATCGCCACCGTCTCCGCCACCGCCAACTCCTCCGCCTCTGCCGCCACTGCTGCCACCGCCCCACCGCCACCCACCGCCGCCAACTCCTCCGCCTCTGCCGCCACGCCCGTAGTGCCGTTAGAGCGGCGCTGCGTCGCGCCACTGGCTCACCTTCGCACCAAACTTGAACTTGCTCCTGGCCCAGCGCCGCCGCCGCGCCCTCCGGATCTCCGCTCTGCACTCCGATCCACGAACCTGCACCCGGGGGGGGGGCGAGGGGGGCGCAAGGGGACGTCGACTGTGGAGTCCGGAGGAAAGCACCCGAGTCTAGGCTGAATTTGGGGTGAAATGCCGATGGAATTCGTGCGGTTCAAAGAGATGAATCCATCTGTTGCGCAAATGTTATTTATGGATATCTGTTTTCCTCAAAAAAAGTTTTCTCAGTAGAGTAATATTTAACGAAAGAAAACTCCGAATGTGTCTTATGTCTCATGGATATATTATAGTATAGAGTCAGCAATGTACTTATGCTAATCCGTTATTTCGACTACCTTTTGATGCTTTTTGAGCGGCCTTTTTACCAATGTACCGGCAAAACATGACATGTTAAAACTTTGGGTAACCTGCCTGTAGTTTCTAAGAAACAAACGACTACCGTTAATTACAATATTATAATGACAGAGATTGTTTTGTGTAAACCATTACTAACGAAGACTTACACACTCCAAGAACGACAGATACTGTACGATGTGACTAAGCAACCATCACTAGAGTTGTAACTGAAAAATGACGCAATCTGAAGGCGTATCCATAATTTATGACACAACGAAACAGTACATACAACCTCATTATATTGTTAGGAATAACCAAGTAATCAAGAGCTAACTAGGGGCGACTCAAGGCCGAGTCTGCAGAGTTGAACCCGACCTTTGCAGAACGAACGGTCTGCGAAGAAAACTCCTGCTGGGGGAAACGGAAGGCAGCGCCTTAAATTGTGAAGGCAATGGTGCAGGTTGCGGAGGGGATGGCAAAATCGACGGTGGTGGCTGTGCTATAGCGATGGCGATGGCGGCGTTGACGATGGCGGTGGTGGTGGTGGTGGTGGTGGTGGTGATGGTTGTAGCGGTGGCGGCGGTGGTAGCGGTGTCGACGGCGGTGGCACTGTTGGTAGTGGCAATAGCAATGGTGACGTTGACTGCGGTTGCGCCTGTGGGGATGGTAGAAGTCGCGGTGGCGGCGACGTCACTATCGCACTCCGGACGTCCGCCGCCTCTACAGCCACGTCTGCTAACGCTCCGCCTGAAGCGGAAGGAGGCGGGAGGGAGAGTTAAGAAGAGGGTCGTCTGGAGAACCACCAAACGCTCTCCAGACGACCGTTCCCTCGGAACCTAAATGTCGGCTTCCTTTTATCTACGAAGAACGGCACATATTTTCTTACTTTAGGGGCTATCTAGGAATCAATTTGTCGCTCTTGAAGCATCAAGCCTTTATGAACGAGAGGCATTCTTATTTTTGGCCTGAATAGCTCTTGAAGAACTGTCAGGAGCTGCAGATTACAGAGTTTTTGTAAAGATTTTCAGAGAAACATAAAACTGCACCAAATATATAAGCAATGCCAAATATTTTGAAAAAAGAAAAACACAAGTTACGATAATTATTTGTTTGCCCTCAAAACATTTCATTTCAACCTTCAGAGGTCATATTACAATTTCCAAATCCTTTGGAAATTCCATTGAGATGTGACGTCGTAGCAAGATATTTTTGCCTGCTGACTAGAATTTTTTTCGGTTTCGTCCCCACCATCGCTTGTCGCAATGCAGCCCCCTACGAAGTTATGATAACCCGTTCAGTGGCCCAACATAACAGGATACCTAAAATGAATGGCAGAGTATTCATCCGGGACAATGTCATTAGGATGCGAGAGGAGGCTGGGAAGCATTTAATAGTTTCACAAAGAGAATGTGGATCTCTGGTGGATATTGCGATCTAACAATTCAAATTGCGAGAATTATTTGCGTGATCATGTATACTCTCGTATAATGGTTAGAAGGGCCCATGATCATAGCGGTTTCTGTCTCATATTCAAGTTGACTTACTGCTTAACAAGCATACAATGATTTAACAGTATGACAGTATCAAGGATGGAATGGGCTTAGAATTTATTACCAATACAAATCTTTCAAATTTACAGAATTGTAACTACTAATATTGATTGCGACATTTCATTTGATAATGTTGAGTGGCCAGTGGTGTATGGGTGCGTGAGTGCGCATGCGTTTCTGAATGTGTGTATATATGAGTGTGTGTATCTGTGTTCGTGCACTGCAGAGTGCAATATGATTGAATAGTTTTACTTTCTCGCAATCTACTTACGTATTATCGAGAAAGTTATGTAATCCTGCAAGAGAAAACGGCCATTCTTCGACAGAAGAATCCCTCACATGAACACTTTCGAACTATGCTGACTTTGTACATTTAATTTAAGCCTTGCAATACATGTTTACTTTCAATACATGTGGAGATCAAGAGAAATGAAATTTCTCTTGCAGGGCAGGAAAATGTGGCAGGAAAATCTGTATGTGGTATATACACACACACCACAAACACATTTTTCTATAAAAAATATTTTCCCTTCAACTCATTATTGTATGATTCAAATGAAATTCTATTTTAAGTCCCTTCCAACGCAACTTCGTTATTTATTTGCACCGTACCATTGAACGACCGCAGCTCTGTGATGCAGCAACCGCATCGCCATTCTCGCCTGCACCGCCTCGCGCGACCGCCTCCGCTCGACTGTGCGTGCCACTGCGTGCAGCTCCGCGCCATCACGTCGCGCGCCGGCCATGCACAGCCCCATTGCATTCCGGCGGATGGCGACGAACGAGGGCGTTGAGTCAGGCAGCGGAACAGCATTGGAAACCCAAGGGCTGGACCTCCAATATGAACATTCCCAAAGAGTTATTCTTGCTTTTTCTGTTTGCGGGATCAGCTCGCATTTACCATGATTACCACCGGTTCGGCACTCACTCAAAATTATTACAGGATCAGTACACAATTAAAATGATTGCAGGTTTAGCAATCGGAATGAATGGAGGCAGGTCCTGTTTCTCTCTAATATAAATGAAGTTACTCATACTGTGGGTGTAATCCACAGCATATATCGCTTCAAGACTTTTCGCATAATGTGGGAGGGAGCGGGGAAGGGAATGGTGAATTGCAGGTGAAATGCTACATGAACGGAATGCAAAGCGGATACAGAAATAGCGAATGAATCTTGAAAGAATGAGAGATCCTCTTGAAACCAACTATATGCTTTACCCATAAAATGATGGATATTGAAGTTCTAGTACAGCCAGCTCATGTCAGGTGTACGTGCGAATCCCTTCTAAATACAGAACTTCCATACTTTATTCAGCTTTTTATCTACTTTATCATCTTAGATGACATTGAATGTGAACATATTTCGATGAATCGAATATTAATGTCTTGTGTTCATACGACGCGTGAAGCGTTAATAGTACGGATCCCTGAATAATCGAAAAGTGCTACAATATAAATGATGGCAACCACTCGCTCTTAAATACTCACACACCGCCAGTGGTGCCACCCACTGTACAAAAATTAATTGCAATTGAAATTTGATTGAATTGTCCGTGATATATGTGAAGCAATTATGCTAAATAAAATTTTCTAGGATACTCATAGTAGCTTTGTATCTAGAGAAAAAATCTGTTGGGAGTTTGTGCTGACACGTGTATTAATGTGTCGAGGTTCAACGAAGTATAAGAGAACGGAAACGGAAGTAAATTCAAAATTACAAGTAGTGAGAAATGAATTGTGTGAAATGAAACTAGTGGTGCTACAGAATGGCACAGACTTTCCCGTATTAGTTTTCTATTTTCTTGGGTCTTCGCTAGCTATGCGGAATTGCCACATACTCTTTTCTTGCCAGCTACCATCTATCACCGCCAAAAGTACATTTTTTTGTAATTTTCTTAATTTTTCGGTTTTCTATTGGTACAACGAAAATATTAATTTTAGAATATTAAAGAACACAAAAACATAGCCGTAAATGGCAATTTTCTTTTAAAAATTATGTGCCGTTTAAGGGAAAATGGCGTTTTAGCACTACTAAGAATGAGAAATTTGAAGCTCATTTTCACAGAAAATGATTGAGTTTTCATAATACTTTATTTGAAGTTATTTGAAGCACTTACACTCACAAATATAATAATCTTTACAAATTGCTGGAAATGTGCATATTAAAGATGTGAGAGATCTTTCAAAAAAATTACAATTATGTAATTTTTGAAAAAAAATAACTCAAAATAAACTTTACGCTATAGTAAAGAGTGTAATTAGCACTATCCGTTACAAAAGTTTCAAGAAAAAAATTGCAGCCATATACGAGAAAATGGCGTTTCAGCATTTCTGAAAATGCCGAAATTTGAGCTACTTTTCACAGAAAACGGTAGTGTTTTCGAGAAACTTTACTTGACCTTATTTAAAGCATATGTACTCGTAAATATAATAATGTGAAAAAATTGCAGATAATGTAAATATTAACGACGTGAGAGACAAGTAAAAAAATTTACATTTCTGTAATTTTTGAAAACACCAACCGATAGACCAAAATGGCTTTTATGTCATTGATAGAGTACATTTAACACTATCCCTACCAAAAGTTTAAAGAAAAAATTTGGAGCCCTTTTTGAGAAAATCTTGTTTTTGTCATTTTTTAAAATTGTACATATTACACGCAATATTGCACTAAAACTAACAAAATTTTGAGAAACATTTACATGACCTTTAAGAAAGAACTCAATATGCAGAACCAATTTTATTTGAAGAAAAAATTTCTATCTTCAATTTTGTAGTTGGAGAAAGACGCCGAAAAAAAGTCAAACTTTCACAATTTTCGAAAATTCAGAGCTGTACGTGAAAATCGGACCTATGCCATGTTAATAAGTGTATTTTACTCTATTCATACAAGAAATTTAAAGAAAAAATTTGGAGCCGCTTTTGAGAAAATTTTGAAAATCCCCGGGGGCTTCATATAAAGTACCCCCAAATTTTAAAGAATCTTTTTCAAAATCTCAAAGCTTTGACTAGAACCAGATCGACTGGGTAATATCCATTTTGGAAGAAATCGTACGTATGGTTTAGACGCTAGCAGTGTTCAGAGACGGACAGACAGACGGACGGACGGACAGACGGACGTTTTCCTTTCAATTGGGTTTTCGGTATCAAGGACCTAGAAAACAGGGTTTCTGGCTACACCACGTGTTAGAGGATTTTTTTTCTTAATTGAGCAAGTTGTTTTATCCACATTTTCGTTTTCACGGCTCGGCAATTAATTTTTTTCCGCCGAAAATTTGCCATTTTTTCGCGCAGCATTACATAACTTTCCCTATACTACGTATATCACTCCGTGTATACGTACGTATACGGGAAAGTAAAAAGGAATGATGTGGATGATAACCGATGGCACTAGGGTGTGGAGAGAAGGAAAGTACGCGAGCAGCAGGGGCGATAAAGGGCGGATGAATAGAGAAGATGAAAGAGGGTTGTCAATAACTTCCAGTTCCGTTTGGTTAGTATGATAATGGTTATGATGGAAGTGAGAGTAATGAATGAGAAGAAAAAGTACCGTTTATTAGTTATGCTTATTTTACTCCCCCATCACCTGGACCCCACCTTCACAACCCATAAAATATTTAGGACTTCACCTCGACACAAAATTAACCTGGAAAACCCAAATTGATATCAAAATTAAACAAGCAAGAAATAAATTATTCAAACTCCAGCCACTTATCAACAAATACAAATCCTTGACATTCACAAATTCTACAACAATATATAAAACTATGATAAGGCCACTAATGTTCTACGGATGCCCCATATGGACCAACGCATCCTCCTAAAATCTATAAAACCCAAATAGTTCAAAACAAATTTATCAGATTAATCACAAATGCCCCCTGGTTCATAGGTAACAAAGAAATTCATTCCCAATTAAACATTAATATAATAATAAACCAAATAGCCCATGTATCACATAATTTCTACCAAAACCTAACATACCAGCAGCATCCCACTTCAAATTAGCAAAAAATCCCACCCACATTCGAATAAAAATTAGATTCCCGTTTGAAGGCTTTCTCAAAATCTTAGCCATGATACTTAACCACGAAGTTCTACCCTAGAGCATCCTCTTCAATGTTTAGAATAAGTTAGCTTAGATATTTTAACTACTATAAGTAAAAAAAACTGTAAAGTGATTACACTAAACGATGAATTCCATCTAGGACAAATAAATGTGTTGTATAAAAAAATACACTTATTTTGGAAGGATACGAAATTTTACAGGTTTTAGGCTCTAATTTTACATTATTTTACAACAATTTCTCAATGGATTTGGAAAATGTTATTGTCCTGCAGTGACCTTCTTTTATAAATGTCACGGATCAATGTATTAGAGGTCGAAAAACATGATGATGAAATATGTTGACTTTAAATCAAATCTTACCCGTTATTTCTTCCATCATC
Organism: Acheta domesticus; assembly: GCA_031308135.1. Lineage (NCBI taxonomy): Eukaryota > Metazoa > Arthropoda > Insecta > Orthoptera > Gryllidae > Acheta > Acheta domesticus. The sequence goes on from JAHLJT010009419.1 coordinate 94,057,674, forward strand.
GTGTATTTATCTGCGAGTGTCGCATCTACATTCGAAATGAACATGTGTTTATCCCGTTCCCTTGTAATGTAACTGAGGTTTGTATCTTGTTAAATCCAGTTAAAACCGAATTTTTGACTAGAATTCAGGATGTGATTAATTCACGACGCCCCTTAACTCTTGAATCTCTTAAAAAAGATGTGGTGACATTTCAACAAATATGCTAATTGAGCCGGTTTCGAGTATGAGCGATTACGCTATATTAAGGCATTCCTGAGGGAGCTCGTAGTAGCAGGCGATGGCGGTGGTTCCAAGGGCTACCACTCGCAGCCGGTTCCGGCCGGGGGGCGGCGGCGGCGGCGCGCGCCAGCCGAGGGGCGAGGCGAGGCGTGGCACCGCCCTCCGCCCTGCTCACCTTGCGCGCGGCAGGGGCCCATTCCTCACCCGCGGGTCGGCGGCGGCAGGTGCTCTGGACGGCGGTTCCTCAACCTCCTCGAGGCTGCTTGTCACGTGGCTAACAATAGCCTTATCTCGGGCAATGCGTCTATCGCCGATTTATTTCAAGGTGGCTTAGTTGGAAAATGCATACTTGCGTTGTCAATAGCGGGTCCGCCCTCCCCCCCCCCCCCCAGTGATAGGGGCGTTGGGCCCCGTACAACTGTACGCGGTGCTGTGGCTGTTGGATCTCTTTCTGTGTGTGTGTTTTCACCTTGTGATACGTAGGTTGCAGATGCAAGTCAATTACATGAACATCCCAATTATTACCATCCATCCGTCACACCTTAATCACTAAACAAAAGTACTGGTTATAACCACTAAAGATTATAACCACAACCACAACCACAATAGATTATAACTACTAAAGCGTGAAAATAAGTATTTTCAAAATGTTGTCAAAAAGGAATATCGTGGATGAAAGGTCTGTAGAGAAGAAGAATTGAAGAGAATAATCGAACTATTAAAAAATCATACAACTTATTTAATTTGATAGTTTTTATATATTAAAAATTTGTAATCTGAGATCTGAAAGGTGCAATGGGTAATTAATGTCGTTTATCAATCCATACGCACAGAACCCGTATCACAGAATGTGCACCTGTTCTCCAGCCAGTGTACGTGTATCTTTATCGCTTCCGCAAAAGATAGGGTAATCATTAGCAAATATGGATGATAAGTTTGCTATACTGTTAAGATTGTACCTGTGTATGTGACTTGCCTTTTCGTATTCATACACCTGTAATTTTGTGTACGTTTAACAACGGAAATGTCATCTCTTTGCGACATTATGATAGTTTGCAAAAATATATCAATAATATTAAGCTGTTTCTACCGAAGAACTTTCCTGCGTTTCCATTATTTTGTTTTGTTTCACCATTTAGTTCAAATTTGTTTCTGTCAAAAAAATTCGGTGAAATTTACGGAAGGCATTCTGTTCGGGGCTACTATACACTTAATGTTCATGAGTGGACTGTATGAATGGACTGTATTGTTGAAGTACAGTAGTCCCGAAACCCTTTGATAGCTCTTGGGATTGGCGCAGGAGTGCAGGATGCATATACGAGCAAATTTCCAGCACAAACAATATTTAATAAGTAAATGTACAGTATTCACACAGTAAATGCACAAGAAGCACAGAATTAAGATGAAAATTTCTCTTGGTGCATTAATACACCTGTCCAAGTGTAGTTATTGTGGTGACACCTTGGACCGCCGTGGCTACCTTAAGCCGACCAGAAGCAGCCGCGAGTTACATAATTCAACCAAAATTGCGGGCGCAAATCCACGCAAGAGCGACAGACACAATTAAAGCGTGCACTGCCACGATTAAACAATTTATGTGCGAGCCGTATGCAGCTCATTTGCACGATTATAGATTCTTTACACGCTACTGCGCGGAGCCCTAACACACGCGTCTATCTTGCACGGTGTCTTTATGCGGACTAACGAGTCGGTTAAGCCGAATTCGGTTGGGGCAGAGACGTTAGGAAAGGGCTCACACGCGTGCAGAGGTGGGGATGGCGATGGCCAATTACCATTTGCCATTTGATCTGGATTTGCAATGATCTGGCAGTTTCTGTCCGTTGCTCCTCCAACGGACCAAGCTGTGGGGGCGAGTTGGGCAGGCGATCACGTACGAGCGGCCACGCCCGTCCGTTGAAAAATACGCGGAACAACGGATGTGAAGGCGATATGTGATCTCAGCGGTCAACGGCTGCGCTCTGCCGATTACGCAATTCAACTGTTCTGCCTTGCTTGTGAACGTATTTATTTCTGCTTTGCTGTGGGCCCGAACACATTCCAATGGTTAAGAGAAAATGCAATTTATACAGAGAATAGAGAATCTATCAAATACATTGTCAGAAAGAATCCACTAACGTGTAAAAAACGCGACAAAATCATTTGCCAACTGTTACTTAGGTTTGTAATTCAGCATAAAAGTACGATTAATATATTGACGTCAGTCTTAGCATTTGTTAAGATGAGACAGCCATTTCGGTTGAAAATGCGTTGAACATATCTAAACGTCTAATCTCTTAAAAAAAAACAACTTCGATCGACGACTCTGCTAGGTAATAAATAGTTCTCGTAAATATCCTCCTACATATGAATTGTTCCTACATTCATTGTGTTTTGCGGAACTGTACTTATAGATTAACACAGTTCTAAGCATTTAAAAAAAATCATAAAACACGTGAATGAAATGCAGAAAATCTAAACACTCTTTGAGACAATTCAGACACAGACGTAGAACGGCCACGTTGTACACTGGCCTCGAGAAGAGACCTGCAACCAAGTCATTTGTGACCGTTGTCTTCTTTGAAAGGCGAACGAATGCTTTTGAGAAAGCCCATTCAAGATCGATGTCAAACGACGAGAAATGTGAACAATGTGAAGGTGGGCAGGCAAAGAGGGCGCTGGAGGCAGGTAAGGAGGCCGAGGTCGGTGTGCGAATTCGAGAAATGACCAGAAGACCCACGCAAAGACTGCCCCTTACCAAGGGAACCCATGAATGCAGGAGTGAGCTGCAAGTTGGAAACATCGTGGAGACAGCTACGACGGCGGCGAGGGGAAAGTTGCTCTTCAGAGAAGAGAATGAGGTCTACCTGCTCTCGGAACATCGATTCCCTTTTGTTGGGACGCAACCTTCTTTTTTTTCCTTTTTATTCTAGTGCCTGATTCCTGTGATATATTAATGTTTGGGAATCAGAATACGAACCCTTAAATTTACCGTGACTTTATGAAATTTACGATAAATATGGGTGTTGTAGAAATAGTGTGTGGAAATTATTGTAAAAAATGTATTGAGATTGCTATGCGTTTTAATATAAATTCATTGGTGAAATTTCATGATTTGTACTTCAACTTATGAATTGAATTACACACGGACTAAAGGTTGTTGAAGATGGACTGTAGATATGAAGCGGTAGAGATTCTGGAGCTCAAGAAAACGTGTGCAGATGGCACTTTTCCCTCTTCGTCACATACGAGTTTTTACTAATTTTTGACGAAATAAACAAAATGAAATGGAAAATATTGTAATAAAATATTCTTCGAAACGGCGTAGTAATAATGTATTATTTAAGATAGTTTAATGATTTAATCCACGATTTATTGTCATTTACAACACTTTGTAGCTTCATAGCACTGTCAATAAAACATAGAATTACTCGTGCAAATTTTCAAGTTACAGTGATGCAATATGTTAACCAGTTGCGTCAGAAAGAATGTTATATTCTATCCCGGATGAAGAACCCGCATATTAAGTCAGTATATACCACAATTTAAAAACGGTTTTAATCCGTGGCCTTCATCGTCTCAAGTTTCAAATAATAATTTATTTCTTAAATTTCGTAAATTTTTATGAAAATGTAACGGCCTTATTTTCGGCAACAAAGGTACAATCTGCGAAAACTGTTTAGTTAACATCGTGCAGCAAAGCGAATACAAAATCATTTTCGTGGGGTTATAATTATTCACCCATTCAGTTATTATTATTATTTGAATCAGAAGTCTTCTTTGCCACCAAAAAAGAGTGTTTTACTAAAGTCATTAGGTCACTATTGTTCTTACAAATCTATTAGAGCAATAGCATCCGCACCAATGCTTTAAACGAACATTATAGCGCGTCAACAAAATATTAGTCTGAATTATTAGTCTGTCACTTGCGTTCTTACTTGCACTGTTCTTTTCGATTTAGTCACAACAGGTAAGATTTTATCAAGAATGTACTGAGATCTGTGAATGATCGTGATTGGGCGCGAAATGGCAATTCTCTTCAGGAGCGGGCCTTCAAACTCCACCAGAGTCGATTTGAAATCGATGATTTCAGGAATGAAACGCTCATCTACGCTCACACAGCAGTCAGCAATAACTCTAAGAATACACCTACGACTTTTTAATTGGTAATGTGCGTGATTTGGATTCCTTGACTTGAACTTTTCAAAGTGAGGAAATCATAAAAGAGACATGAGTTTCGGCCCATGTGACCCCGGCAGGAACGAATAAATCGAACGAATTTCCAGAAGGGAGCATCCAAAACCCTCTGGAAAGCAGGTGATGATTCAGAAAGTATTTCAGAGGGAGGGGCAATTTCATTCAGAATTCTCATAAATATATTACAAATAATAATTTGTTTGAAGTTAGTTTGAATTAAGAAAAACAACAACAAATAAGTATATTCATAATGAATCTGAATGCTTTTGAATGTGATGATATCAATATTTGGTAATTATTTTGGAACAAAATGAATAAAATTGCAACAAAAAAAATGATGGCTTAAGGGGCCACGTCATCCATGCCCTCCAGCCACGTGGATACGCCATTACTAGAAAGAGACGAACCCCGGCACCCCCTCAACAATTGGCACACCGTAAAAGTGTTCCGAGATGCTGAGTTACTACTGCGGGCGGAGTCGTTCTTACCACTCAGCTCCACAACTGCTGCATCCGCTATCGGCGGCCACGAGGAGGCCGGCGAGGTCTGCCCGCCGCGCGCCGCCTGCTGGGCGCGCCGCCGCAGGCGGTCGGCGGCGGCGGCAAGGGCGGCGGCGGCGGCGGCGGCGGCGGCGAAGGCGGGAGAATGGGGCCTCCTTTACGAGTTCCCTCACCCGCCGCCGCAGCCGCCGTCTCCACCGTCACCGCCGCTACAAATATTTACCGCACCCAGTCTCCCTGCTACGTGGCAGCGCGCCTCCGGGTTTTTGCTGGCGCGCGCTTGACTTACGGGCTCGGCCGCGCGCCAGCCAATGGCAGCCCGCGGAGCCGGGGGTGTGTCTCCTACTCTCCGTCGCGCGGACATCGGTCCCGACCTTCAAATGTCTTTCTACGAGCGCCCGCCGCGCGGCCGGGCTACGAGAGCCGCCGTTACGTAACTGGCCTGGCGCCGCGGCACCGCCGACGTAGTAGGTGGGTGGCTGGCTTTCTAATCTATCGTTTTCTACTCGTAAAACATCCCTGCGCTTCGTTTTTTTTGTCGCTTGCGTCGCCGTCACGCGTGAAAATTCGCTGTCTGTCGCGCGTCTACGACAACTCAAGGCGTGGTTCGGATGAAGAAATATCGAGAGCACGTGATGACTAATTCCAGCAGATGAAGGCTATTACCGCTTTTCGCGGAGACGTGCGATTCAGATATTTGACTTTCTCATCCAGATATTTCTTTTATCGAAGGATGTTTGCGTAACGTAGCATGCGGTAGGTCCTTCCCAACGCTGCCCCTCAAATCGAAATGCCCATTGATTGGATTCGAAGGTTTCCTAACGAGGGTTCTATTTTCATGGTTTGTTTCCTTCACGTGTTCGTAACTCGGTAAATGTAAATGTCTTTTATTTATTTATGAAGGTGGTTGGATGTTTTGTTTAATGTTGGTATGAGGAAAATTAATTAATTTTGTTATTTATAAGAAATATGTCTTTTATACAAAATGCCATTTCCAAATGAAAATAAAGCATTTCACATTTTTATATTGAAACGAATTAATATAAATAATTCCAACATCCACGCTCGTCAGGTTAAGAGTAGTACTAATGATTATAGAACACATTTTACGGCATTTCTAATTGAATTTCCTTGGTATCCGCAAGTGATACTGTATATTAAATAATATTTCATTCGTTGAAAATACGAGAAAATACTTTTTATCAGTTAATTGGAAAAATATTGTTTCCTCAATAAAATTCTACATTGTATTTTACACTAGTGACAAAATAAGCAAACAAATACACAATAAGTCCTAGATTTTCGTCTTATAAATGATTAAGTTATAGCAAGTAAAACCACGTTGAATAACGATATTTGAATTCCGGTGCACGTGTTCCTTCTTTGAAGCTGTACTATAACAACTCTTGCAAGCCATTTTATTAATCCCTTGGCATGCATTGCTGGCAAGTAGCAGAGTGGGCGTGACCTGTCAGGATCATGAACAACATTTGTAGAAAACTCCCTGTTTTCACTACTTCCTGTCCTAACGCAAACCTGCTACCGAAAGCGAAAAGTTCCACTTGCAAGACTGTTCAGTTGTCATAGAAATCATCTAAAAGAAAGATCGATTGAATTCTGGTTCACTTAAATTTTGTAGAAATGTTGCTAAACACTCTTCTACTGTACGTAGCTGAACTGAGTAGTACCGAAAGAACAGTTTGAAACAAGTTTTTTCCGATTTTATCTAAGAGTTTGTTTGTCATTCCTATGTGCCACAAAAAAAGAAGCAAAACTCACAAATATTTTTATAAACTCGGCTATGAAAATTTTATTTATTTTAACCCCATGGATAATAACTATTTAGTTTTTAATATTGTACAATCGAATAATATATTATTAGAACAGTCAATTACATACACTAAATTACGATTATTTATGCACAAATAAGGAAAGAATGAGTAAATATCACTGCAAATAACTTGCTAAATCTATTATTATTCACATTATTTAATGTGGATAATATTAACTTAACAATAACATGATTTTGTACTTAAATCAGCTCTTATTAAATACAAATCTCATGTCTCACCCATATTCTAAACGGTGTCTAACGGTGTTTTTTCTTTCGGGGTCCAAAAACGTAACAACAAACAATACCTTATAATGAAATTTAAAAGTACTTCTAGTTTCCCCTTGATCCTCAAAGCCAATACGGAATTACAGTTGTTTGTTTCGCTCAGTGCAAATGGAAACGTAAAACTGGGTGCACAAGTGACGTCACATACATTTCATGTTTTATTGTTGTTGTTGTTGTTATTATTATTATTATTATTATTATTATTATTATTATTGCACTAGTCATAATTTACTGCCTTGTGTTACATATCGCACGATTTTCTGAATCACTGATATGGGACAAGGTGATCGGCTCATCGCTAGGCCCTAAGGATGGGAATGTGGGTGGGATAGGGAGATAGGATCATTCGCAGTCCGAGCTCTCGGGTCCTGCTCCGGCATTCGCCTGAAAGTAATAATGGAAACCATGGAAACTACTGATCAGAGCAGTCCGCCCACGAACTTCATTTCGCCAGATGGCACAAACTCACTTATGTTAAATACATCAAGTCATTTCTGACACCTTCGAACCTGCGACCTTCTTACACGGTACGTTCGAGCAGTTCCTTTGCGTTCGTCACTGCAGGTGTTAATGACTCATTAACCAACCAACCAACAAACTACATAAATAAACCTGGTAGGATTTCCCCCCTGGCAGAGTGCGTGTGCGTACGAGGCGAGGAGTCCGCGAGTCCCTGTGTGGAGTTGGCGTGGATTACCGCGAAAGGCGTCCCGCCCTGACGCGAGGTGCCTGGGGAACGCCGTCCGGCGCACGTCGCCCTCTGCTCTGCTTCCGGTCGACGCGACGGGGGACTCCGCGCGGAGGGGCAGCACCGGAAAAGTACGCGTGGCGAAATCTTGCGGTTTTGCGTAAGAATTGATCACTTGGAGTAGGCTTACACAACTGCGTTTCGAAATGAACTACGCCCCTCGTCGTACAACATCATCCCGGCCTTGCACGATAAATTAATGCCTAGGTCATAAATTAATGCCATGATTGGCGACTAGCGCAAGTAAAAGCGAATTTAGGAAAGTTATTGGATTTGAGATTGTGCAAATGAATAAATGATGAAACGCAAAAAATTTGTTAAATGAAGTTTTTCTTTCAGAAAATAATGATTTCTCGTTTATAAAATTGTTGCGAGACCAACTCACCTTCAAGAAGAATGTGGGGACACAAGGAATATTCTAGGAAGAAAGAATGAAATTTAGAAAAGGTATTATTCGGGCAGGTATTCGTGAATTTTTACACATAATGTTTCAAGATGGGATAGAATTCTTTTTTTCATTAAAGAAATACGGAGAATTTTATTTCGATATTTGATTCTATTTTAGAATTGATAGTATTAGATTGAAATAGTCGTCTAATATTTTTATTGTTGATTTTATTGTTTATTATTTTTTGTTGAAATAGTCATGTTATGTTTTTTATTATTTCAATTTTTATTGTTAAAATGCCAGAATTTTAAAACCGATAATTTTGTTTGTTGACGTTTCTCTCGTTTGTTGATCACGTGTGATCTCACATATTCTCCCACAAAATGATATCTCCGCAATTTTTTTTATAATGGCCACGTATAATTATTTTCTTTGTTCTATTTTTTATCTTACTAAATGACATTTTGCTGTGAGTACGCGGATAACAGCAAAGCTACAAAACGGCACGCATTATTCCTTCCTCTGGTAAATCAACAGATGTTAAGTCACGTCATTTGCCACTTTCCAGAAATAACGGGAATATGGGGAAAATTAAGTCTGAGAATCTTAAAGTTTTTGCATATAACTTAAAATATATTAAAATAACTTGACTGTTGAAATACGAATTAGGCAGAAAGAGAGAAAATACTGAGAACATTCCTAATGATATCTGAATGAGAACATAAAATAATGCATGGATGAGAAGATGTATGTTAAAAAATATTCAAAAACTATATTTCGTCCGTAATAATGAAGTTAATTAGTAAAAAGTTCTGGTTACTGATCCCAATGATGTTACTTAGGCAACATCATTGCCATATCTCAGCTGAATGTACTATTTGCTAATTTACTTTCTTAGTAATAAGCTTAGGTTTAGCTATTTCTCAATAATAATATTTATGAACAGAGCAGTCATCATCGTACAATATATTTATCAAATTTTAAGAACCGAAAAACAACACTTGTTTCATTATTTTCTGTTCTATATTTTTTCTCGCGATCCCTCGTTGCGTCAATAAAAGTATTGGGGTGTCATCGTCACTTTGTACCTTCATTGCATCTCGACGTGTTTTCTTAAATTGCGTCATGCGTCGTGACCCTTTTTATTCAGATTCCAAGCCCCACGCAGTTCAAAGAAGTCGAGCTTGCCAATTTTTTCGTGGGAGCAGTCATCGCTTCGTAGAACACTCACAGGCGAATGAGCACGCGGGGTAGTCTCGGAAATAGATTTAGAAACGTAAAGGCTATTTAACAGTGGAATATCTTGATGACAATGTATTTGAAGATACAAAAAACAAAACAGCTTTCTTAAAAAAACTATTACCATACAAATGCATCCCTCAAAGTATACAAAAAATATGGCGTGTCATGAATGATTAATAAACGATGTAATAACACAAAGAGTACGAATATAACCCAAGTTTTTCTCTTTAATATTTTAATTTTTTCGGGATTTGTTTTAATGATATATGTATGTTAACTTGAGTGTAGTGGTATAATCTTTATATTGACAAAATGATATTTTTTTAATATTTCCTCTTTCATTATATTGTATACAGAACGCAATACTGGCACAACTTGAAAATGAAGTTTTGAGATAAAGATGTTTAAAATTTTTGCTGGCCGTTTAAATGCCTAATCACACGGTTAATATTAGATCATGAGGAGAAAAATATCAAAAGGCTTCATAGGAGTTTTATTTATTATTTTTATTACTATTATTAGTTACGAAATTCAAATTATTTACGTATGTGGTGATTGGACTCATTAAATTGAAGTTTATATGGGACAAAGTTCTTTTGTTCATGTTTCTTCCAAAGGAAAAACATCAAAAAATGAGTTCGGTTCTTTGTCCGTATAGGTCTCTTGTGTTTAGCATAATTTTCATTAAGGGCCTTTCTTAAATATTTTAATTGATGCAGATTTCATCGAGAGTTTTGGAAAAAGTTGAAAAATATTCAAAGTCAGTATTGTCTGTTTTTTTCGCAATTTGTTTCCTACAAAATATTTGAAAATGAAATAATGAATGTAATGTGATAAAAGAAATTGATTTTAATGGTGATATTTAAATAAATATGAAAGTATAATTAAGTTGCAAAATGAAGGGAAAATTCTCTTTGAGAGGATTGTAGAGATTGTTACTAAATCCAATTTTATATTATCATTCTGCATGTCGGAATTGCATGATCCTACCACAACCGTTGTGTCCAGCGGCTCGTAGAACAACAGAGTGGACATTCAAATTCTATTGTGCCGATACAAATTCTAAGGAGAATCTCATCCGTTAATGTGTTTATTTGTATAGCAGACCCATCAAGTAGGGGAATTGACCCTTTGGAAAATAACTTGAGGAAAAAAAACCAAACGAACAGACAACCTTGAGGTTGCCTCAAGACTGAGACGAGCTCTTGAACTCGAGGGACGTCAGGTCATCGCGAGTACCTATATGCAATCAAGGCTTCGTACATGCGTATGTGTGGATTACTAATAACACACCTGCTGCTAACGTGCAGTGCCTGCATAGTGAGCAATGAAGTTCATTTGACACTTTTGCCAACTACTTATATCTTGAATTCGCGTCTTCTGTTGGTTACAACTTACGACGGATGATGTAATCTGACTCGTACTACGCATATATTCACTTCTGACTTCATACATTCTTCTGACGCATACATTACTTTCTTACTGACATCCATTCCTTTGAAGTGCAAATACCGTAGATTATAAAACATTTATCACACATGTCTTAATTAAATATAATATCATCACATCATATTTTTGTGACAAAATTTAAGTTTCACAAATCCTAATCATTAAATAACTTCTTATAGGTTTCTGAGTTCTAATAAAGAAGCCATTTTTATTTAAAAGTTCAGCTTTTCATGTCCTCATTAAGTTGATGAAGCCAATTTGTCAAAAACTAATATCTAATTAAATTATGTTTTATATAAACATCGCACTAGGGTATTTATGGAATGAATGAGAACTATGTTTGCAAACTTAGGAAAATATCATTGTCTTAGTAAATTCCCTCCTCTTCGCTAACTTACTCATCAACGACACCTTTGAAGGAATTCTACTGCGCACTTCCCGTGCGTGGGAACAGGAACTTCAAAGCTGACTTCTTTAGGGGAAATGCAGGTGGCAATATGTCTTCGAGGATGTCTCATCGTGTTCCCGTACACCACTTTAGTAATTACCCTTATGATTCGCCTCAAGGAAGATATTCGCTGTGACTACTCGCGACAAGTGTATGATGGCAATAGCCCTTTCGAGGATCGTCCACTTGTTCAGGACATCCTCAGCACATTAATGGTCTTACGTCTTTCCCTCCACTGTTTTCCCTGTGAGTTTTCCTCAGTGGCAACAAGAATGACTAATAAGGATATTTCCTCAAAGCCCTTAATGAGGATGCAAGGGTGGAGGGCAGACGACTTACTAATTTTGACAGAACTTCAATTGTTTTCCTTGAATTGTTTTCTTCAATTGTTATCAATTGTTGCATATTATTCGAGTTTTGATTTAGATTGTGGCCGATAACAAACTTAACAATGATTGAATATTCATTAAATGTAGTAATTTTTAGAATTCACTTCATTTAGTTTAGAAATGGTTAAAACTTTAATTGCTAGCAGCGATTTGTTTCAAATAAAATATCTTACGAAGAGGTTGGGTTGCCTGGATTCCTTAGGTGAAATGCAGGATCGATTTTCAGTTGGAAGTAGAAGCTTGTACTCATATTTGTATTTGTGCTTGGTCTCTTGAATATAATATCTAATATAATTCCTATTTAAAAGTGTTTATACCCAATTTCGTCCCCCTTCATTTTCAGTGGTTAAGTACTTGATATTGGGAAAGTTCAAGTTGACTATAGTTTCTCTCTAAAAGCTGTATAGGGGAAAACTATAATCTGCGCACATTTTCTGGTCATCTACCCAACCCTTTTTACTAAACAAAGTTTGATGAAGAACACAAGAACCAACAAAGCGGAGTCAGCAATATGTAAAAAATATATAATTTTGCTCCCGAATAATAGAAAACGTGTTTGTATCTGTAAACTTTTCGCTCCCAGATAACAGAAAACCTATTTGCATCCGTAAACGAGTTGCAAATTTGATTTTACAGTATTGAAAATTAAAAGTAACTAGCATTCCCGATTCTACTCCTTTTATACTAGAGTGTACCCCAGCTTTACTCTTGATTTAATATATAGAAGATTGAAAAACATAAGTATTATGATGGTTTATTAATACTTTCGTCTAAAATCTTTTTATTTCGTTTTTATGTAATTCAGCTTTATTAAAAAGTTCACTCCAATCGTAGATAGAAGTCGACGTAATGAAAAGGTAGTGCTATTTTTGTTTCATTTTGTTTTTGAAGTTTGATTGTCCATAATTCTCAAATATTTATAGCTTTTCATTTTATGCGGTCAGGGACGGTTTCCTCCAATGAAAGTCTTGACGGTATTTGTCAATTCAGAAACCTCGCTTGGCGACCTTCCCTAAAAGTGTACTGCTCTTCTTTCTTTATATTTATAATCATTAAATCTTTACGATTAATTATAATAAACATGTTTCTAGCGCACAGATGTTTTACAAAAAATAGGTCACTGAGATAGAGATGACACTAGAGGCAATAAAATTAAACTTCAACGCTCCGTTATCTCTAATAAATTAATACTATCAGTTTGTCCCCCTGTCTTAAGAAATTCTTAATCTTAAGAAACTAAATATCGGAACTTTTATGATCTTAACATGGAAAAATATCATCACACCTTAACTTAAGTAGTGGTTAATTCATATCGTAATGCAGGAAGTTCGTGTCCATATCAATGTAGCAGGAAGGTCTTAGTTACAGAATTTCATTTGGCTTCCGCCGCTAAGTTTCTCTGCTCTACTTGTTTCCACACTCCTTGTAATTTCTTACATGTTTCAAGAAAAAATGCGTCAAAAATTTAATTACATTGTTTTTAAGGTTGCAACTATCTTTTTCTAAAAGAAAGGAGGATGATGTGATATTAATTAATTATAAATATATTGTTTATCTAATATAAACGTTTATAAATATAACGTGTTTTTCATGTTTTAAAATTAAAAAAATAGGAAACAATATGATGGCATATTCAATGCAATCACTGTATGAGACAATAATTTGAAATATATAGGTTACGTTGTCACCAATTCAAAATTATTCTATGCCATAAATAAGATTTTAAAATCGTGAAACTGGCTGACTCAGCCCAGAAACAGTATTGTCGCTATTTCTGCAGTGTCTGTGGTGGAAGGTCCTAGGTTCGAGTTCTGACCATAGTAGGATTTTGGACACTAGCTACATAGCTAAGTCGAATTCAGCCGCTGCCTGGAGGAGGACTCAAGCGGCTGGCTCCTCTGATCGGTAGTTTTACGTGGTTTCTGCGATCAACGCCAGGCGAATGCCGGAACAGTACAAATCTGCTAAGGACCGCGCGCGATCTTTCCTTCCTCATCCTTCTCCTTCCCCTTACACATACACACACTTACATGCACAACACTACCACACATGTCGGGAGATCAGTTGGGAGCTTAGACCTTGTCCCGGCTGGAGCGGTGCCTCGTTGAGGGAGTTATTTGGAGGACGACGTGTAGGTCGGTGCTAGATCTTACCAACCAGCGGGGGGAGGAGGAACATCCTCAATTCCAGGGATAAAAATTTCATTAAACGAACGAAAATAATGACCACAGCAGTTGACATGCGCGGGAATACGAAATAATCAATCAATCAATATCACTCCTCATTGAATCCAACTTCAAACCAGGAAAACGCAATGTTTTGAATTCAGGCAAATCGCTTTAATACATATGTAAAGGATTTATTCATAATAACGAAATACATCATATCACTTCTATCAATAATTTTAAAAATCGCCATTTTATGGCGCAGGATTACGTAACTTCCTCTTCTTACGAAGTATTCGTAAGGTGAGAAAGTAAAAACAATTTAATACTGAAGAAAAATTCCAAAATCGACTTTTTATTAGGTTATGCTCCACCACCTTTCCTGTCAAGCGTGTACTATCTGCACAATGCAGTTAATCTCTAAGAATCAACGTGTTTCATTGCGCAGAGGAAAACGAAATCGCGGTCACGCATTGTGGTAAGTGAAGTACGCAACAATGCAGAACCAGCAGAGCTTTCTTGATTTCGCGGCATCTCTAATGGTCACGTTATGTCCCCAGCTTCTCATCTCCCCTTTTGTCGATGCCTCTCGGACAACAAATCGAGCGCCGCGCGACCTCAATGATAAGGTGTCGACCGTACGAGGTCGTTGAACCCGCCAGCTGTGTGTTAGCTTGTGTCCCTGAGTGGTTCCCAGGCGTCACAATAAACGCTTGGTGGCATATGTTCGAGCGCTATGCTCATGGGGGAGCCATTGATGATTTCGACTACATCCTGCGTAGAAGGGGCGACTTACAGTGCAGCTATAACACTGTACAGAATACTAGTTTCTCTCTTCTGGGTATCGTGGTTCAAAACCCGGTCGATCAATGTGAGATTTATGGTGGACAAAACCCATTCGTGGCAAAGGTTCTCGAGGTTGTCCCGTTTCCCTAAATCTCACTGCCCCACCATCATTCACATCCTAACGGCATAATAGTTTATTCTTTAAACAATTGATCCTCCAAGTATGATCATAAGACCTAGCGATTGAAATCATAATAAAGAAAGAAATCGTCGACACATCTAAAACAATTTTGCAGGAGAACGATTTTAATCCTAGCGGAACCGTTTATTTTTCGGCAAAATACAATGAGTTTTACTCTACATAGTGTCTCAGATACATTGTATTATCTTCTAGAACATTTCGTACGCTGAAGATGTCCAATTTTTAGCACTAAACATATGAAAAATCTCTTAAAATGAAAGAATTACAAATGCGATATTTGCCCTGATTGATAAGCAACCCAACACGCATTTTTTGGTGTTTGACGGATACACGAAATCTATTTTGGATGTTGTTAATGTGACCCGTGAATCACCAGTGCATGATCAGTTGCCTATCAATGAGGAGAACTCCTACATGTGTAACTTCCGTACATGAAATTTCCCACGAGTACATTGGTAAAATAGATCAACTCCGCTTCCCCTTTATTATGTCAGACACGCTATGTAATGATTATACTTAGGTGTACATACGAGTGTTGTGTGAAAACCTTTATAAATTTTTTATTATTAAAAATATATTATTTTTAAACATAATCCTACGCATAACTAAAAAATGACAAATTTTGAGATATGTTAATTTTTTTGTGCGCGTATGATATGTGGTTTCCACTCTGCGTAGCATTTGTGTGAATGGGCAACATCGTCCCTGGTCAAGATTTACATATTCCCTCCTAAGGAGTTTTGGTTGAATATCTGTTATGATTGTTGCTTCGTGATCGAAAGTAGGGCAAATACTCGAAGAATGTAAACGGCCACTTCAAAGTTTTCTATTTCTTTTAGGTAAAAAATCTAAAGACGTATGGTGATCATCCTGAAAGAAAGAATGAAAGAAAGAAAGAGATAAGTAAACACCTTAAAATAAAATTTAACGTTTTAGACTTAGACACACTTTATACCAATTAATAATTCGCTCTGTTTAAAAAACCATTTTCTGTCTCTTACAATGTGATCGTTTGACTTCCAAAGACCTCCGTCAGAAAATTTGCTAATTACGAACATCTGGTACGTTCGTAAATTTAGACTCCCAATTTCAGCTTTTCCAATCCACATGATTCCAATGGGGAAGATTGTATATTTTGTAATAGGTATAATGTAATTTTTTGGACGCAGTTGAAAGTTCTATTCCCAGTGTCATTTTTTGTTTCTATTTTAATTTAAGAAATGAAGAATCAAGTAATTTTTCAGGGATCGTTTACATCGATGTCAACATTTTTACAATGTATAATCGTTTTTGATTTTCTTTTCTCTTCTCTTGTATATTCCTCCTTGCGAGAGTTTAAACCGAGCTTAGTTTGATACATAATTAATCCAGCGCTGCAAGCAGATTCTTTTTTTCAGCGTTTGTCGAGGGCGATTGTAGGGTCGGCAAGGATCCGCGCACCACGGACGTCTGCTGGATATGAGGGGGTTGGCTCGGATGAAACCTACACCCCAACGGACATGGAGTCCACGTGGGGGAGATGATGGGATGGAAATATCAGAACACATTGCCGCATGCACCTGGAAGTGATAAGGAAACTACAGGGAAACGATCACAGCAATCGGTCTGCGAATTGTCTTTCGACAGCCACTTCAAATTTACCTTACACAAATTCACTACACAGGTGTTTCAGAGCAAGCGTTACAAAGTTTTAAGTCACGTAGGGGGTGAAGATGATCACTTTTTGCCAATGAACATGTGGCGCGAATTTTTATATAAGGAAGTATAAATTTGTAAAATTTGACTGCATCAGATCGTAACTTGCGAAACACCGGTGCATAGTGAGTTGCATGCCAATCAGAGGCAAATGTGAAACTGCGTTATACGAAATTTCCTACCTCGCATGCATTTGGCAGAAAAAAATCTTCGCCCCTTCTTCATGCCTTACACGTTTGTATCATTTACTCTTATACATTCTGAATATACCGGTAATTTCTGACTCACGTACACAGATGAAATCCTCTCCTTACAATTTGTACAAAACGGTAAATTGTAAATAGCCAAAGTACCATTCCACGTGCCGACCTGGATGGCCGAGGTGGCTAAGAGCGTGTACTGACTCAGCCCTTCGGTTTGAAGGATCGCGGGTTCGACTTACGGCTAGGGCGTAGGTGTTTGTCCCTTGTCTCTCATGTATGCGTTGTCGCGCAGGGCCTCCCGTTCTGCTGACCCCAGATCAAAGCAGCTCGCAAGTGTGTTGGTGTCTACGGTATGGTCGAATAGGCATCCCATCGGGACGTAAAGGGTAACCGGCTGTCGGCCTGGACAAAAGCCCTAGCAACAAAAATCATTCCACGTCACACCTCCCGCAGGTCATCGGCCTCTTCGACTGCCAAGGCCAGGCGCTGCCGGAGGCCTCACAGTCCGCGTGCGAAGAGCTCAGTGCTCAGCGCCATTGACACATTGACACACTTGTGCATGCGATGATCCATTCACGCACATGCGGGTGCCCTTGAGGCCTTCCTTGCGCCACCCTCGGCCTCCCTCATCCCTCCTCACCCGCCTCCCCTCACCTCGCAAAGCACGCGCGCCGACACGCGATCTGCTTTGGCGAAGTCAGTGCACTGCGATGGAAGTTGTGATTGAAAGTCAGCGCCCGGTACCCGAGCGTATGAAAAGTGAATGCCCTCCAAAGTCCTACAAAGGAAATGAAACTTTCAGTAATTTGTTGAAACATAATAAAAGCGCGAATATTAACGAAACCGTTTTAATATTATTATACTATTCATTTTGAAAACAGGAAACAAAAAGTACACGTCTCCGACCCGTACACGT
This sequence comes from Acheta domesticus, assembly GCA_031308135.1. Lineage (NCBI taxonomy): Eukaryota > Metazoa > Arthropoda > Insecta > Orthoptera > Gryllidae > Acheta > Acheta domesticus. The sequence continues at coordinate 94,075,337 of JAHLJT010009419.1, forward strand.
ACCGACCCGCCGAGGGTTGGCAAAGTAATTATACTAATAATGATGTATTTCACATATTTCGTTTTTTGATATTAAAGCAAGAAATTAAGAACCTTTTTTGAATATTTATTAGGTATTTTTTTATTATTATACATTTAATGTTGTTGGACTTTGCTGTGCCACCAGATGAGTTTTTATGTTGGCATAATGAACATTAGTTTGAAGTAATCACTATATTATTATTCTTTCAATTGAAAGCAAACAAGTTTACTATTGAAAAAGAAGTGGGATACTCGGTATGATACACGTGGAAATTGTATCCACTGATCCATGGAGGAACTAAAGGATGTCTTCAAGAAGGATCTTCGATGTACACTTCACATACATTACAACCCGCTAGCCGAAGACATACGTTCTAATCCAAGAAGCCAAGTTAGTTCAGGATCTTTATTTTGATTTTCAGCATACTACCGTAATAATCTCAACACAAGCTCTGGGTACGTTTTAGGGGAATGATAAACACAAACGAAATTATTATTTTACATTAGATTTCTACCCATTCTGCAATAAAAAGTGATCGCGTACCTTTTATACTAGTGACTAAATTTGTTCTTGTATTCCTACTACGAAATTTGTGTGCATTCGTGTGGAGGTGTGTAAATGGCAGTTCCTATCTCATTTGCATCATCTAATTCCACTACGTAACAGAAACTACATGGAACGATTATGCTCCAGAATGTTGCGTGTTGAAGCTGGTAAGCGGAAAAAAGATAAGCTCAATGACGTGTTTTATTGGTGATATCTTTTCGGCAAGATACAAAATCACATGTTTATTTTTCAGGTTCATGAATCATGGGAAATGAGATGGTCAAAGCGTTTAAACGTGCTAAAACACTCTCAACCAAATGATACAAAACAATATCTACCTTTTCCTTAATTAATTTCACTGAAAATGAATGTAATAATATGAATACAGTTTTGGAATCTCTTTCAAAATCTAGTAGCAAACTGAACATTTAATATTTCGATTCATTCGTTTTGTTTGGATCAGCATTGTGGTGGAATTTAATTCACTGTACAACCTAAAATCATCGTTTAGATTTTCATTTCTTTCACAGCTTGGAAATAATACATTGGTTGAATTATGAGATGAAAATATGACATTGAAATATTGTAATTTTAATCAGGTCTTCAATTATTTGTGAATAAAATACAGCCGTCACTGTAGAAGTAAAGCTGTCAGCATTACTCAACAGTCGTGAGTAAAAAAAGTTGAAAAAGAAAAGCAGGGACGTCTGAAGAAATACCTACGCAGTAAGGAGATGCTTTTGTCCACATTATTCTGAGTGGTGTAGTGAACTGCAACTCTCTCCTGACCAGTAAATGTCTGAGAACAGCGAACTGGGGTCTTGCGGTTGCAGTTTGCGAAACTCGCGACGTATGGGCTCGCTCCAGCCGCTATCTGTTGACGTCACCAACAGGCGCAAGCGCCATTTGTTGCAACGGCACTAGACGCGTCTGCACAAGCTGGTGTCTTGTTTTATGGTGTTAGTGGTAGAGGCTGGGACCAAGGTGGAAAATAGTATACAAGTGTGAACCCAGACAAGATTTATTCTTCTTCCTTATTATTATTACGTAGTATTTATTACTATTATTAATATTACTATTATAATTATCAGTGGAATTTGTCCCTCGCTTACACACTAGAACAGTTTGTAAAGCTGAATTGAAAAATAAAATAAATACCAAGTGTTCAATGTCACTCGCGTTCTCGAGAAGAAACGAGTATGAGAGAGATTAAACAGTGACTGGCGACTTGAGATTGAATGGTGAAGATCTGACACATCGTGAGCGACGTGGCTGTCGTTGTGGCAAGGTGGTAGTGAAGAGAATGTTGTTGTGGTTGTGCGGTAAGGGGCAAATTTGATGACGTGGTGCTGTGATGAGAGGGTGCTATGGTTCTGATATACTAGATAGTGCGAACTGAACGTACACACACTACTTTTTATGGTATGGTGAGGTGAGGTGTACCCAGGGGCGCTCAGAGAACACAAGACCTGGAGCAGTAGATCTATGGGGACTTATTTCCAACAAAAGTTTCCCTTATTTATTATTATCATCATTAATTATTAATATATTTTAAAGTGAATCATATTTCAACTACAGTTAAATATTTTTAATGTATTGAGGGAAATACATTTTGTGTAAATTTTTGGGGCCCCACAAAGTGGGGTTGCAGTCTAGACGCCCCTGGGTATAACATAATGGAACGGATTTGGGGAAGATGGAGTGAGGCTGTAGAAGCAGTTAGGCCTCATTCACAAAGCAAACTTGAATGTAAACGTAACGTAGCCTGCAAACACCTAGAAATTAGTTATTAAGCGAGACCGTTCACAATGCCTTGACGTAACCTTAGACGTAATACGTAAACTTCAAGAGTTCACAAGCCCCAAGCTTTTACGTTTATGTCCGAATTCTAACGAAGACCAATAAGAGAGCAGCATGAAAGAAACAAATTCACAACAAAATCCAAGAGAAGCAAATGAAAGGTTGATTTCAGATTGTGTTCAGGTAGTTTGTGGTTATGTCATTTCATTACTGTTATGTAGTGAAATAGTTTGCGAACGGTTTTGATGCGAGTAGTGAATTAGAAGAAAGCATTTGGGCCATTTTTCTTGTGACTTTAACGTGACATGGCAATAAAACAGTTCGGCGAATTACGCGTACATTTGATACAAGAGAATTCTTGTTTATAAAATAAAGTAACTGCGAGTACTAATACAACAGGTACTCCCATTTTTATATCAAGACAAATATAGAGGAAAATCGAAGAAAAATCTAGAAACCATGGTGAAAATATATTTTCACCATGCTAAAAACTAATCGATCAAGCTTCAATACGTTGAAATCTGATTGGTTTAGGCGAAACCTACGTTCCGGCTTACGTTCGTTATTGTGAATGCTTGCTTTTACGTGTAAGTTTTACTGCTACGTTTATGGCATTACGTTTAAGTTCGCATTGTGAATGCGGCCTTAGGTCTGCAGTCGCGGAGACGGCTGATGCGACTGTGTGGCGGTGGAGGGGGCGAAGGCGGTGGCGGAAAGGCGGGGAGGGGAGGGGCGTGGCAGACGGTTCGCGCGACGCGACGTGCCAAACTGAGCGTCACAGTGACGTAGCAGGAGCAAGGGGCACCGCCCGGAGCGCAGATCCGGGCAACTTTTGCATCAGCCGCCCGGAGATGCCGCGTCATGCTCCTCCCGTCTACAGTCCACGAATTGGGGAATGAATCGTATCTTGCCCTCGCGTTGCATCACATGCCCGTTTCCGCTCGCGATGAGCAGATACCTTGAGTTCCAACATTTGATTGACTGTTTCACTCGTCAAATTAAAACCAAAAGTGTAATTATACTTACAAAATGCTTCAATCAGGGCAGTAAATCTCAAAAAGTTGTTCGCTTTTTCTGCCCGATTTTTCTTACCGCTGCTTCCAACTGGCCAATTATAAACTGTGACTCATCTATCTTAGGAGGAGGTATACATCGATTGCTAAGTCGATATCCAATAAACCGCGTGCGTACTATAACATCACCTTTTTTATTTTAACATAGCTTTCAGTTAATTTCAATATTTAGCGCATTTTGGAACTCTGTTGGACATAATTTCATTCGTGGAATGGTCCTATTAAAGATCACTCGTTTTTGGAAATTCTCAGATAAATCGCCTTGCTTCGCGAGTCGGGGATTTATCAACAATTCTCAAAGCAATCGTGGTGTTACCTATGAAAATCATAACATTCAAATACTTGCTCGATTTTCAGTTTTTATTCTAACTTAATTAAACCGCGGTTACTGCTGCTATAGCACTTAACGCACTTACGCACACTTTTTCTTTACATTTATTATCAATTAATGAACATTGAGTATCCCTTCAAATTTGTGTTTTCACCGCGCCTGCACCATTTTGTTTACATTTCAGCACAATATTTTAATTTTGTTTCTGAAGGTTTCAACATTTTTTTTGGAAAATCTGTGATTTTCATAGCAATTGTGAATTTTTTTTTCTAAAATTGCAATTTGTGGCTGTTGATCTAAAAATGTGTTCTAAAAATGCATTTCATGATTTTCTTAAACAAAACATCAAAAGTTGTTCTGAGTTTAGTATTATTAAATTCTGTTGTATAAGTTGACTTTGATAAAGTGCATTATGGCGTGTTCCCAATTTAAGATTAGTAATTAAATATGAATTGTAGGTTAATTACAGTTTAATCGTAAATATATAGAACCTTTGATGGCTTAAGAAATGTTATATGATGTAGCAATATTATAAATGATGAAACGCGTTAGAACCCCACAGTCATATAATACGAACAATATAACTCTTGTGAAACGCACCGTGCTACCTCCTGTTGCAAGCAAAGAAGAGGCATCAGCGAGAATGAAGTCATGAGCTGAGGGAAAAGAAATCTGAAGAGAGAAAATAAACCGGCTTAGCAGATTTTAGTACGATCAAGAGCTCACATAAAACGAGGCATTGCGTTTTTGATAGTTTTCAGAATTTTGTGACTGTTTGGTGGATAAAGCAAACTATAAAAATGCGTACTTCTATCAGCGCTATGACACTCGTTGCTTCAGTTACACTTATAGAAATAACAAAAAGAAATTGAAACCACGATTCTTCAATATTGAGCTCTCTCAACACTTCCCAGCTTAACAACTCAGATTATATTTGAACTATTTTCCCCGATAACAATTTCGTAATTAGTCATTAATTTTGCTAAATTAATTGTAGATTCATAATCATCGATTTAATACCTCCAATTTTAATATGAGTTTAAAAGTCGCACGAGTCGGAGAAACAAAGATTAATTTTATATCTGGATCAAAAAAGATTTTTACGATTATTGACTGAGTTAAGACGAGGATAAACAACGCACATCTGCAAGTCACCATACGATGTAATTAATGAAAGTAACTGACTATGCAAGATGTTTTAATATTTTTTTACCTCATTTCCCATAAGACGTAATGATTCTTGGTTATACCACAGCGAAATTGAAGTTCACTTCCTTTGTTACTTAGTATATAATATTTCTGGAATATGATCTTCATCCAGAGAGCTTCCAATTTGGAATATTATCTGAATACAATATAATTGATCCATATATCTAAAGAAAGTAATTGCATATACTGCATAAGAGATCCACTATTTTTATAATCTAAAATCCAACTACTGCGGGAGTAATTGCGAGTAAACAATATTCTGTAGGATCAGGTAACTACGCAGAGTATAAATGCGGGAGCTGAAATTGATGTTCTCTGCTTCTAAAAAATCATAAAAATAGGATTCGTATTGCAGAAAACTGCTTTTGCGCTCATAAATTGCGAGGGTTCAATTAACCTATATTAAATGGTGTCGTATATACAGCTCTATTAACTCCCTGCAATTTGTATTAGAAAAGATTTTATCGGCTTTATATAAAGCATAGTATACAAATACCTATTTGAATATGGGAAGATAAACAGTAAATTAATTAGTTTATTTATTTATAGCATTACATCTCTTTGCAAATGGTTAAACATTCATATTTGTTAATTATAAAATACTTTAATTTTTTATCACACAAGTTTTGAAAAGACTCGCAGAACCCGAAATCTTTCCGTAAGTTTTGTAACCGTTAAGAACCTGTAATAAAGAAAACACTCCGGATGCTGCAATAGCTAACACTCTATAGCACAAGTGCCAATGAAAACATTTGTATTTGGAGAAATCATGATTATCTTATCTATTAATTGGAGGTGATGGAACTAAATATTTTTATAAAACTTCTTGGTGTGCTGCTTCCAGAACAAATGGCAATTCATTTTATACAATGTTGTTGTTGATATTTATGGCGGAGTCCCTACGGTACTTGGGTTCCACCGGACACGGTTGGTACTCCTGTTCGCCGATGATATTTCCTGAGTACTATTGTCGTTAACTGATCGCTTATGTTCCTCCAGATCCCTTACCGTTCGAGTTATGAGATTTGAGAGTGATCCTCTCACCGGCAATGAAAACATGTTACACGAAAACACCCAATTACAAAGGTTGAACTAGCATTACTCTTTATTATTTTTGCAGTCCTTATTGAGAATAACTCTTCCTTTTCTAACTCTGGATAGGTACTGGAGTCACCTTGCTGAGTTGAAAATAAAGCAATAAATGCTCAGTTTCATATATAAATAAACCTTTTTATTTATATATTTAAAAGAATTTCAATGTGAGGCATGTACTTTCTAATATAATAATAATAATAATAATAATAATAACAACAACAATAATAACAACAACAATAATAATAATAATAATCTGCAGCCGTATATTTCATTAAACAATATTATTAATACCGTATTTTCTTAGTACCAGATAACCTTGTTACAATGGAGAATAATATTCAACTGGAAATGCTTTCTTATGTTTGAGTGCGACAAAGCTGTGTTTTGGGTTGCGTATCTGACAGGGGCAAGCGATGCCAACCTCCGTGGCAACGAAATGTTCACAAGTGGAAGCATGCAAGTTTTAAAAACATGAATTAATTAACACATAAACAGTCATAAATCTGTTTTATTTGAATATACAGAGTAGAGAGTTATCTTAGTAAATACTTATTGAGCATCACCTCAAAGAAAAATGTGTTGCCTTAAAATTCTATCAGAAAACAATTATTATGTCAGTCATAATTAATATCAAACAACTCATTTTATTTACTGAAAATATACCAAGATTTTCATAACTAAATTCCTAAACGAGCAAATTATACATTTAAATCCACTTTCTGATACAGAATATTATTCGTTGAATTGATATCCAAAAATCATGGTTTAATGAGCTGTTTTGTTAAGCACAGCAAAATACGTAAATATACCAGTAGCCAAATAATGAGATTTACAGTTAAGACATTTTTAACTTTTTTTACTCAGAATTGAAAGATAACTTCATTACACAAACCGGGAGGGATATACATCTCGTTTAAAAAATGTAGTTAAAAAAACATTTTATTAAAGAAGAAAAATGTATTATAGTTAAAGATCATTTTATTCGTTGAACAAAATCAGTTTAAAGTCTCGCTCACTTACAGAATATAAACAATTGGTAGAGATGTCAACAATACCGACATAAACAAAAGCACGTCCAGCTCAAGCGAAGGTTCTCTTGACAGACTATTTATGCCCACGTTTCCTTCAATAACGTTTTTCAAGGCCGTAATTCACAATTTCGCATTCCAGCACCGTGCTTGTTACGTTGATTACGAAAGCGTTGTTCACCGGAAAGTAGCCTATCCTGCATAAGGAGCAGTGCCCGTGACAGCAATCGTGTCGTGACGGTCGAGAGCAGTTTACATAGACGCGCGCTGGCATTTACGGTGTCTGTGGCTGCCAGCTGTCACAGTGTCAAGGGGCGGGGCGCGGCTGGCGTCTCCGTCCCGGCGAAAGCACTTGGAACTTCATGGGAGAGGGAAGGGCGGGGTAGGGGAGGGGGAGGGAGGGGAGGGAGAGGGCTCGGACGATTGACCCTGCGGCGCAATAGCAGCGGCGAGGACGCCTGTACCCACGACCCGGTGGGCGCGTAAATTTAGAGAGCACTCCCACAACCCACGCAACGCGTAATCGATGAACTGCCAATTGAAGCACAGTGGAGCGTTGATACCTCGAATCCGAAGGACAAAAATGAGTTATTAAACTCTTGGAAAAAATAGGTTCACTTTTCCGAAAGGAATAGTGAGGAATCTTTACGCAATTAAATGCTCAGATTTTTAAGTGCTATACATGTTCTACGTACAAATTCACATCATGGTTTGCAACAGTTCCCTATTATCTTTTTTATTTTGGGCTCTAATCTTTCCTCTAACTACTTACTCGTATCTACGTATTTGCATACCAAACATAACTCGTCTTAAGAGTGATGAAATCATTTTAATAATGCCATAAAGGAAGTTGCAACAAGTAAAGGATTTGTCTAACCTCCACATAAGAGCTTTATTGAGATAAAAATTACGATGCCCCAATAAATTTGTAGCGAAGCTCTCTTTGAGATAAGTGTATGAATGACTCAGTAATTTGTCTATTTCAGGGAATACATAGTGCCAAATTTTCTGAAAAACTATAAAACAACAACAAAAGTACGTATTAAAATCAATTTCAAAAGGACAATAATACTCTTGAAGTCACAACATATTTTATTTTTAGTGACACAATACACTATATTTACGTATTACTGTTTTTCAAATAAGGCTAAGCAATGTAAATATGTAACAGTATAAACCTCTGAACCAAATAAAAAGCGTAACAAAAATAAATGTTTATTTTAAATCAAGGGAACGTATTCCAATTTACTCGTTATAACTGCAGAATCGAGTTCATTGATCCGTCACATTTCCATTTCTCTCTATCAAATATGGACGCAGAGAGGACTGAGGCAATTTACATGGAAGATGGAAGCAAACAGCTATTCGCCGAAAGGCGGCGAGGCTCACGAAGGCGATCCCTGCAGAGCAGAGCAGGTTCACGGAAGGATAATGGCGTGGGAGGTCTCTTCGCTGTGGAATTCTCTCCGTCCCTTCTTGACAGAATGTTGAGTGAGTTGGAGGAACGAATATTCTATTTAATGTACTTCATTCGGTACCATCTCACGGTCAATCTCAACTGCTCAAAAGGAATTATAATTTTGGAGATTCTTGTATTCTTGTGTTAAAATTTTTTTTCGAGTCATTCTAAAAGTTGGTGACATTCATTTCGCAGTTTCCTGAGTTCATAACTTAACCCGTTCGAAATACTTTTTTTGTTTCGGCTGTCGGAGTAATCTTAAATAATAGAACAGATTCTATAGGAATCACATTTATCAATTGTGAGAGGGCTTTTTTTTCTCGTATTTCCTTAATTGCGCATATTACGCATTTCATGCCCTGGTGTTCAAAATGTATGCGGTTTTACAGATATTTTTCACAGAAATCAAGTCTACTTTCAATATATCGTAGATTTCCCTCAAACTACTTCAAATTGTTTCTTTGTTTTGAAAGGATGGAGCACAGAACTCTAAATTATTAGATCCAAATGCCGTTTTCACTCAAAACTTACGAAATTTCAAAAATGAAAGATATCGAATGTTTTATGGGCGCGACTTAGCATTTAGTCAAAGGATCCAGCGATGGAATGACTAACATGATAGAAACAAATGTTTTCAATTTCAAACCTCATCTCGGACAGGTATTTTTGCGGATTGGAGTCACTCAGAGAGTCGTGTGTTGGGCCAATTAGGCGATTTCTTAGTGAACTAAGTCTTCGCATTTCACAGATAATCCCTTTTTTAAAACATTTATTTCTTCCTGCTCGGCATTTCTGCATTTCATGGGTGTTCATAGTACATAAATCTTACACATTAACTTTTAGGGATGGACATCCGCATGCGTCACCTCCTTTCTCAGGGGTCTGATAATTCATTTTAAAAGACAGAGAATAGAAACTGCAGAGGTCAGTTTTTGGAGTTATTTGTGATTAATATTTAAAGGGTGTGAGTGGGTCAAATAATCCCTAAAGATATGCAAGATATGCATTCAGTACAAATGTGAAAAATTTTCGCAAAGGTTAAGCTAACATTTTAATATTACGTAACATTTACAAATCATGCGAGGAAGACTGTTCTTAATGTATTGAATGTCGTGTATTTATTGTATTGTCTTGTATTGAAATGCATCATCCTTACATTCACACTTCTGCCATACTACGTTAATGGAATACTATTCTGAAAGATATGCTTCTGTTGCTTCTGGAAGTCAGACCAATTTGCACTTCTGGAGAGTGCATTAACTCAAAATTCGTGTTTTTTGAGTTAAGTCACCGCCATTGCAGCTCACGAGCGATGTGTTGTTGAAGCACCACCGGTTTCGTCCGCACGTGGGCCCGAGTTGTAGCCGTATGGATTGAGGCCAGGCACGGGCGCGGGATCCCCCGCCGAGCTTCCTCTTCCCCGCGCGGGGCCTGGGCCCGGCCCTGCTGCCGGCGGAACCGGTTCAGGCGCGATGCGCTTGCACAACGCCCCGCCCCCTCCCCCACCACCCTATTGAGCTGGCTGCAAGGCGCGCGAGGATGCAACCTTTAGGATGCAGTTGCTCTTTCGATTCTTTCTTAGGATACCTTCTTCTCCTTGGGCCACATCCCTTGCAGGAACGATGGAGGTGACTGACAACACACAGCTGACGTTTTGTTTATCTAGATGTATTTTGGAATGACAAATGGTGAATTACGCGATTATGTTGGATACACCATGTTTTACATACGCTTAGTTCTTTATAACCACAAGGTGAACATATTCATGCTTGGCAACGGATTCGAGTTTATAAACTTAGGGTAGAGTAATTCTTGCAGCAACCGTTTACTGAATCTAGGTAGATTTAACAATTTACACATTGTGAAAACGCAAGTTGCAACCAAAAAAACTTCCTTTTGATGTCCCATGTGGTAATCATTCAAGGTGATGGGCAAATCTTTTAATTGTTATGTTTTATTTTCCCAGTATAACGATATCAATCGTTGGTTTTATTTAAATAGTCTTAACAGTTGTAACAAACCTTCTGGTACGAAGTTGATGAGGACTTCGTTATTCCTCTGACCCATTCCTAGGTAACCCAAATATTTCTACGTGGAAGCACGATGAGAGACGATCATTTTCTGAAACGGAACTGAATCTGACAAACCATTAAGAAATAGCCTTCCTGCCCGTATCTATTAGACCTTCTGTGCATACATAGTTGACTTCCTGTGCATGTATAGTTGGTATATCTGCTAGATCTGTGTAATTGGACCTTTTAATTTCAGACCTCTTGTGTTATTGGACAATCTCACTCGTAGACCTGACGTCACATTAGACCTACGCCGTAAACCTCGTGGTTACGTTAGGCCTACTGAGAATTAGGCAGTCCGTGGACGTAATAAGATGAAGCCGAGTGATAATGATCTAAGGAATGAGAGTACACTATATTTTTCCTTTTTTATACGTCAATATTTTAGACAGACATTTACATTTTTAACAAGCACATAATTTCAAATACGTTTTGGGACACATTGTGGCCCTATCATCAGGTATAAACATTCATTAATACCACCTCGTATTAATGAATGTTTATACATACAAATTTATTCACTACATTTATTAATACACACTCATTTTATTAAATGTTTATCCCTGACGATGGGACACACTGTGTTCCAAAATGTATTCAAATATATGTGATTGTTGAAAATGTAAATGTCTGTCTAAATACTGAGGCGTAACAAAGGAAAAAAATAACACAAAACAAAGAGAGAGACTCATAAAAAGCTAACGAGAGCATGCGCCCGTGTTGCCTCGTCCTTCCGAGCGGGGAGAGCGTGCGGATTTCGAAGGCGCGTCCGCCGGACGATTACGACGCAACGCTGGCACGTGCGCGGCGGAAGACGAGAAACGGCTGCGAGAAATTCACTGGGGAAGGTTTTACAAGTGGCTAGAAAACTGTTTGCCCGACTGAGAAAATGCAAGCATTGATTTGAAACAATTTTCTTTAATTAATGGTTCAACATTTTCAATAAATGTCATGGTAATTAGAGATCGGTGATTATGCTGTTTGCTGTGTTTGGGCTACGTTTGTCACGATGTACAGATGTTCATATTGAGCTCATTGATTAGAGTGAGATTTTAAACTTGTGATAGAGATTGAGGCACTTGCAGGTTTACGTTTAACTCCGGTTACGATAAACTCCTTTTTCGACTCAAGCTAATATTTACGAAGCTATTGGTAGTTTGTAGTAATGCGAAAGTATTGAAAACAAATGCTTAAGTACTTGACGTTATTCGCCGCAACGTATGATTACTTGCGCGAGGGTTTGGAATTATTTCACTCGGCACCGTAGTATTCTCAAAGGAAATATTCTTTTCATGACATTTGAAAACTCGAATTCTGCATGGTGAAAGAAGAAGTGGTTTGTTTTGGAATATATTTACAGGAAAGGTGCTGTGACATCCATGGGTCAGAGAGGTATTTTCGAACCAATTTTTAAATAAAAATGCAACGGTGATGTTATTGAAATATCGTAAATCTCATTAATGTAAAATTAAATAAGAGTTGGACCAATAAGATCTACAGCCAATTGAAATTTTGCGTTTACAGACGGAAAATAAGAGGAAACTAAAGAAACGAAAAAAACAAACAAACAAAAGGATTCGGTAAAACTTACAATTTGCATGTGAAACGAATTTTTTCATTTTTCAAATTTTGTGATGAATGAAAAAATGGTTTTTCAGTGTTTTCTCGATGATATTAAACGGAAAAATGGGAAAATATTCAAATCGTGTTGCATACAAAAGTCATGCCAAATGATTAAATTCACAAGATTTTATACAATTCCCAAGTTGCATTAATTATGTCTACTTTCGGCCAAGATACACACGTTTTTCTCCTCTTCAGACATTGTGAAAATTGAATCTACTACTGCTATAAATTTATATTTTAAATGATTCAAGATCTTCAAAAGAAAATTATTAGAAACCTAAGAATATGTTTGAATTTGTATGTATTCACATTTTGATATTTCATTCACGTATCCCTATCTTTAATTATGAAATAATTTACCTACAAAGAAGGCAAACGTACATCGATGAAAATGATCTGTAATAAGGTGTATACACAAACTAAAATTTGATTTCGATTGGAAAATTACAAAATAAAGTTAGGAAAGTGGGACATTTGAATGTCGAGGAAAGATTTGACTCTCGGAAAGTGAGTGACGGAAAGAGAAGGCTCATGGAAGCCAAGAGAAAGTTAAGCCATTTCCTAGCAAGCGAATTCTGCATGCATTGTATTTCACAGTGATTTTAAAACGAGAACTGTATAAAAATGTAACAAAATAGCGTAGAAAATAATCAAAGAATTAGAGACTCGTAGTAATGTTATAACTATTAAATTTGTCGATAACAGTTTAGACATCTGACGACTTCAGAATATTGGAGTTGCCGTTTAGAGTTGGGTTATCTCTAAGGGATAATATCTAGGCAGTTGCTTCTTGCTAGTTGTTTAGTATAAAAATAAAAAAAATAATAAATAAATATTATTATAATACAAATTCTACCATTAGCTCTACAAAAACTCGTGTACTTGTACATTATTTTACAACACGTTCCGAGATGACTATGAACATTTAAAATTGATTCAAAAGTTCAAATGCCAGATAAAATAATTTCAGCTGCAGGCCTGAGCTCCTACCTATTGCAGAACTGAGATAATTTCTGCTAGAGACTTGAGCTTGAGCGATGAGCTTCGAAAACGAAATTGTGTCGTTAATGGATTATTTATCTATTGTACTGCATTATTGTGAACCCTGAATGTACCCGCAATTGGAATTTGAAACATCTGAGTCAATAATACTCACTTATTTGGGTTTCATGTCTATTTTTTCTTGATATACTTGATCAAATTCAAGTCCCTTTCATTGCTTCTGGACAAATAGCGTTACTCACCCCAACCATATGTTATACAGTTTCTACTGTTGTTTAGGTAAATAAATAAACAAATAAATTAAAAAACGCAGTAGAATGCGCCCAGAATTAAACCTGCGATCCGAGCCCAGAGTCGCGTGCTGTTGGTCACGTTTGCATTGAGTCTTCGAGGCTGAATGAGTTGGTCGCGCCTGATAAATTCACTGGAAGCCCTGGCGGTCAATGACCTCCCGTCATTGCCCGTCCAATCGACCAGCCGGAATTAAAGAAGCACATCCTGCAGAACCAAAATCGATCACCAGACGTGTGAAATGCCAGTTTCTCACTTCATATTCTTCAAAAATATTTTATTGACATAAAATTGAAATCTGTCCCAATAGAATTGTGTTGCCAAAAGTGAAAAAACATAGCTATGTAAAGATAATCTGGCATACAGTAACTGGCACGACTCTTTATAATTAGACTACAGTTGATGAAGGCAGCCCTGCAAGAAATGCCGCGTCTGTCTACCGTCTGGAAAGGACCCGCGTTCCGTTGTAGGCTGTGACAAAGAGTAAATAGGTTAATTGCCTGTTGCTACCAGTTAGTCAATTCTTCTTGTTAGAAACCGTCTAGGGACTCTGAAGTTCATTTCTAGTCAGTTGATAAGAATTTATTGACGTCGTGTGGGAAGATTGCTACGACTCAGGTTCAGTGACACGTATGAGATACATTGCGGTAGGTTAATTAATCGTGGATACGATAAAAGTCGTTAGCAGTTACGTAGTGTGAGGTAACACGGATGTTTTTGTTCATGAAACTGACTAATTGGCAAATCGCTTATGTTTATAAATAAATAGTTAGATGTAACTATGAGTAATATGTTATCACAATAGTTTATAATTATGAAATAACGACTGAATTTATCAAAGAGTCGTAACTTCAGGATAAAGTGGAAAAAACAAAAATTGTCAATATTCAAATTAAACATTGGAAATCGCTCATTAGAAATTTTAATCTGTAGTTCTGAGAGGTGCGTTTTCAGTCTTAAACTTCCTTCAGATAATTACAGACTGAAAACAGGCATGAAAAGAAGCACAAAGGCTGGTACGAAAGGAGACCAGTATTAACAAGGGAGACAATATACCGTTCACAATGCACAGCTCCCTCGATCTCATAGTCATTCAAATCTCACTACTGTTAAGGGAAGAATAATATATTATAGGTTACGACATTTTGTAGCCTTCAGGGTACACATTCATACATATGAAACTGCCCTTCAATTTTCACGAAAGGATTTATTAATGATTTTATTTGAGTCCATAATGTTACACTCAAATATTTCCACACCGAACAAAAATGCAATGTATATGCTTTATATCGAAAAACACTCGTTTAACGGCCGTAATAAAGATTTTAGCACGTAGTCATTTTTAATTTAATCAATAATTCTTAATTTTTCGCTCTTCAAATGTTAATTTTTGCCTTAACAGTTTCAAACAAAAATAATTTATTAAAATTAGAGTACTCTCCTTAAGATATTGAATTGTAGTTGTGGAATATAATATTTTGCGAACAATGTGGATAAAAAGAAAAGAAATAGGTGCTATAAGTTGTTGTTTGGCGGTTGCTACGCGACGGGAATCGCGCGAAGACCTTCGAAAGGAGTGGAACGAATCCTGCGGCCGGGGCGCGTCAGAGCGCCGGAGCGGGCGGTTGACCGTGGCCATCGGACACCGTTACCGTCGCAGGACACAAACAGCGGCGTCACGCCGGGGCTACGCGGGCACTTCCGTCGCGCGGCGCGGCGCGGCGCTCACGGAAGTCGCCGACGCGGGCGCGGGCGCTGGCGCGGGGGCGGGCGCCGCCGCGCGCGTACATACCACGAGCGGCACGGGCTTCTGGGCCTCGAGCGACTTGTTCTTGGACATGGCGGCCGTGGAGGCGGAGGCGGAGGCGGCGCCGGGAGCGGTGGTCAAGCGGCGACTGGAGACCTCCGGGGCTGCCGCCGCGGCCTAGCCCTGGCCCACGCTCTCTCCGCCGCCGCCGCCGCCGCCGCCGCCTCCCACCACGTGCGTTTCTCGCGTGCGACCTGTTTGCCGCCGCCGCACCGTCGCTCGAGATTCGGCGCACGGAGCGCGGGGCGTGCTCGCGGAGGGCGGCGTCGTGCGGGAGAGGGGGGCGTTGTCTGCCAACGGCGGCCCCATGGCCCTTTTTGGACCGCTTTTTCCGCACGCTTCTCCAGGTGGCGAGGGGGCTCCCCGAGGTGCGAACCCTGCCGCCGAATCTCGCTTTCATGACGGAAGAGGAATTCGTCACACCCTCCGTTCGAAACGTTTCACGTTTGCATTGGGAAAGTAGCGTCTCTGGGATTCACCTTCGACGGGAACGCAGACGTTTCAATGGTAGTGTTTTTGTTTAGCCTACAAGGAAGATGTATGGAAGAAGCCAAGGAGTGAAACCAAAACAGAATAAATAGGACAGAATCAAAATCAGAAAGAAAACTTTTAGAGAAAGGAAAAAACTATCAATTTCGATAAAGTGTACAGCAATGACAACAAATATATGTTAAATGAAAAGATAAATATGTTGAAAAGATGAATGAACTACCAAGTTACGTTGGAAAACATTTCAAATTATAAATTTACAACACGCAGTTATTTGATCTCTAAGAATTCGTAGTGACGTGAAAAATTCAAGTCTTGAACATTTTCTGTTCTAATCTTCTTTATATAAATTTACCATGATTACAAACATAAGGAAAAATATTTAATGTAAATTAGGAAGAATCATTGAACGGAATTATCGAAGGAGTATTTTAACCAATTACTCGTCCTTCTTTTCATTTCCTTTACTTTCCTACTCAGATAATTAATGTCACGAATGAAAAATGAACTGATCAATCACCGTAACTTCAAAACATCTCACTAAATTGACATTGGAGCGAGGCTACTAAGAATTAGATATGCAGTTAAGACCTTGAAGTAGTTTATAACTGTACAGTTATAAGGAAATACATTAATGATATGCAGCCTATTAATGTCTCCAAATTCTGTATCTTCTATTATATTAAGCGTTTTGATTATACGATCAAAACAATTAAGTTAATAATTAATTTATTTAAGACAATATATGAACCTCTCGATAATAAACTTCAAAATGTTCACTCAACGTAATTCCGTGAACTTAACGCAATAGGAATAGCTGATAAACAGCAAACATGAGTGGTGCGATGTAACCTTGCTTTTCCACAGAAGTGTGCATGACTTCGATTGTTATATGTAGAGCGCGGACGTACGTGAAAGAGATAGTATCACAGAATTCACCATTATGGTTGCCTGTACATCAGTTGATGGGGTGGAGAAAAATTAATGACCCACTTTGTATTGAAAAATGGGTTTACATCAGCATTAATTAGGTAAAATTAACAGTTACCACGTTTCGGCAGCATTTTCACGGCCATCTTCAGGTATTCTAATCATAGTCTCTCAATTGAAGTGTACTGCCGATGAGAGCGTAAATGTCACATATGATCTCCTGTTTAGAACACTTAAGACTCCTGACTCTCTTTTAACTGATTGTACTATTTTACACATTTATATTTGTGTCTGCTGATATCTGATAAAAAATTGAACCGTCCATTATTATACTGGCACAAAAAATATATTTTTGAATTAACACACTACTTGTCAAGAAACCACAATGATGGTTGTATTCCTCTAAAATATAGACATGTACTGAGTTATCGATATATCGTTGCCATCCCTCATGCCTATAACATGCCCGGTCCTTGACAGCGCAACGAACTTTCGTTGAAGGCCTCAAGCCGTCCTACTCCTGGGATGGTCAGAACGCGGAAAGAAATCTAATGGAAAGGGCCTTGTACCATGGAATTCAGCTTCCTTCATATTACGCCAGACATATCATGTAACTGTGAGGTTACGAAGGTCTAGACGATGACGTGAATCAGAACGTTAAAATAATTTGGAGAGAGAATTTAGGATAGTAACCTGTTTGACCTTTCGCCAAGTAGTTTTGACGTGACATTATTGAAATTGAAATAGTATCGGGGGAGGAGGCATGGATGAAACATTATCACAAATAGTGATAGCTACAGAATGGCACACTTTCCCGTATTAATTTTCTATTTCCTTTGGTTTCGGCTAGTTATTCGGACTTGCCTCATTCTCTTGCCAGCTGCCATCTATCGCCACCCAAAGAACATTTCTTTGACATTTTATAAATTTTTCGGTTTCCTAATAGTAAAACAGAAATACTATTTGAAGAATATTAAAGAACAGTAAAATCTCTTCCTAAATGGCAATTTCTTTCCAAAAATTTGGAGCCGTTTTTAAGAAAATGGCGTTTAACCGTTAATGTAAATGCGAAATTTCAAGCTCTTTTTCACAGGAATCTTTGTGTTTTCGAAAAACTTTATTTGAAGTCATTTAAAGCACTTTAACTCACTAAAGCACATGAAGCTCTTTTTCACAAAAAATTTTGAGTTTTCGAAAAACATTAGAACTTTTTTCAAGTACAACTCACAATACAATAGTGTTTACAAATTGCTGGAAATGTGCGTATTAACGGTGTGAGAGACATTTCAACAAAATTACATTTGTGTAATTTTTGAAAGAAACGAAAAAATACCACAAATTGAACTTTACGCATATTAAAGAGTGAAATTAGCACTATCAGTTCGAAAAGTTTAAAGAAAATATTTGGAGCTATTCACGAGAAAATGCCGTTTGAGCGTTTCTGAAAACGGAGAATTTTGAGGTAGTTTTCACAGAAAACGGTTGAGTTCTCCAGACTTTACTTAACATTATTTAAAGCACAAATACTCCTAAATATAATAATGTCAACAAATCGCCGCTAATTTATATTTTAACGACTTGAGAGACAGGTAATATATATTACATATTTTTATACAAAATGAAACTTCCAACTCATTTATCTCAATAACTGTTTTTTACTTTCCCGTATACGTACGTATACACGGAGTGATATACGTAGTATAGGGAAAGTTATGTAATGCTGCGCGAAAAAATGGCCAATTTTCGGCGGAAAAACATGAATTGCCGGGCCGTGAAAACGAACAAGTGGATAAAACCAGTTGCTAAATTAAGAAAAAAAATCCTCTATCTCGTGGTGTGGTCAAAATCCATGATTTGTTGCTTCTTTATACTTAAAAATCGATTGACGGCATTCCGTCCGTCTGTCCGTCTGTCCATCCGTCCGTCTGTCCGTCTGTCCGTCTGTGGTCAACGCTAGCGCCTAAACCGTTCGGTCGATTTTCTTCAAAATTGATATTCCCCAGTCGATCTGATTCTAGTCGAAGCTTTGTGATTTTGAAAAAGATTCTTTAAAATTTGGGGTACTTTATATGAAGCCCCCCGGGGATTTTCAACATTTTCTCAAAACGGCTCCAAATTTTTTCTTTAAATTTCTTGTATGAATAGAGGAAAATACACTTTTTAACATGGCATAGGTCCGATTTTCACGTACAGCTCTGACTTTTCGAAAATTGTGAAAGTTTGAATTTTTTTCGGCGTCTTTCTCCAACTACAAAATTGAAGATAGAGATTTTTTCTTCAAATAAAATTTGTTCTGCATATTGAGTTCTTTAATAAAGGTCATGTAAATGTTTTTCACAATTTGGTAGTTTTCGTGCAATATTGCGTGCAATATGTGCAATTTTAAAAAATTACAAAAACAAAATTTTCTCAACAAACGGCTCCAAATTTTTTCTTTAAACTTTTGGTAGGGATAGTGGTAATGTACTCTATCAATGACATAAAAGCCATTTTGGTCTATCGGTTGGTTTTTCAAAAATTACAAAAATGTAATTTTTTTTACTTGTCTCTCACGTCGTTAATATTTACATTATCGGCGATTTTTTCACATTATTATATTTACGAGTTTATATCCTTTAAATAATGTCAAGTAAAGTTTCTCGAAAACACTTCCTTTTTCTGTGAAAAGTAGCTCAAATTTCGCCATTTTCAGAAATGCTCAAACGTCATTTTCTCGTATATGGCTGCAATTTTTTTCTTGAAACTTTTGTAACGGATAGTGCTAATTACACTCATTAGTATAGCGTGAAGTTTATTTTGAGTTTTTTTTGTTTTTTTAAAAAATTATATAAATGTAAATTTTTTGAACGATCTCTCACATCTTTAATATGCACATTATCCGCAATTTGTAAAGATGATTATATTTGTGAGTGTAAGTGCTTCAAATAACTTCAAATAAAGGTCTATTGAAAACTCAAAAATTTTCTGTGAAAATGAGCTTCAATTTTCGCATTTTAGTAGTGCTAAAACACCATTTTCTCTTAAACGGCACATAATTTTTAAAAGAAAATTGCCATTTACGGCTAGGTTTTTGTGTTCTTTAATATTCTAAAATTAATGTTTCTGTTCTACCAATAGGAAACCGAAAAATTAAGAAAATGACAAAAAAATGTACTTTTGGCGATGATAGATGGTAGCTGGCAAGAAAGAGTATGTGGCAATTCCGAATAGCTAGCGAAGACCCAGGAAAATAGAAAACTAATACGGGAAAGTATGTGCCATTCTGTAGCACCACTAGTTTTTAATTTCGGTACTGTTTCATCCCACGAGAGGCATGTATTTGCAACTTTAACTCTTTCCTTGGTTTCCCGACCCACCCTACCATTTTGTCAGAATTAAAATAATATTGTTTAGGGTTCTGGCACTGTTAAAGCATATCTGATTGATAAAACCCTGAATCTCTTACAAAAGCAGTTTTGTCACCATATTTATATTTATTTTCTTGAATTATTACGGTGGTACCCACAAAGAAGATAGTATATTTTTCTTGAAATATTAAAAATCATGCGAAAATAACCGACAGACTTCATGAAAGGGTCATTGAACACCGAAGACATTCGATGTTTCATTGTCCTTATTGCATCTGCTATCCCATGATGGCATTTGTGAGGAATACTCACTTCTTTGCATGAAAACAAAGCCTCTCCACATGCCGCTTGATAACGCTAAAGCTCTTTTGTGGCTAGCAAATATTTCATTATATCTCATAATACAAGGCTTCGGAAAGAGAATATATTCTGACAATAATCTTTGCTTCTGAGCATATGCAATGTTGTATATATGTATGTTTATGTTAACGAATGAGGGTGAAGTCAGGTAGGGGTTCAAAATTTATTCTGGGCGAAATATAAACCTATATTTATAGTATATAATTCCGGAAAAGCGGTGGAATCGAAATAGTATCATAGAACCTATAAGATTTTCATTAATAACTCAAGATCAAGGATAAAATGAGAAATTATATGAATATACAGATGTGCTCAAACTATTACACTAAAGCACGTATTTTTAATGCTTCTAAGATCCTTGATATAAATATTAATACCTTATTGTTTCGCATACTGAGAAACGCTTAATACCTTATTGTTTCGCATACTAAGTATTAAATGTATAAATGTAACGTGTACATGTGTACACGTTACATTATACATTTAAATCTGTAAGAAATGCAAATATTTTGCAAAAAAATGTCTTAAGTCTAATAATTTGAACGCGTCTGTATTACTTCTGGAGTTAAACCATCAAAGTATCATAATTTTGAAAGCGAGTCTTCAGCCATATCTGGCTTCTCTTCCCTGTCATAATGTTGAGTGTTTCTTTGAACATTATTCAGATAATAAATACTCTAATAAATACATGAGGACATTTCAGATCTTATGTGAAATCAACCATGTGAAACAAAAAGTAATCTCCCTGTGAGGCAAGCGACATCTCTTTCTTGAGTATTCGGGATAGATGGCTCAGGGCATATACTGATGTCACTGCAGTGCCTCTGGCCGGGAGGTCCTAGGTTAGAGGCTCGACGGTGGCAGAATTTTCGACACTGGTTAGATAGCTAGGAGGGGAATTCTAGCGGCCGGCTGCTCTGATCGGTAGTTTTCCGTGGGATGTCCGATCAATACGAGCGAATGCCGGAGCCGGCCGGAACAACCGGCCATGAACCACGCGCGATTTCTCCTTCCCCTTCCCTGATCTATCCTCCTTAATTACACTTACACTTACATGCACTACACTACCACTTATTCTGGGAGACCGGTCGGAAG
The DNA here is from genome assembly GCA_031308135.1 of Acheta domesticus. NCBI lineage: Eukaryota > Metazoa > Arthropoda > Insecta > Orthoptera > Gryllidae > Acheta > Acheta domesticus. The sequence continues at coordinate 94,096,918 of JAHLJT010009419.1, forward strand.
CTTATTGTCCCGCTGGGGTGGTGCCTCGCTGGAGGAAAAACCACGCTAAAAACATGTACTACACTTACGGATTAATTTTAGCAGTTGACGAGTCCGGATTTATCAATCAATCTCCTGAGTATTGAGAGGCCCGGAATCGAAGAATGAGAAAGGAGATGGAATTAGACGAAAAGAACCGCAGAATCGTAAGAATGTTGTGGCAGTTAAATGCACTTAGCTTACGAAATACGGATGCTTGGCCGCTTGCTCGCCACGCTTGTACGCCTGACCGCTAACACGTAAATCCGAAATAATGTTGTGTTAGAGAAGACATTTGTCCATCGGCCTTTAGATATTAAGTAATTGATATATTTAATCGACCTTGGTATCTGGGAGCGCTAAGACGGTCGCGCCCTAGCACTCTAGTCTTGAAGGATCGCGGGTTCGAATTCCACTTAGGGCATGGGTGTTTGCTATAGTGTTTGTGGCTTGGTGAGGCTTATCCTACCTATCTTATATAGCACTTCAATGAGCCATTTCCTTCCTAGTTCTCGCTCTGCCCGAATATATATGTATCACATATGAGTGTACTGTCAGAGTGCCAAATGTCTGCTGGTCTGCCAGAGAGCCCTGAAGAGCCATGAGCAGACCACACCTGAGGAAGATCACGCCAAGATGGTCGAAACGTCGACATCACAGCCTTCGACGCGGCGACACCCAAAGAACTTATTGGAGTTCCTTTGAAAATTCATGGCACTTAGCATATTAAACAAAATAAAAAATTCACATAAGTGAAACCAAGAGCCCTTCAAGCGATTATTCAGCGTTTCAACCAGGTGGATTCCAAGTTCGTTCGGACCATGCTCGCGCCGACCTACCGGTCCTCAAAATTTTCTATAAGGAAGAAATAATTTAGTCGTTAACGAATGCAGGACTAAAATCAGAATAACGGCAGTAAAAATATAACATCTTGTGGTTAACATCATTCATACACCAAAATCTTTTGCAAGGATGAAAATTCAGATATGAAATAAACATTGATTGACGTTCCATTTTCTGATAGAATTCTTACTGAAATTAAACGAACAAGACCGCTCTTTTCTTTGCATGCAGTTTCAAAAAATGAATGTATACCGATTCTATATTTCAAATAGCACCTTTTCTCTATCAAATGTTATTGAGTTCTTCAAAGAAAGTTCTAACATATGAATTCAAAACATTATCCTTTTCTGATAGTTTTTCAAATATTTTGTGATAATAAATCTTAGACCATTTTGTTAAATGGATAATATGTAGTATATTTCTGTTAAGTTTCATTGCAAATGTTTAAAATTCTGAACTTATTTCTTAGAAATCATAGGATAGCGATTTTTGATTAAAAATGTATTTCAGAGCTTGCGAATCTGATTATTCGCATTCTGTTTTCAATATTATTTTGTTAGAGTTAATGTTACACAAGTCCTACAAACGAGTTACATATAAACACATTAGATACTTGAACTATATACAAGGTTGCCAAAGCAGACTATTCCGAAACTTTTACTTGCAAAAATGGACTTTGCCATGTGATATTATTAGATTATTTTCATGGGCAGATTAGAGAGTACATCCGTGATCATATTTTGTCTCCCAAGATCCTGCTTGTCATTATACGATAAAAATAACGAAATGTTTTGACATACTATGTTTTTAGAATAGTTACATAAATGGAATATCCATTGCCTTCATTATTTATTACAACTCAATCATTTTTCAAAGAAAATCAAAATGAAATCATATCAGACTATTGTAAAAAATCAGCATAAAAAGTCTTCAATTTAAAAGCATAATTTTGATGCGCAAGTGATTTATGTCAGACATAAATATTCGTACGCATAAAGGTTGTTGATGTTGTTTCAATATTGCTCAATATATAATTCTCATCTTTGCCTACAATTTTTAATATATTTTGTCAGTAAAAATTAATTTTCCCATTGTAGTCAAAATCAGATTAGAAAGAAATAAGCTTAAAAACACAAAATTATGTAGAGAAGAACAAATTGTTAATTTAAACAACGTGTCAATCCATGTACCATTTTTAAGATCCTCCTCGACAAAAGTTACTGTAGAGGTGACTTACGAAGTCAGGTAAGAATATCAACAGATTAATGCCGTAATATCCGACAATATTACCATCTAAACGAAGGTAAATTATTTGTAACAAAGACGGATGTAACCGTAATGAGAAGAAACTTTTGAGGTAATATTATGAAAAATTAATAAAAGAAACTCCCTTGTATTACAACAATACCACTATGATTTTACTCAAAATAAAATATATATTATTTACCTTTTTTTAAATCCATATTGATTCATCAAATACAATTCTGGAAGGTAGAGAACTATCATTCGAAATACTATTTAAAAATACATGATATTGGGAAAACGGGAATATTTTCATTTACTCACTTCCGTCTAACAGTAAGTTTTTAATGCCTAATAGTTGAAATTTAAACTTTTACTAACACTATATTCTTTGGGCCATTCAGTAAATTGTAGCAGACGTAAGGTCTACCTCGACTACATGTTAGGCGCACGTGGTGACACAATGTTAGCACAGATAGCCTCTTAAAAGTAAACGGGGATTGAATCTACAACCCTTCAGGCAGAGAGATAAGTAGGCATATTTTTGTGCCTTGGTCGTGCCAACAGTGCAATTTTATACCATCTGTTTAATATGTATTTCAAATGTAACTCTGATACTGACAATTGCAATTTCACCTCTTTGACGTTTTGCTTCGATGCTACATTTCAATGGTACTAGGCACTCAAGTTGCTTTGATTTTTATTTCTACTTATTTCTCTACGTACTACATACAACTTTAAGGTCAAGGAAGAAACAAGTGAAATTACGATTTCCATGTCTCCAAACAACTGTGACAAATCTACTATTTAACATTGTTCGGTCGGAGCGGCATCGTTACAAGAAAAGATATGTTATCAAACAAACCATGCCGCTTTGTTTCGCCGCTGAGAGGGAACCTAATCGCCAGAAGCAGTTGACGGTTTCACAAAGCAGGACTTACTCTACTAATTTACTTTGGACCAGGGAATCATTTTTCTATACATTTCCTGCCTTTTGTTTCGTTGTTTGTTGCCGCCATTTCAAAACATCATGATATCCCCGATTTGATTTTATTTTTCATCAAACACAGATTAAATCATAATAATTTAAGAACAATTCAAAGTATAAACATGTTTACTTCAATTAATGTAGAACTATTAGTCGTAAAATGCATATATTTGAATAATGTAGATATCCGATAATCGAGGTCGTACCCCTTCCGGACTCTCAAACTGTCCGAATTTTCGAAATAAATCAATAAAAGGACAACGTCCAACGAAACCAAAAGCCAACACGTCATCAGGGTAAAAAATTGCACAAATAATTCTTAATTGACTTTTATGATTGCGTAGTAATTTTAGGTCTTCAACAAAATATAGCATCTACAATAAAGCACAGTAAAAATAATTTCATTAGCCAGATTCAAAACTGTATTATTGACGGATCGGATTTTGACTCCGAGATATTGAGGTTCCACTGTAATGCGTTTATAAAAGTATTTGTATAAAATAATATATTTCAATACAGCTGTATTCACGAGGGAGACATGAAATTCTTGTGAGGGTAGATCATTTAATTTAGTCTCATCAATTTTTAAACTACTTCAGGCAAGCAAGTTCGCGACCGAAGCAACCAAGCAGGCAAGAGTGGTGGCGACGTTCAAGGCAGAGAGGGAAGAATGAAATGACTCCACACCGGTCGCTCATCAGAATGTTCTGAATCCTCATAGCTTTGCGGCAGTTGCCACTGAAATTTCTCGTTGAGCAACCGCTTGGAGGAGTTTGTCGAGAGTACGATGGATTCGGAAAGTCGATTAATATTTCAAGGATGTATTTCAACAGTATATAACGCCCAATTAATTCAGTTAATGTATGTATTAGCCATTTTAGGGTCGATTTAATCCGACTTTTGCCAGGTATTGATATTCCCGGACTTAGGAACTTTTTTTATTTATTATCCACTCCTGGGCGTAAGGGAGGCATGTGGCGAGAATGACTTGCTGCCATCACCATATTTAGCATATTTGACAAGCCTGAGTTTTTTTCGTCACACAGCTATAGAAACGTGACAAATGCAATGGAAAGCTAGAGCTCTATTTTCGCCTCCACTGGGAATCGAACTTGGGATTGCGTTACGGAAATCTAGCCCGTAGACCATGAGCGATCAGAGAGGCTAAACGTTATATTTGTTCTTGTAATTACTTATAGGAGGGCGCAACACACCAAAGAATTAATATACAAATATTAAAAAAAACACTATAGACCACTCTTGAAATAAGGAAATAAGGGCACTACTCACGGAAAAAATGCTAGAACGTCTTCAATTTCATCAGAAATTAATCGATCGTTTTATGAAATTACGTTATGCATTATCATTAACTTTATTGGACACCAGACAACTATAAAATTTCATAGTATTAATCTTTACTTCTTCATTTAATTTTATTAGATTTTAAGAAGAATAAAGACGCGACTACATATTTCGAAAAATTCCAATAATGTAATTTGCTCGTTGTTGAGCATGCTTTTGAGGATTCAGGAACTTTACCATAATTAGGTGAGAGTACTTTGCATCTATAATTTTTCAAACTCATCAAATTTGTCTAATTGGTGTTTTTCTTTTAAGAAGCTTACATGGGCTGGGTATACTACTCAAGAAACACTGCTGTGAAAAGTGTAATCCAGAGTGCATACGATCCGTGTAACACACTCCAAGCAGTTGAAATGCGAGCATGATACGGTATTTATAAATATTTCCAATTGAACCACAAAGTAAAAGATACTGAAGGACAGTAATAACCAGTTTTATAACATCCTGTGGAAAAACGACCATGAAAGAAAGTGATGAATTCCACGTTTAGATACCTCTCTTAATGGTAGTGTGTGGTAAATATGCTATTTACAAAATATCTAAGAGTGCTTTAAGATAAGCACTATTTGGATCTCTTAGAGAATTGTTATGCGAATATGTGCTATTTTTAATATCAATATAAAGAAATCATACTATTTATTTCTGAATGGGGTAATTTAAACTTGTTGATCATTCTGCAACAAGGAAATTATAATCTTTTATTCCTTACATTTCAACTACCAACGTAAAAACTACTAATTATTCACACAACCATCGTAATCGTACTTAATTCTTTTAAATGCGATCTTAACCTTGTCGTTATGCACACCAAAAAATACCATAATTTGTATGCTGTTAAAGATTTTATGCTATCTATATACTTCTCGTGTTCACTAAACACTAATTTAGAAGCTGCTGGTAAACTTATTCAATTTAAACTGAGTAACAAATATTGTTAGAAAATCAATTTCCTTAAGTGAAGTAAAACAGTATGGACACTCAGTTATTATAATGACTGGTCACTCTCGAATAAAGTCGTTCTATTTAAATGAACGCAATTAGTGAATCAATAAATACCAAAGTTCACTTCAAAGGCAAACATGAAATTAATTAAATGATACAAACACATCACGTATGAATTTGTTGAATGAGTCCTTGAGATGTGTATAAACTCTCATTAATTAGCCATAATTTTTTTCCAGTCGAACAGCTTATATACTTACCCACATAAAATAGCCTTTAGAGTTCTTTATAAAATTCTCATATTTTCTGTAAAATTGTTCGGAATTTAGAAGCGCCCATAGAATATTTCTTATTGCTGTATATTCTGCTCTCAGCTAAAAATAATCCTATGCATTTGTTCTCAGAATCATTTCGCCATGTATCATTCCTTGACCATTCTCAAGAAGTGCAGTAATTGGCGCGTGAGCTGCCTGTGAGAACCTGCTTCTTCATCAGAAGTCATTTTTGCTCATCTCTAATATTTTTAACATTCTCCAGAAGTGCAGTGATTGACTCATGCTTTGTCTTGAAGAACCTGCTTCCTCATCAGAATAAGATTTTTTTGCTCATCTCTATTTTTTCAATTCTCCAGAAGTGCAGTGATTGACGTATGCTCTGTCTGGGAGAATCTGCTTCCTGATCACTAGAAGACTTCCTCGCTCCAAGATGGCGGCGCCGGCGTCTCTGCCGCATTGCGTGGAGGCCGCGCTGCCGCTACTGGCCTTCACGCGCGCCATGGGCCTCGCGCCCTACAGCCTCCGACGGCATCTGCGCGTCGTGCGCAGCCGCCCAGCGATGCTTCTCTCCGCCGCCATTTTCTGCTTTCACCTGACCATGTTCGTGTATTCCGCCTATTCCCAAAGCAATTTGGTCTCGGATTACTTCGGCGACGGGGTCGTTTCCACTGTAATGCCGATTGCGGACCATTTGGTGGGCACGGGGGTGCCCACCTACACCTTTGCAACGGCGCTGCTTTCGTCCACCGAAGAGAAGTGCGAGCGTTTGCTGAAGCTCTTGAAATGCGTGGAGAACGCTCTGGGAACGGACGCGTCAAATTTGCCCCGTTTTTGCTCGCCGATCCTGGTCGCTCGCCGGGCTGGTGATTCTAGTTGCATTTACGTTTGTGAATACGACGATATGGAAACATATGGATGTGGCTATTTCTCAATCGATGTGTATTCATTGGGCGTGGTTGTTCTTACTCATCTGCTTACCAATGCAAGTATTTTTCCTTTTTACTATTGTTGTAAAAGAGTACTTTGCAATTTTAAATAAAGATTGTTGGATATTGGTGAAGATACTACAGGAAAACACTGTCGGAAATACGGTGAAATTCACAATTCAAGAGGTAGAAGAAAAACCGAGGCACTTAAAAAATCATTTTAAAATACCCGAATACGACACAGACTGCCTTAAAATTGCAGAAAAAATTCATAACATGCGAAAAATACACAGGAAGCTGCAAGAAACGTGTGCCGTGCTCGATGAGATTTTCGGCCAGATGTGGTTGGCCGAGTACACCTACTTCCTGATTCGTGATCACCTGCTCCGCGTACGTTCAGATCCTCATGGTGCACAAGGACGGGTCGTTTTTATCGGCGAGCGTCAATGGTTATGCCGGTGGCGGTGAACGGCGTTCTGGGGGCGTTGGGGGCGTGGGCGGCGGGGTCGGCGGTGGCGGCGGGGGCGGCGGCGGGGCGCGGCGGCGGCGCGGCGGGTGGCGCTCCTGCTGGCGACGGACGGGCGCGCGGCCGGCGCAGCGCCAAGCGCAGCTGTTCCTGGCGCAGCTTGCGCGCGCAGCCCGTGCGCTTCTGCGCCGGCGGCCTCTTCCCGCTCGACCTGCGCTTCTTCGTGGGCCTGCTCGGCACCATCCTGGGCTACGTCGTCATCGTGGTGCAGTTCGCGCTGCAGGACGCGCCGCGCCCGCCAAGGGGGCCTGCGTCAACGCCTCGCGGCCGCGCGCGCTCAACTGCTCCGACGCCTGCCACGGCTGCCGCTTCGACCTCGTCATCCGCTGACGGGCTATTTACATTTTCAAGCCTTTCATGTATTGCATTGTTTTGGCAAAACATGAACAAAGACTTCATACCCATCTAAAAGAGGGTACCCTCTAAAGAGGGTATGAAGTCTTTGTTGATATTCGCCAAAACAATGCAACAAATGCCATTCGACATAAAAATGTTACATCACTGATGAGAATATAGTCTGCTAATGCAGTTTTCAAAATTCCATGTAGATCAATTTATATTTCTTTGAGAATTGTTTCATTAAAACAGCGAAAAGACGTGTTCCGTTTAAGTGTGCTTAAAGTATTTAAATATGTAATTTTAACTTTCTTGCTGTTGTTTACATAAAGATGAATAAAGAGAATAAATATAAGAGAATGTCTGTAATCGAAGTAGAAGTAAGGGCATGTTGAAGGGAATAAATATATTTTAAGAGTTAAAATTATGTTTAGACGAACAACCAAGATTTTACACGTGTATACAATCTAATTTTAACTTTTTTAAAATTCCATATTCTTTGTAATTTTAATGTGTAAAGTGTATACTCGAAAAATAAAAACCAAATATTTCTCTAGATTAAACATTTTGGGTACTGCAACGGAACCTGTCCCTCTCACAATTTATTTATAATTGCCTCCCCATTGGGCGTAACACAGATACGATTCCCAATCTCTTCTATTATAGTTATTTACACCAACAATAAGGATGTTACTCCTTGTGAATACTGAATATATCAATACTACGAGAATCGAAGTAGTACCATGGACCGTTTAAAAAAATGTATAAGAGTGTGGGTTTGCGAAACCTGTCTATATAGAATTTATCGTCTATAGTGAGATATTTATTCGCAGAATGCCCCTTTTCTTATTCCCCAAATAAATAAAACGAAATCTTTCAAAAAATAACGGCTACCATCAGTCCTGGAGCAGTGGTATTTATTAACAATCAATTTTACCTGGCATAGTTTACGCCTCTCTTTGCTGATACAAACACATACGATATTTATAGACCCTTTTAACAATAGAGAAAAGCAAAAAACAAAAAATATAAATATTTACATGCTTTCATACTTAACATTCACAAAAAACATTCATTCTCACAACCGCGCATTTTCCTTTCTAATGACTATATTATTTTTACTTTAAAAATACAGTTTTTCCCCAAAACACATAATTTGGCCTTCTCACAAATGTCTGTTGTGATGAAAACAAAAAGTCAAAAATGGAATCACTTTCCTTTCAGTGTCTTGATACCAGCCTGGCTCGGAACCATAAACTACCTTCAATTCCAGTTCAGCCCGGTTTCTCAACACCATTCATATTTTTCCAGCAATTTGCAACATCACGGACATGGTCCATCCATTAATTTCTTAACACTCACTGTTTAAAATCCAACTCCAACAGTGCGACGTTTTCCACCATCCGTACCCCGCAGTCTACAGGCGTTCACCTACTAATTCCTTCCTCCCTTCACTAAAATCTCCCAAAACAATCGCTGTCTCTCGCTACGTCATGTATCGCATGCATGTTTTTTATAAGAAATTGCATTTTCTGTCTTATTTTTTTTACTTGCGCTTTCTTACATTCTAAACGTAAATTAATTATGTAATTTTTTCATAATTCCTCACATCCTTAAAATGTCCTTGTTTCGTCATTATTAGTAAAATGATCATCCTTCCTTACATAGGATGTTC